>QOCX01000032.1:337283-399986 GCA_005959815.1 Sarcophaga bullata | reverse complement strand
TTCAATTATCCAGAGAATGAAAAACAAAATGTAATACACACTGAAGCAAGAAACAAAAAACAAAAACAAAAGGATTATAACAACCAATTTTAAAGTAGTAGAAGTTGTCTGTGTAGGTTTAAATTAAATTTAAAAAAAAATAATAATAATAATAACAGTAATAACAATAACAATAATAATGATATTTAGGTTGAGTTATTTATTTGGAAAATAAATAACAATAATTTTAAAACAAAACACACAAAAGAACTTCTCTTTCGTTGTTTTAATTTCTAATCCTAAGCATTAATCAAAAAGAATAAGAAATTATTTTAAATTTTTTTAATAATTTTATAAAATAAGTACGTACAACAAAAAGAGAAAAAAAACAAAACAAATTTGAAAATTTTTTTTTCAAAATCAAATTTTATTTGAAAGATTTACAGTCAATTTACAGTGGGTCAAAACAAAGACTTCCATGTCGTGCTTTAGCAGCTATGAGGTTCCTAAAATAAAACAGGCCATGTATCCATTTTGTGCTATATCTGACTGGTCCTTCGGCAAATGGTTTCATTATACCATCTTTCCTTTGCAAATGAATTAATTTTATGCCCGACCATTTGTTTGCCCCTTTTCAGAGGAATATGCATCACACAAACGATTTTATTTGAATTTTCTTTTCTGTTCCCCTTACAAGTGTGCCAGATTTGTTGCAACCTTGAATGCACTCGTCTCTAGGAACCCATGGGAAGGCGCTCTTGAAAAATCTTACTGTCAGTAAATATCCGTATATCATCTTATGATACAATATGATACCGGATTCGCACAGTGGCAAATCTTATGGCCATTATTTCAGACGGAATAGTACTATAATAATCGGATAGTGAATGTTATAATTTGAGATTTAGCTGCTCTGAAAAGATTTCAAGTCGCCGTAGTCTAGTAGGTAGTGTGTTAGCTTATTAGACGAAAGGCCAGGGTTCGTATCTCCGGTTAGACATAAAAAACGAAATATGAAAAAATATTTCTTCGGCGGCTTCCTCTCAGCTGATGTCTGGCAAAAACTCTGAGAGTAAATAAAATTGCCATGAAAAGTTTCTCAAAAATCTATCGTTCGAAGTCGACTTTAAACTATAAGTCTACACACGCCACTAAAATTAACACACAGAACATAAGTAAGTGGTGGTGTGAGAAGCTAGGCCGTAATCCTGACTGAAGGGTTGTAATGGCCAATTATATATGTATGTATGTATGAAAAGCTTACACATTCGATTTGATCGTGTTATGCCATGGGGCGGTACCTATGCCTGCCCAAACTACCCTTTGTTCGATAGTCCTTCGCTTAAGTTTATTATCATGTAGAATGCGTAGATTTGCTCTACATAGAGCTGAGGTCGCTGTAGTCTAGTATTATTATTAGTTTGTTGGCTTATTAGAACCGAAACCTCAAGTTTCAAATCCCAGGTCAGACATTCCATAGACGCGAAATATAAAAAATTATTTCTTTGACGATTAAATTCAATTGCTATGAAAAAGTTCCTCGACATTAAACTGTCAATCCCACCACTTATGTATGAAATTATCACACACACAATATAAATGGTATGAGAAGCTAGCTCGTCATCCTGACTGAAGAAGGATTGTAATGACTACTATGAGGCATAGAATGGACTGTAAATCTTTCAAGCGTTATACTTTCAACTTACTTGTCTAATTTTTAAATAAAAAATATTTGCTTAAGATATTTTAATAAAAAAAAAAATAAAATTTTAAAATTAAAATTGAAATCGAAATTAAATCAAACATAACTTTTTTACTTCACCTATAAAATCAAAAATCAATTTTAATTTATAAAAATTGGTAATTTTTTATAAAAATTTTTAGTTTATAACGCAATATCGTTTCGTGTATATTCTTTAAAAGATACACACAAAACCAATCAAATTAAAATTAAATTTTTATTTCCTTAAGAGAGTAACATTTACGAAGAAAAAAACAAACAAAAAAATTTAAAATAAAAATTGAAAATTTGCATTTAAAGTTTGATTTTTAAATTAAACCAATAAGAAAATCTTTTCTTATAAATATTTAAAAAAAAACAAAAACAAAAATATATATACATACTGAACTATACATACATACATACCTACAACTTTATAATAATTAAAACTCCATTCACACCAATATCCAATACTGGAAACACAACATTTCAAATCAATCAAATTCTCAATTTTAAATAATCAAATACGCGGTGATAGGAGTTCGTTAAGGAACTTCTGCTTTAAAACAAGTAGAAAACCATACACAAAAAAGCTTAATGATCTATTTTAGATATTAATTATACATACAGCGGCTGAAATCTGAAAACGTTGTCGACAAAACATTTTTTTAGAAAAATGGCTGTAAGAACGATACTAACTTTTAAGTGAAGCCTCTTAAAAGGTATCTGCTATCACACAACCGATCTTGTTAGAGTTAAATGTCTTGCCGGTATTTTAAGATGCTTAAATCTGATTTCTTAAATTAACGCAATCACAAATTCTCCGCCGAATTCTAACCGCTGGGAAAGCGGTTTCTAACCGCAATGAAAATTATGCGAATATTATTTTATGGCACATACTATATCAGGCGATTGTAGGGATCGCTAATACATAGAGGACAGATGTGTCAATTGAGCGTATGAAGCCACAAAAATATTTAATAAACGTGGTCAAAATTTAAATAATTCAAGCGTTTATCTTTTAACCCTTCAGCAGTTTCATTTCGTTTATTCTACCTGCGAAGAGTGTTTTATTTATGGCAGGTTAACGTCATTGCTTATGACGTTATAGGTATATTTGGATTTTGTTGCCCCAGTTATTAGCTTTCACTTTTACATTATATTTGTTGAGTATCAGCAACGTAAGACTTTTACTTGTGTTCCTTACACAATATTGTGATGTCAGATAGCTGATGAACATGTATATGCCTAGAGCAGCTGAGTACAGTACAAGAGGAAACACTCAGTACAAGAGGAAATACTCTACTCTTGGTAAAATAAGGTTGTATGCCTGGGAATAGGTTTTCTGATATGTTAAAAACTCTCTGTTGGAAACCGATATTCAAACTCTAATGGAGTTTATTGCGGTATTACGCTGTCTAAGAGTGTACAACTATCTTTGGCTTAAAGCATCCCCCGGTTTTTCTGTTATTTTTACTCTTTATATTCCATTCTGTCTGTTTCGCCGTAGTCTAGTAGGTAGTGTGTTAGCTAATCAGATGTAAGGCCACGGTTCAAAACCACGGTCAGACATCAAAAAACGAAATATGAAAAAATATTTCTTCGGCAACTTGCTCTCAGCAGATTTCTGGCAAAAACTCTGGGAGTAAAATAAAAATTGCTATGAAAAGTTTCTCAAAAATCTGTAGTTCGGACTCGACTTTAAACTGTATGTCCCGCCACTCATGTATAAAATTAACACACACAACATGAGTGGTGTGAGAAACTTGACCGCAATCCTGACTGAATGATTGCAATAGCCAATTCTGTTATGAATTTATTATATTTCTTTACTTCCTTCCTGTTTAGTACTTTTCGGCTTTCCTATTGGGTCGGATGTTTACCCGAACATTTGAATTTAATTTAACAATTTTATACACTCTTTGGTATATGATCCTTGTGTATATCCTTGAAAAGAGATCTTGTTGTTCATTTAATTTTTAATTTCGCTTGAATGCAATAAAACAAAATGGAAAATGTTTAATTTACAAAACAAAAAAAATAAAAGAAATACAAAAAAAACCAAATTGAACGCAAACATGGACATTGAAAGTCAAAAGAGCAAACATTTAAATGAAACAGATAAAAATAATTGGTGTGACTAAGGTTGAAAGTAAATGTAGTAGAAACGAACGTTTAAACAATTATGGGTCGAAGCCATTGAAATGAGTAGTGTAAACTCTGGACATAGTTTTTAAATTTGATTCATTCTTTAATTTAAAGATGTAAAGATAAGAAGTCGCCGTAGTCTAGTGGGTAGTGTGATGGCTTATTAGACGAAAGGCCAGGGTTCGACTCCCCCGGTCAGACATCAAAAACGAAATATGAAAAACAAAATATTTCTTTGGCGACTCGGAGAGTAAATAAAATTGCCATGAAAAATGGCAAAATCTGTCTCAAAAATCTGTCGTTCGTAGTCGACTTTGAACTGTAGGTCCCGTCACTCATGTATAAAATTAACACACATAACATAAGTGGCGTGAGAAGCTGGGCCGTAATCCGGACTGAAGGGTTGTATTGGCCAATTATATTATGTATGTGTGTGTATCCTTGTTGCATCGTTGAGAGTAATATTTAAGTTGTTCAATAGCATTGAAAAATATTGTTTTAAGAAATTTTTAAATACTCTGTAGATTAAGGACGTAATGAGATTTACTTTTAAATTAAATCAAAAAGATTTACTAAAGTTTATGATATGCCAGCAATTTTCGTTGAAATAAATCTAATGTTGTGGAAGCAGAATATTAATAAAATGGATCGTACTGGATCCTGCCGAAACTAGATAATGGTCAAATAAAACTAAAATGAAAATGTTTTTAAAAATGCCTGTAATCTACAGTCATCTATTTCGAGACTTTAGATTTTATTTTTATTTACAAGTTTTATGATATTTTCCAACATATTGAGTATTGGCGATTAGTTAGGATTTAGTGCCAAATTTTAGATTCTTACAATTCAAAAAAAAAAAAAAAACAAAAACAAAAACAAAAAAAAAATAAATAAATTATTAATAAAACATTTACCGTATATAAATGTTAAAAAATATTAACAATAATAATAATAACAATACAAAGTAAACAAAATAACAACAACAAGTGGCAAATTTATAAATAAAAAACAAAAATTTACCAAAATTTTCAACTACAAAATGTAGATAAGATTTTAAGAAACAGAAAAACAGGTAATTGAACAAAAAAAAAATGAGAAAAAAAAACTTGTACCTTTTTCCTGTTAGAAAAGAAATGAAATGAAAACCCAAGTGTCAAAAGAAAACATATTTAAATTAAAAAGTAGTTTAATTAACAAAAACAAAAAAAAAACAAAAAAAAGAAATTAAAAGAAAATTTTTTAAATAAGTTCAAACGCTTTTTATGATACTTAATTACAGTATTAAACCAAACAAAAAGGAAGAAGAAAGAAAGGCTTTTAAGTAATATTTAATTAAACAATTGATTGAAAAATTTATCTTTTTCTTTCTTTCTATTAAACCTGTTAAAAGGCTTTGTATTGCCAAAACTTTGGTCTGAAAATCAAAAAAAAAAAAAAAAAAATTGTGTCAATAATTTATAACTATTTGTACTAAAATATCGTATAAAAAAAATATTTATTTTATCATTTAAAAACCAAAAATCTTAAAATTTTTACCACGGCTAATAAGTTAGATGTTAAATTTAAAAATTAAATTTATTACAAATGAAAAAAAAATTAATTTAAAGTCTTCACAATAATTTAAGGGCAACCAACAAGTATAACCGAAAATTCATTTGAACTTGAATATTTTATTGGTTACAGTGTTGAGCAAAATTTGTTAAAAAAAAATATTTTTTTTTTAATAAAATTTAAAACTAAAAACTGTTCAAATTTAATAATGAAAAAAATACACAAACTTATTTAAAAAAAAAACAACAACTACAACAAAAAAATAAAAAAGCAAATGGTTATTAAACTTAAATCATATATAAAAAATACACAATTTGAAACATAAAAAAACTCGTTAAAACAAAAAATATATATGAACCGCCAAAAAAAAAAAAAAAACAAAACAAAAAAAAAATGAAGAAAAAGAAACACAAACAATTTAAATCAAATCCCTTTATTAAAATTTAATAAAACTCACAATAATAAAATAAAAAAAAAGAAACAAAAAAAAAATAATAAAATAAAATTAAAAAAAAAAATAATAAAAATTAATCATTAAAAGAAATACCAAAAATTGTTTCATTTCAAAACACTAAATCCGATTTGGCAGTTGATATGTATGTCTGCCGTCTGATTGTTAGTGATGTCCTGTGAAATATTCTTACTTTGGCAGTGGCGGATAATATTATGCTTCTTTCCGTTGAAAATTTACTGTAAATAATGAGCGGCAAGATATATACATAATTGGCCATTACAATCCTTCAGTCAGGATTACGGTCTAGCTTCTCACACCACATACATATTTTGTTTGTGCTAATTTTATACATGAGTGGCGGAACCTACAGTTTAAAATCAACTCCGAGCGATAGATTTTTGAGAAACTTTTCATGGCAATTTTATTTACTCTCAGAGTTTTTGCCACAAATTTACTGAGAGCAAGTCGCCGAAGAAATATTTTTTCATATTATGGCCTTTCGTCTAATAAGCCAACACACTGCCTACTAGACTACGGCGACTTCTAAGTGGCAAGAACTAGAGTCAAATATTGTTCACTCTAAAGTAACGGAAGTATTGACTCTACTATACCTCAATACTATTTTACAAGATAGTTCAGAGCATACATTCCGCAAACAGTAACTGGGAAAAGTAGTACCATACATAGCATTAGCGCCACCCTTCTGATTTTGACTGTGAATGGTGAAATTTTTTCGGAATCAATGAGCATAGCTGAATTCATTACGGCGCCTTCAAAAGAATTATTACGGAAAAGGAAAGTAGTCAAGAGGATATCTGATAGCCAGATGATTCCACTAGTAGGTAGAGTGTTACGAGAACCCGTTGTTCAAAATATTGATACATTGAACAAGAAAAAAAAATTGCTTTCGACTACTTCCTCTCAGCAGTTTTCTACCAAAAACTCCGAAAAAGTTTCTCAGAATTCTATTGTTCAAAGTACACACAACATTATTGCTCTGAAAAACTAGGTTCACATTCTGAATAAAGGGTTTTAATGACTAATTCAGTATGTAAGTAAGTAAAGCAAAAAACTATCCAGATGTTACATAGCCATCAAGCTTTCCGATGAGTGGCATTGCAGTTATGGATACTGTCAACGAATATCAGCAGATTAGCACAGCAAATGTGGCGAAGGCTGGATAGAGAACAATCGAAAAGTCTGCTCAAACTTCAGAGGAGTGGGCTGAGTATGGTTGTTGAAGTCATTAAGTCGTATTCATTCGAGGCACATTGGTCTTCGGCACATGGCGAATGACTTCTGCAGAAGTTGTAGAGGCAAAGAAGTATAAGAAACCGACTGACCATTTTCAAATCAAATCTAAAAGAGATTTAACTTCACCTAAAATAGGACGGGTTTCTCTAGAGCAAAGGTAGAAAATTTTGCGTTTACGGTCACTAAGGAGTGATTAACTCACTTTCTGGCCCTGACTGTGGAAATAATAGATTCGGTATTTGAATCAAAAAAATGTTCAGTAACATTTCGTAGTTTTCGATCATAGAACTGAGGAATCTATGACACTCTATAAAAGAATAAAGTAAGCAAGAATACGCCAGCATAAATTATTATTTTTCCCATTTAACTTAGGGGCTTCAATTTTTTTTTTTAATTTGCCATCAACATAATTGCCTTTTCAAATTTGTTGTTTGAGATTTAAATATTTGAGCAATTGCGTCAATCGTTGTTATTAAAGTTTCTGAATCAAGAAAATCACTTTAAACTGACAACGTCGTTTAAATCTCAAATAGAATTTCTATTTGTATTATAATTTTTATTTCTTTTAATGAAGAAATTTCTGTTAAAACTTCTTTTTAATATGAACAAAAAATTTAAATTTAATTTTTCTCCCCAGAAGTTTATCATGGTATAAACGGCAACATGTCATTGGATAGAAGAGAACTGGGTACTATAGGGTCAGATAAATCATCGTCTTTATCGCGATCAGAAGCTGGAACCTATGATGTTATACAGGCTGAAATCCAACATGCTAAAAGGCAAGAACTAACAACAGGACCTTCAGCCGCAGTAAATAGTAATGGGCCAAGTGGTGCACCAAGTGCCAGTGGAACAACGGATAGTGAAGCCGAAGCTAAAAGAAGGGTAAGTTCACCAGCCATAGGATACCTTTAAAATAATTACAATCAATATCACTTTTGTTTTTCAGAAATGGCCTACCGAGAAATCATATTTTTTAGCCAAGGAATTGCTCATGAGTGAACGTACCTATAAAAAAGACTTGGAGATCTTAAACAATCACTTTCGTCAAGAGTTGACAGCCGATGATGTTGAAAATCTACAGCCACTCTTTGAAATGCTTGAATCGATGGGACAACATCACAATATATTCCTGAGAGATCTGGAACATCGTATGGTATTGTGGGAGGGACGTGGCACTCATGACACCCATCGCATAGGCGATGTTATGTTAAAAAATATGGCCGCCTTACCCATATACGATGAATATGTTCAGGCTCATGGTGAAATATTACAGTGCCTTAATGAAATGTTTGAAACGGACAATCGTTTCCAGCAAATCTATAAAGATTTTGAACAACAAAAGATTTGCTATTTACCCATAGGCGAGTTACTTTTAAAGCCTTTAAATCGCATGCTACACTATCAATTAATTTTAGAAAGTGAGTTTTTTTCCTTTTAATTAAGGTTTTAATGTGTTTCTAAACTTTAAATAAATAATTTCTTTTGGGGTTTTCTTTTACAGGACTTTGTGATTTCTATACCGAAGAACATTTAGATTATGCCGATTGCCAGGCTGTTTATCATTTACTCTCCCGCTCTGCCAAACAAATACGTAACCAACTACCCGAATCGATGAATTTCATACAGCTATGTGAACTACAGCGTGATATTAATGGTTTCGATAAATTGGTACAAAACCAACGGCGTCTCATTCGACAGGGCTGCCTCTTGAAACACTCTAAGCGTGGCCTGCAGCAGCGCATGTTCTTTTTATTCTCCGATATTTTATTGTATGGTTCTAAGTCACCTATTGATCAGTCATTCCGTATATTGGGTCATGTGCCGGTGCGTTCATTGCTTACCGAAAACGGTGAACACAATTCATTTTCCATCTTCGGTGGCCAGTGCGCAATAACAGTTAGTGCTTGTACTACCGCCGAAAAGACACTTTGGCTGGCCGAATTGTCAAAAGCGGCTGCAGATATTAAAAGTAAACCCCATACCCAGTTGACATTGAATTTGAAAAATTGCAGTGAGTATTTTTATAAATGTTTGTCTATAGAAATTCTAAAATATTATTTGCTTTATAAAATGTATGTTCAATTTTTTTCTTTATGGCTGCCAAGAAAAGAAAGATGCAATACCAAGTAAGATTATTAAAAAATAAAAACAGTAACTAAGTGTCCACTCTAAAAATTATTGCTAGGCTCATGTATGTACTATTTTTGAAGGATATTCTTTGAATTGAAAAACTAAACGCAATGCCATAGATTAGGATCATGATCTTAAGGTCAAAGGAACAAAAGATTTCTGGAAATCCAAAGTCTAAAAAAATGACACACAAAAAAATACATCAGTAGGTTGATTGATGAGTAGTAGTTGAAACCTAGCCCTAGTTTTCATTGAAAAATCATCTTCAGCCATTAGGCGCATTTGGAACTTTTTGCGATACCAATTCATATGGGCTCCAAGAGCGTCGAATACATCTTGAAATAGTCACTGTTTTGTAAGGATTTTAGACTGGCGACGTCATCGATTAAATTTTTTTAGAAACAAATGGCGAACACTACAGGTCGATGATTGCCAACTTCGTGGTGGTTCAATAGGATGACAATACGTATCACTCATGCCACATTGGATATTCTGCACAACCAAATCGAAGGCAGAATCCACATCTCAAGTGAATGTGATGTGGACTGGCCATCGATATAGTGCAATCGAACCCTGTTAGAGTTTTTCATGAGAGGATTTCTTAAGCAACCATAATTACATAAACATCGGGGAAATTCAGTCTGATTTGTGCACCAGAGTCATAGAAAATTCTACATTTTGGATGTACTTCACCTAGAGATTCAGTGGAGAACATTTAAACGATATTATATGCTACACACAAGGGCATCAATAGAACTTGTAGGGAAATGCAACTCTCTCACTTCCGTATTACCACATTACCTATAAGTATGGCGGCAACCAACAAGCCTAATAATTGATAATTAATGGATTTCTCTTGCTACACCTTATTGTTATTCATAAATATTTAGTTTATAGGTTTTATTATAGGAAGATCTTATTTTGTTTGTTTAATAATGTTTATTTTTCTACTTTTCAAGCGTCGTCCGAAGAGGGTCTCGATCTGTTGGGACTGACGAATGGCAAAGACTCAACGATGACACCCCAACAGCTACTACAGCAACAGCAACAAAATACACAAAACAAAACGCCACCCTCGCGAAGCAATACGGCTCTACACGTTTGCTGGCATCGTGGCGCCACCGTAGGCTTGGGAGATCATCTCATCTCCGCCGAAAACCAATTGTCTGGCTACTTAATGCGTAAATTCAAAAATAGTAGCGGCTGGCAAAAACTATGGGTTGTCTTTACCTCGTTCTGTTTATATTTCTACAAATCGTATCAAGATGAATTTGCACTCGCCAGTCTACCACTTTTGGGCTATACAGTGGGACCACCTGGCAGTCAAGATGTCGTACAAAAGGAATTTGTTTTTAAATTGTCATTCAAAAATCATGTTTACTTCTTTAGAGCTGAAAGTATGCATACATATGAGAGGTGAGTATAAAAGTAAAAGAAATTTAAAATTAAAGAAAAAATTAAATTAATTTGTTTTTGTTGTTTTATTTTTATTTTAATAAAGATGGCTGGAAGTTTTGCGCAGTACCACTCAGACCCAGGATTTTAAAAACATACACGGCACTGCACATATTTAATTAAGGTGGTTGGAGAATTTTTAAACCAAATTGAAGAACCGAAAGCCTTGAACTTCCAACGTTTTTAAAACCGATTTTACGTGCAATGTGTGTTAAAAAATATATTTTTTTAAAAATTTTACTTGTAAAAAGGATTACAATTAAACGAACTTTAAGTGCCTTAAAGTATTTAAAAAACAACATTTTTTTTTCAACGAAATTAGAATTAAACAATATTTTTTAAAACAAAAACAAAAAACAAAAAACAAACAACAAAAAAAAATGTTTAAATATTTTCATTTTAATTTAAGAACATATAGGCTTTCTTTCATATAAAAAATACTTTTTTTTTTTTTTTGATAAGAGAGGACGAGTTTAGTTGAAATATGGTTAAAACTAAATTTTAATTTACCATTTATATATGTGTGTATGCGTGTGTGTATATATTAATTGAAAAATTACCAGATTTCTGTGTTTTTTTTTTAATTACTTGTTATTGAAATTTGTCAAACTTTTTAAAAAAAAACTGTTTTAAATATGTTTTCTATTTTAAGTAAGACTTGTCATTAAATTACCATAAACATATATTTTTAATAAGAAAAAAAAAACAATATTTAAACATTAGTATTATGTATACCTAAACTATATAGTACATGCAATTTAAACTTTCCTTTTTTTTTTGTAATTAAAACGAAAAACAAATTGTAATTAAAAATGTTGTAAAACAAATTTTTCTAACACAACAAAAATTGATAATAATAAAAAAAAGAAATATTATTTGTTCGTCTATAAATTTCGATATATGAAAAACAACAACAAAAAACACTTTAAACATTGTCTTTTTTGAAATTAAGTATTATTTTTTTATATGCATGTATGTATGATGTTAGAATATCTCTTATTAACAAAAAAAAAAAAAAAAACAAATAAAATAATTCATTTAAAACAAATCTATTGTTTTACAAACAAAATTAACAAAAAATATTATTTAAAAAAAAAAAATAAAGCATTTATTTAAAAAATTAAACAAAAACATTTTTCGTCTCTCTGTTAAGGTACTTAGCTTTTTCAGAATATATGCATATAAGCTAATCACGATTTATATTAATTGTAAATAGCGTATACAATTCTTTATTAGGTCGTTAGTTGCTCGTTGATCTTACGTCCAATGTTTCGCGAACAAAGATTTTCGTACACGTTTTTCGTGTTTGTTTTATAACATAATTAAAGGAATTTTGGAATTGTGCGTTCTTTTGTAGCTGCATGCAATCTATCGATGTCACTATGTTTTGACAGCCGAAAATATCAAGCTGTGTTGATATGTTTGTATATTCAGTAAGGCTCGTTTAACGTCAGTACAATACGATGAGCATGAGAAGTTCATAATGTTTGAAGTTCATAAGGCACTTGGTCGATTTTACAGTTAATATAATCGGTATAGATCGGCAAGCAAACACATAGTGCAGTTAGTGATCGTTTTCATACTAATTTTACCCTTCTAGAATCTCAGTGTAAAACTATCAACAAATCAGAAAAAATTGTATACACTAGAGCAGAAATTGCCGTGACCTCAAATGGGCTTCTTTTTTAAAAAATACTTAGGAAAAGTTTGCTTCACTCATATACCCCGCATGGGAATGTAGAACAGATTGTAGGGTTGCGCTGGCCCCATATTAAAAAATCTTATCTTAAACATAAGGAGGCGGGATATGAGAGCTATAGATCAGCAGATTGCTCCAGGCTATGTGAAGGAGAAGAGGAAACAGTGGATTACTTTCTATGCCATTGTGGATGGATAGATAGTCGATTTCTTGTGGAACTGGTAGATCTGAAGGACTACAAACTTGAGTATCTAATAGAGTTCATAAACATAACTTAAGAGGTGCTATTTTTCACCTTTTTGACTTTCTCGTTCTTATGCTGATTTTGTGCCCTTCTTCTCCTTACTCTTCTTTACTTTATTTTCTTTTTCCTATATGGTGGGTCAGAATGAACCAATGGGTCTCTGGGTGTAGGAGTGAAACTGAGAATACAATAATGTACCATCCTTGCAACATATATATTCCTATAAAGGAAAACATCTACCCCATACATACGATGTTTTCTCGACGGCAGATGTGACTACTTCAACCTATGACCTGCTATGGTAGATTACTCACCTGCTGAGCTGAAAAAAGAAGGAATTTACTTTGTAACAGTCCTTAAGGGTACGTGAAAGAAAAATGTACCATGCTATCTATAACACGCTACAGTTTAATGGTTTTCTTCCTTCAATGAAAAATTATATTTTTTCCAATGAACTACTTTTCAAGTTTAAAAACTCGAATAACGAGTAATGAATGAATAAAGAAATATATTTTTTTAGATTTGAAATTTATTGATTTCTTATTATTTTATGATTTTTTTTGTTTGTTTGTTTGTTTCTGGTTCTTGCCATATAATTTAATAATATTTTGCTTCTGTTGTATTTTTCATTTAAATTACATTTATAATAATGATAATTATAATTTTTAAATATAATTCTAAGTTTTAAGTAGAGAAATAATTTAATTTTTGTATTTTTTTTTGTTATAAAAAATTTTTAAGAAGAACTAAACAAAAACTAATTTATTAAAAATAAAGAAGAAGAAAAACGAAAACAAACTATAACACCTAAAAATGAAAGAATGTAGAAAAAGATCAACAAGATAAATACAATGATATGCATTCCTTAAAAAAATGAACATTAGATTTTAAAGAATTATGCATAAATGTTATTAAGTTTAAAGATAATAAGAAGAAGAAAAAACTATAAAAAAATAGATAAATGTGAGGACCCAAAGTGAAGAGAAAAAAAATTAATGTATTAAATACATATACATATATTTTGTATTCCTTTTTAGATTTTTAAATTTATCTTTTAATAATAATTAAACATTAATATTTATTTTTATTTTTATTTTTATGTTTTATGTTTACTGTTTTATAATTTATTTATTTTTATTTTTCTTTTTAATGTATTTTATTTACGTAGATTTATAAGAGAATATGTATGTTTGTTGAGTATGTTTATTGTGTGTGTGTGTCTGTCTGAGTGAGTGTGTGTGAATATAATAGGAGGAATGAGGTTACGTTTGTTTTGAAATAATGATATTTTTTATATATTTTATTATTTTATTATTATTTTTATTTACTTTTTAATTAAACAATGAGTTCTTTTCTTTATTTATTTTTTTTAATTCAATTTTATTTTTGTTTTTATTTCTTTTTTTTTTTTAACTTTTTAATAATTTTTTATTGTTTACTTAGATGCTGCTTCCGTTTTTAGTTGCACACATAATATATAAATATATTGCTAATTAGGGGGACGAGTTGGATTTGTTTCTTAATAAGGACAGGTTTAAATTTTTATTTTATTTGTTTTATAATTTAATTTTATTTTTTATTTTTTTTCTTTAATGTATTTTTATTTAACGTAGATTTATAAGAGAATATGTATGTTGTTGAGTATGTTATTTGTGTGTGTGTCTGTCGATGATGTGTGAATATAATAGAGGAATAGGAGTTAGTTGTTTTGAAATAATGATATTTAATTTTATATTTTTATTTTATTATATTATTTTTATTTACTTTTATATAACAATAGTCAGTTCTTTATTTTTTTTTTAATTCAATTTTATTTTGTTTTTATTTTTTTTTTTATAACTATTTAATAATTTATTTTATTTGTTTACTTAGATGCTGCTTCCGTTTTGTAGTTGCCACATAAATAATATAATAAATATATTGCTAATTAGGGGGACGGTTGGATTTGTTTCTTAAGAAGGAAGGAAGATAAATTTTTTGAAATAAAGAAGAAGAAAATATAAGTTTTAAAAAAGCAGTTTATTTTCAAATTTAAATACCATTTCCTTTTGATTGATATTATTTAATTTTTTTTTTTAATGTATTTTTATTATTTTTTTTTTTTGTTTTTGTTTTTATTTTTAAATTTTTATTTAAATATTTTGCAGCAACATTTCCATATGAAATGATTTTTTGTTTTTGTTTTCTTTACTACTTTGTATTTTAATTTATTTCCTTTTCTCATTTGGTTGTTGTTGTGGTACATATGTGTGTATTACAATATATTGTTGTGATTGTGGTTGTTGTTGTTGTTGTTATTGGTATGAATTGAGTATGATGAACTCCAGGTGTACATACATGTTGGTTTTGTTGTTTAAGATTAATTTTCATTAAATTAAAGGCTGTAACGGCTGCGTCGGCGGCGGATGGCTAGTCAATGAAACTCTGTTCAACACAAGCTTTCACTCGTTTCTCGTATTCACGACGGTTTTCCTTGTAAAGTTGGGCAGCTGTCGAATTAGCTGGAGAATTAGGGTTTGGATCACTCAACAAAGACTAAAATGAAATACAAAGCAACATTTTTTCGAAATTATATACAAAGTAACAAGAGAAGAATTCTGTTTTATTATCTGCGCTATCTCTGCTACCGATTACTATATTATTTACAGACGATTATTCAAGGCCCCTTTGGTAATACGATGACTTAACTGGTACGGTGTTACTTCATGAAACTTGAAGATTAAACTTATGGCATACTAATATAGAATTAAAGCAGACTAAAAGCATTCTGACTCTCTCGTAAACTCTTGAAACATATGATTTTGTAAAAACTTGTTTAGCAGTTTAGTGTAATAGCTTTTAAAAAAATTTCAGAATATTTAACAGTTTTTCTGCAATGAAAGCCATGTTGATGTTGAATTGACACAAAATCGATACAAGAGCGAATACGATTGTGACAAAAACAAAAGCCAGACGGCTGAATAATTTTAAATTGCAATGAAATCAATCTATTCCTATAGCGAATGGTCACTTTTGTCAACGCCAAAAGAATATGATTGTGGCCAAATGGCGATGAAAGCGAAAACACATACAGGACGATTGAAAATTTTACAATGTTTATAGTCGATGCTGAATTGCAATAAAATCATTGATTTCGCATATAACCGGGGATTTGCATTAAGTGATAACCTCCGTTCTTTTCAAAGACGTAAAATTTTACAGCAGACTACGAAAATAGATTGTTTGTCAATACTGACTAGGAGAATCGTAATCGAATTCTCTTCAAAACTGCAACAAATTAAACAATAAAATGAGAAGACATCTCCAAATGATTTACTGATAACTAAAATATCGATTGCGACAGAAGGCTATATTTTGAGAAAGAATGCTCAGTTCTTGTCGTACTGGCGAATAGTAGTAACCTATATAGTCCCTTATAAGTGGAAAGTTTGGGAAGTAACAACTTAACATTGCCTGTTATCGAGAATAGTCGAAAACTGTAACAAAACTCTACGTCTTTTAAGGCTGTTCGGCTTTAAAAAATGTTTTTAATTTGAGATTTTCTTTGATTATACATTCACATCACTTACCTGTATTGAAGTTAATATAGCTGACACATCGTATGTGGGACTCCATCTATTCTGTAATATATCCAAACAGATGCCACCATCGGCATAAACATTGGGATGAAATACTTTCGAAACAAATCTAACTGTTGGCGGTTTATTTGGATATTCTTCCGTAAACTCTATTGTTAATTTAAAGGTACCATCTTCAAATGGCGTATCATGTGGACCGAAAATCACAGCATTCCATATCATAATATTATTATCTGTTGGCGCTCCCGAAACACCAGTTGGTGGATCTTCTTGAAGTCTGAAAATAAAAAGAAATAAAATTAATACAAATGGAACAAAATATGAAAATTAAAACAAATGAATTCATTTCAATAAGATAGAGGTAGATGGATAGCCATATTTATAATTAAAATATAATCGTCCTTTTAAATGACAATAACATTTTCTAACGTATTGTTTTGTATTCCTTTTCAACTCGTTTTTAAATCGATTGTCTGTGTATAAGGCAATGGAACAAACAATTATTAAAAATCAATTGAAATATACAATTTATTTATGTACGACTGTGGTAGAGCTTTTATAAGATTATTTTATAAAATTTCCAAGAACATTAATCATTTACAAGAGAAAAAAACATGTAACAATTAAATTTTCATTATACTACTGATCTTTGTCTACAATTGACCTTTTAGAGAGCAAAGCATTTCTGACAATAAAGCTGTGTATGACCTTAAGATTTGGTCAGTTAAATTTTTCTTTTTCGAACTGAACGATGTGGTTATAAGACGGCAAAACAGGGGAGGAGATTGTAGAAACTTTTGACTTTTGTGGCATAGTTTGGACCTTTCGAGAACGAAATGAGTCCTGACACTAAGAAAAGAATCTTCTATTTGCTCGATAGGTGGGGGAGCCAGAATTCTATGAGCTTATCCTTTGCCACTGCCCTCTTGAAGATAACTGCGGGGCTGGTTAAAATAATTTGTATTTCAATAAGTACTTTACATCGTACATTGACGAATTTTGGAAATGAAAAAGGTGCGTTTTGAGCTTACTTACAAAAGTACATCATATTCGCTATGTTTAACTCGATCGGTTTGTTTTCTGCAGAGATAGAGTCAGTCTGATGGTGAAGTGTATTGTAAGAGGTAAGAGAGTTTTTCGAAATTTGTTTTTTTTTAGCCATAAAAAAAAGAGTTTTACATGAAATTTTTTACCTGCCTAAACAAAACAACGTATACAAACATATTTCATAAAAACGTATTTCTTCCTAATAAAAGCTATATAACCAATAAGATGAACACACTTCTCTATAATATTATAGGAAAAGGGAAATAATTCGAACTGATGTGAATAAAATGAAGCATTTCTTTACATATTCTCAATACATTTAAAAAATTTTTACACAATAATAAATATATTCGAATTAAAATATATCTTCTATTAGATCATTATACAGTAAGTATTTACAAACCTAAACATATAAAACGTTTTAACATTAATAACGATATTTTTCTTAATAATGATGAAATTACCTTGTTTTGATAGGACAAAACAAAACAAAACAAAACAAAACAAAGCAAAAAAAGAACGAAAAATAAACTTCCGACAAAAGAATATAGTATGTGAATGATTTAGAATACAAATACAAATAATAATAATTACTGGTAAGATGCCACACGACTTATTTTACCACCTACGCAATAAGTTTTGGTTGTCTTTTTAGCATTTAAACCATATGTAAGTAAATAAATGAAATATTTTGCAAAAATTCAAAAAATACTTATCAAATTATATGATTCATTAAATTTTCTTGAATGACTACAAAAGAAAAGAATACTAATATGCAATATACATACATATATATGTATGTATGCATGTATGTATGTTCATAAAGAAACATGGGCTAAATATTACAATAAAAGTACGTAATGCATATACTTCTGCAGTTAAATTTTAAAGGAAATATAATTTCATAAATATACATATTCAATTATGGCTTAAAACTATGCACTTGACTTTCAGTTAGTCGTCAATGTCTAAAGTTGTTTTAAAATTATAAGAAATCAAACATTGAAATGAAATGAACCATCAATTTAAAAAATAAATGATTGCATCAGGTGCTTTATTTATTTGATTCATTTTGATATTTTGTCTGACTCTTGTAACGTGTTGGCTGGCTGAACACAGTACGTTTATACGTATGTACATACATATGTATATAGATTCGGTCGTTATTGCATGTTGGCTTAAAGCCAGACATTAAAATTTTATTTATTTTTTTTTCTTCAGTTGCTTTATTACATTTTCCAATTCATTAAAACGTTGAACTTGTTAAAAAAAACTATACAATAACAATTACAACAACAAAGAAGCATAGAAAAGTATTACATACAAACGTAAAAAGCGGCAGGTGACACTTGTTGAGCATCTATTTACATACTTTCGAAAAATATTAACGAAAAGAAATTAAACCGTTACTCGCTGTTAACCTAGAACTAAAAGCCCATATAATAAAGCTTGATATCCTCGACGCATTCCAAAAGTATTCAGAAAGTAAGTACAACACCAGCTAGCGTGCAAAATACTGTACATAACTACATCAAAAATAGGATTTTAAATACGCATTCATCGGACATTTTAGAACATAAAAAGCAACTTTCCAGACTGTCTTTGGTCAAGATTCTGGTGAATGTTGAATAAATATAGGACGAGAATTATATATCCCGGCAAAGGATTCACTCACGGACATTTTTAACTGTCGGGTGAGACACACAAAGTTGTTACAACAACAGAAACAATATCGATGCAGGCAATCAGTTTTACTGACTTCACGGCATTAAATACCTATGTTTGAGCATATCGATCAACAGAGACAAAGAATATTCTGTAAACCATTTTGAGACGGCCAGAATGCCCTTCAAGACCTTTAAAAACTGGCTGACAATCCCAATAATAATATCAATGCAGGTAATTAGAAATGATTATAACCGTAACTCTATATTCAGTAAGGCAAAAATATTAGATACTTCAGTTTGAAGAACACTGAAAAAAAACTCTCGAGTCACTAAGTACACAATCTTGGTTAAATGCCTTCTACAACTTGTCTAACTCTATTGGAACCTCCTCACATAGCAGGAGAGTTTACTATATGAGAGTATACTATTTAATAATAGAGTATATCCACCATATACACATTCAATCTGTCATGTTCTCTTTGATACCCTCTACACATCGTGTTAAAAGGCAAAGAACGTATACAACAGACACTATAAAACTATTTCAAGGTGCATGTTTTAATTGCTTCGCATGTAACTACAAATTACGGTTGCGTTTATTATGAATATTAATGCAATAAAGCATCCAATGCCACAATCTTATATACTATTAGCGTTCTTGTTACTGAACGGTACATCGTTAAACTGTTTAGATAATAAATGTAGACTTTCATTGGACAATTTCAACGCACAACTAATTAACAACTTTTGATAATCATTGAAAGCGAATTCAAAAGAAAAGAGAATTCAAAATTTTTAATTTTACAGACCTTAATTACAAACAAACAAACATTAAATTAAATTTTAAACCCATTAAAATGTATTCCACTGAACACTTCTCACAATTTTCGTTATGGTTTTTGGACTGTGAGGGCAGATTAATAAAATGTTAGAGAGAGTATTTAAAAAGTGACTCATTTCTCTTTGCCAATTTCGGTAATAGAATTTAATGTCGAATGAGTATTCATATAGAAATATTAACCAAATCGTATTCAAATGTATTTGTAATTAAATGCATTGTTGCGTTTGTTTATTAATCAATAACGAAATATTTATTTAAAGAAATTACAGAAAAATTTATGGAAGCATTGAACCTGTTGAAGAATAATTTAAATATGACGCTGGCATTATTGAAATGATAATTTTTTTTTGTTCGGCATAAGTATTTATATCTATTTATTATTTAAATGTGTGCCATACCAGCAACAGTACAGTACAAGCAATAAACTAACTATATTAGTTCTAAAATTTTGTATATACAAGTAATTTTAGTCTTTAGTGTTGATCTGATGACCTTTCTGATAAACATCTTTAAATAAGAATTATTTAAATTGTTATACAGTGTTTGTAATGAAGTATCATTTAAACAGTAAAAAAGGAAAACAAATATTTGTTTTTCCTATTGTATTAATTTGCGTGTTTAAGTTTTATAAAAGCAAAAATATATGACAGACAGAATGTATGGCAAACATTTTTCTTTTTCAATTTTCTTTCATCTGCTATTATTAAAAACAAATCAATAATAATAATAAAAGCATATATATGTACATATATACATATGTACATAAATAATATTGGTTTCATATTGTATTTTTGGGGTTGGTTAATGGAAATTCATATTAAAGTTAATGACAGTATTCTATTATTATTGTAAATGTTTTCAAAACAAAATAAAAATGACCTACAGAAATGTTTTTTAATCGTCCATTTATTTTGGCTTTATTAAGCTCAAAAAATACAATATCAAAAGGAAATAAAATGCCAAAATGAAATCATTTAAAGTTGTTATCGATTTATGAAATTAAGACAAAAGTTTTATTAATAATAAATACATAATAAAGATAAATTGAATGCTAGTATTGGTAAGATTGTTTTATTCAGGAGAAAAATATGGGGTAATTGGGAAAGTTCGATTAAAAATTGTATAAACCATATCAGGCTGGTTATACTATTAAAATTAGACAAGATTACTAAGCTGGCAAGTGTTTCACAGGAAGATCAGAAAAGAAAATAGTCGACAAATAAGAGTCTCCAGTGAAAATTGTACCCACAACCTTAATACTAGCAGACTACCTCACTACCTACCAACAGTAACAGATTAACATATTTTTTAAAGAATGGAGGGTGACGCAACTAATCTATTAAACACTAACTAATCTATTAAAACTGATCTATTAAACACTTTATAACATGAGCACGCCTATACGTATAAGCTATTTGTTTAGTTGAAATTCTTAAATGAAATAGAAACGACGTAAACTAAGTTGACAAGAGACTGGAAAGGGGTGTATGAGCCAGAGTTTCTCTTATTTGAATGTCAGTGCTTCATCTTAACAACAAATAAAAGCGGCAAGGTGTGCAACCAAATACTAAAACTTCTTTACGACAGATTTACAACCATTCTGAAACATAATTCGCCATACATATACCATATATATGTTGTTTCACATTCTCTGTTACATTTATTCTGTTTTTCATTTTTCTCCTTGCGATTTTCCCTTTTTCTATAAGAATTTTCAAAATTTTAAACTTTTCCGCCCAGGTGAAAAATATTACGTATGCATGTATAATGAAAGGTATAATTTAATGTCAGAAAGATATTAAAAATTGATTGCAATCCCCTCGGAAATTCATTATTTCGTTCGTTTATCAATCGTAAAAACTCCTAAAAAATGGGCTTCTAATTATCAACAACTACAAGAAGTTTTTCTTAAATTATCCAAAATTCTAAGTAAATTGGATAGAGGACTTTTATTATATCGTAATAATTATCGGGTAAATCAATTCCCCGGAAAAATTGTTAATTGCAAGAAAATTGTCAAAATAATTCTCAAGTAATACTTGGAACATATAAAACCCATGATTATTTCTTGAAATCTAGACAACATGGCCATAATAGGTACCCTAATTTCCCCATAAAAGTAAAATACATACTTAATTTCGAGTAAATTTCATAATAGGGCTCATTATATTGAAAGCTTAGTTTATTATTAGAAAATTAATCAACAGAATTCTCAGGTAATGATAATAAATTTCAGGTAATACATGTCTCCGGGAGAATTTGTAATAAAACCTTGATATGTGACAAAATCCTGCATGGTTAATTCCATGCAATTTGACAACAAAACTTTAGTGAAGGAATATTCATGCCATAATAGTAATGTTTACTGAACAACACAGAAATTTGAATATTAATTTAATAATTTTTTAAATGTTTTAATAATTTTGTTTTAAAATAAAGCAATTAAAATTTTACACAATATTTTTGTTCTTTTTAATATCATTTCGCGCCAAAAATGTAGTAAACAAACGCAAAAAAGGGGGCAACACTTTTGTACGCCTATTTCAGAATGGTAGCGATGGTACAACTATGTAACACTTGCAAAGAAGAAAAAACAAATTCAATTAAAACGAAAATGTCATGATAACATGTAAACAAATCGCTTCAGAAATTTGACAAAAAGCAAATGACCTTCAATTGTTTATGATTGTTTACAAAATCAACAAACTAAGAAAAAGAAACGAGAAAGAAAAGTTAAAAATATACAATATAATTAACAAAATAATCCTTGACATTTTTTGAGTAAAAGAAATAAAATAAACATCCTTGAAAATAAAATTGATAAAACATCGCCAACAGACAAAACAGAAAAAGGAAAGAAAACATCTCAAAAGAAAATGAAAACAAATTAAAAGGAAGATATTTTAAATCAAATTTACTACTTTTGTGAATAGAAACTGAGGGAAAATTCAAACAATTACAAAAAGGAAAAGAAAAAAATATGAAAGAACATAACACAAAAAATAGGGATGAGTCAACGAAATAAAAGAAATACGGGCGAGAGAGTGTGTTTAAAAAAAATATGTATATTTGTCTCGTATATTGTAAATACGCAAAAATACGGAATATTTTTCGATTGAATATTGTTTATATTTTAGCAAAACAAAAAAAACTAATAAATAGAAAATTCGGGAAGTAATTTACTTTTGTTGTTTCATCAAAAAAAAAAAAATACAAAATAACGCATGAAGATGTATGTAGTATAGCAAAATTAAAAATTTACAAAAACATAAAATAAAAAAAGAGAATGGAATGGAAAAGTAGCAAAAGAGAAAATATAATAACAAAAATTGGAATTGAGACAAAAAGCAACCAGCATTGAATTAAATAAACACACGAGAATAGTAGCAAAAAAACTAACACACACCTACATATGAAGCCGAACACTCATACACATGTATACACATATGTAAAAAGTATAAAAGTTAACAAGATACAAAAAGGGGGGGTAAGGAAATTACAACACAAAATAAAAATATTACACGTAATTTTACTTCATAGAGAAAATTTATTGGCATAAAAGGAAGAATTAAAAGGAAAAAAAAATTGAACTCAACAAATTATTTACCATCGTTATTTAATTGCATTTGCGTTTTAATAAAAAAAATTTTTTGCACTTCCTAATTAAAAGCGATTTATTTATTATACATACCTTTTAAAATCTCTCATAAGACGTCTGCGTGCGGGTGTCGACATTTTCTAAAAACTTTTGGTGTGTTGTTTTTAACCAACGAGAAAAAAAGAGGTGGCTTCTTCAGCTTAAAATCTTTTCTATTTTATTAATAATAGAAAACGCAATTATTCTTTAAATTTTCTTTCACTTTTTCTCTTTACAGTGTTAGCTTTTTGAACGATTCCTACAAAAATAATATAAATAATTCAGTCTTTTTTTTTTGCCTATTTTTGGTTTCTCTTTTTCTACACACAAACACACTCTGAAACTGTTTTTCTTGTTTAGCGTTTCTCACTTTTCACACGTCTTCCACACAGCACGAACAAAATTTAACTGAAAATCAACGAAAGTTTGTCATATATATTGACAACAAATAACACATAACATGCATATACATTCTCAATTACATTAATCATAGGGTTGCCACTCTTTTACTATTCTCACGCTAAATAAATAATTTAAACCAAAGCAACTCTAATTTTTCGTAAAATACAAAACAACTCAAAAAGTAATTAAAAATTTACGTAAGTGAAATCAAACTTTAAAAATCAATTATTTATGGCAACACTGATTAATAAGAACAATTAAAAGACATATCACGCGCCTATTCACACACACAGACCGGCCAAAGAAGCCATTACATTTCTTTACGCAAACGTTTGTTAGACTCTCAGTAAGTAAAAAAGAAACAACAATATTATTTTCCCTGAGCAAAATTTGCAGAATGTCTCATTGCTTCCATTCACTATTGTTTTCTTTTTTTCTTATTTTATTTCATTTTTCGTTTTTCCTATTTTATATTTTTAAGAAAACAAAATTTTTAACCAAAACATACTGCTTGCCAACAGGAAATACACGCTACAATATATATTCAACAAAAATATAAGATTGACCAACCGACAAGTCACAAATTTAATTTTCAAGAAAGACGAAACAACAAAAGATAAGTTAAAAAGTGGAATAGAAAAACACGAGATAGATATGCAGTGTTGTATTTATCCTGACGGCGTGTCTAGTTTTTTAATTTGGCAACAATTGTTTTTACAAGATTGATTTTATTGAATATGTGATTGAGACAGGGTTTGGAAAAAGTATATGAAAACAAAAGTGTTAATAACTTGTTTTATAATTGTATCAAATAATACAATTTATATGTTATTATAGTATTTAAAAAATATTCAACTTTTTACTAAAAGAATTTCTAAGCAATTGTGCATTGAAGCTAGCTATTAAAATGAAATGTAAAGTTTATCAAATAAATAAACAATATTTTTGAGAGTTTTGAATTGCCATTGTAGTTTTTTGAGGACTTAATGATGGATGTACATCGTATGATGGTTGTAAACATCGATTGAATAAACTTTACGAAAAGATTTCCGTGTTTCATACAGTACCTACTGCTAACATAATGAGAATTGCTACATCCCCTGCGGTTCCATTATTTTTAGTGATAATTTTGAGACAAATTTTAGCGGATTCATTAGTAGACACCTTTTTCTTTTGTATATCTATTAATGTGATAATTTAGATTTTCGCCATGGTCCAAGAATTCTGGTAGTACGCAGAATTTTAATGAGTTCCATACTATACCCAGTTACTTGTTTGCAGTCGGGCGTTACAACACAGCATCCATTACTATCAAGAAGAGAAGGAGAAATAGTAAAAAGTTCTATCTTATTATTATTATTAGATCTTATAAATAAAATTTTAAATTATTATTTCTTGGTCCGTTAGAATTTAACTCGCATATTTAGTGCCATAAAATGCAAACCTGTATTGTAATGTCTGTAAACCTGACAATTGTCACTAATTTGACTTTTTTTATATGTTTTTATTCCTATAAGAGAGAGAATGACCAAAAAAGAGCTAGGAAGAGAGGCTTTGTACAGTTTCAATTAATTTGTTTACATTTTAGAAATACAATCTTAAAGAAACGAATAAGAAAATTTTAATGAAAACGATATTAAATAAAGTATTATTGGTGTATTAATGTAATATTTAATAAATTCAAAGAAATTTATATAAAAAGGGTAAGAAAGTTGAAAAATTCCAATTAGGTTATGGAATATAAAAGCCAGCTTAGGATGCAAAAAAAAACCAGGGCGTGTACCTCAATAATAGTTATAAACACACATATTGACAATATTTGTGTGAATAACTTAATGTGATTGAGAACCAACGTTTAAAAGAAATTTTTTTAAATATTTATGAGAAAAGAAATGCAATGTTTTTAAATTTTTAGCAAAATGGTGGTCTTAGACTCTTGTTGGTCTCCTATTATTTGGTCGAATAATGTAAGGACAGGCAGTTATGCAGTGGCGGCCTATACGGCTGCTCTTTCTGTAGTTTTTATAACACTGGTAAGTCGGAAATTAATTACTAAAAGGCTATATATATTGTTTTAAATAATATTTATTTACAGATTTGTTATATGCTGTCCGGAGGTGAATCGTCTCAATTGTACTCACCTTTATTTGAAACTGATATACGCAGCTCTATGCCTATAGTTGGAGGATTTTTCATATTTTATTTCATTTTAATTATTATTGCCTCATATTTGGTTTATTATGGCATTAAGATCAGGTTAGTTTAACAGACAATTCTTATTGCGTATAGCTTTGTCATAAGTCCCATTTTATATAGTGTACGTGGCTGGCTTTTGCCGTGGTTAATTTTGGTCTTCATTGCCATATTATTTCAACTGGTGTTTGGCTTATGGCTTATAGGTGGTTACTATATTTATGTAAGTACATATACTCTTATAATTTTTTTGAATCACTATTCATAAAGACACATCATGTTTTAATATTTCTACAGTTGGAACAAACATTTTCCGCTTTAATAAACTTCTGTTGGATGTCCTATAATGTAAGCATCACTTTATATAATTTCCAAGAAGGATTACTTTAAATTTGTTGTAATTTCTTTTGCAGTTCTACTGTTGGTTATGCGTATTTTCTCAATATCAAATCTTTCTAAAGATACAAAATCCCAATATTGAGCTCTTAATGCCTTAAAAAGTTGTTTAAATTTTGAACAGATAGACAAGAAAAATTTTGTTTAAAATATTTTATTGCAGCTAATCGATTGATTTTTATAAAGCATGTGCATTATTGTAGTATATGCATCACGTGTATTGTAATATTTTTGTAACAATTTACAAATATTTAAGGCAATGTACCGTGCATTTTAGATTAAGGAATACCAAACTCTTGTGGCCTTATATAATATAAGCAATTTAGAGCGTAGTAAGTTAAAAATTTATACACTAAATACAGTTTTTTTTATTACAATTAATTACAATGAATATAATTTCATTTTTTTTATTTTGTTGTGTATATGAACATACATATAAAATGAGACTGTAAAGAAGAGACTGTTCTAGTTATGAAGTAGTTTCTTAAAATTGAATTAATTCATGCAAGAACTTGTCAATAAAAATATACCCACTTAGAGAAATGCCACTGTTTACTTTTTCATTAGGATCTGTAATGACATAGAGAGCAGACTAATGTCTTCACAGAGTAATTTAAATCGATTCTAGTAGTCAATGGGAGCTTATCAGAGGAATTCAGAATTCCGCATATCGGGTAGCCCTTAGCTTATCGATAGGAAAAAGCAACACTAAAAACGGATGATGATTAAACGATTTTTCATCGTGATACAGTAAGTCTGTTTGTTAACCCTTGCCTGGGTGAACGAACGGTCTTGGTCGGCGATGAGCTAATTAATAAGGCACGCACTAAGATGACAATTGCGAACATTTATCACTGTCCCTTTTTACTCACTTGAAACTGAGGTAGAGCGCGTTCAACGAAGCATGGAACGAGATATCCAATTGTGACACTTACAAGGCTTGTCAGAATCGTGAAAATTTTCGTTTTGAGATTAATTCACAGATAATGTCTCTTCTCTGCATGGTTATTGGACTAAATCGGTTACTGCACCATCAATTCTAATGCCAGAAAACTGAGTATTCCACATCATAATTTATGTACAGTTTGCAATGATGTGGAGTAGGAGAATGTGACAATAATTCACATCTTATCCAGCTTTGTCTGTAAAAACAGCCCTTAGATAGATATTCTCCGGCCAGCTACTTAGTTGATTCTGCGACTATGGGTATTGTAAGTACGTAGTGTTGCCGTTTTTTAACCAAAGGTGGTTATTTTTTGTTTTTTTTCTGGTTTCGATTACTTTTTTGTTGTCAAAAAATGTATGTAATTCAATTAAATTATTGTTGTAAACTAAATAAACAATATTAATCGTGAAAAAATAGAAAAAAAATTTCTAAATTTTTTCCTATTTTCGTGATTATTTTTTCAGAACTTCATTTAAAAAAAAATTTTCCTCCTGGCAACAAAATCCTGGGTTGCAAAATCCGTTTTTCTTCGTTCAAAAAACAAACGTTGAAATTATTCGTACATTCTTTTTTCGCTAACGCTTTATACAAATAAAAATAAAGCCCATTTAAGGTTTAAGGAGGATTTTTATCGCGATTTTGTGTGTGTTTGTTTGTTTTTGCGTGGGTTTTCTTCTCTCAGTGTTGTCGTCTATTATTCTGAATATGAATTCGTTGTGTGTGTGTGTGCGTTTCGTCGGGCATGAAGTTTGTGGTGGGTGGTTGGATGTTGCTGTTGTGTTTGTGTTGGACTTGAACTCCAAAGTTATTATTTTTAGTTTTTAGTGAAGTTTTGGGTGGTAAGTTTTACAAAGTGTGGTGAATTTGTCCAGTACGGAGAATAATAAAAAAATTCACCAAATTGCCTTTATTCGAAATAGGTATTGTATTACCATAAATCACTGTAATATTAGTGGTGAATTAACAGGTGCGTGTTTAGAAAGAGTAATTTTCACCTCCGTTAGTTAAGCTATTGGGTTTCAACAAGTTCACCATAAACAAATTATAGTGTGAAACAGGGGTGAGTGGGAGGAGTCACGAAGTGTTGCCATTGAATTATAAAAAGCTAAATTTAAATTATTTTGTAATTTTTAATAAGAAACGAATTCCTCTTCGACTAACTAAACTTATACTGTAAACTTAATATAAAAAATAATAAAAAAACTGGTCTTCTTTCTCTTCTGCCTCTAAATGCTTACAAAAAAAGCTGCAAATTGGAATTTCTTTGGCGAAATAATTTATAATTTTTTGTGCTTTGTTCGGAAGGAAATATCGGACCTAAATTTTTTACTCTGTTGTGTTATAATTTAAATTAAAAAAAAATGAAATTAAAAATTGTGAATTTAATTTTTGATTATATTTTTTTTGTTATTTGGGGATTTTTTTTCAAAAATATTGGTTACAATACTTTTTTTTATGGCAACACTGATTGTAAGGCTTATGTTTTTTCATAAACTTTTCGAACACCTACAACTATGCAATAAGAATCGTTGTCGTGCTGTGTATTAAGACGTTAAATTTTAAAATCGTTCTTTGCTAATAAAATTCTTTTCAATAAAAAAATACAATATGGTTTAATGAAAACGCTCTAATTGTTTCCTTGGTTCTTTTATATTTGGCAAAAAAGACCTGCTGCTTGAAATGATGATTTTTTTTGTACCCACATCCACACACACTCAGACAGATGATGTAAATGTGGCGCTTTGAAATCATTATTCATCATAATGTTTTAATTTTTCTTATTTTGGCAATAATAATGTTGTTATTGTTATTAGCTGTAGTTGTAGTTGTTTGTGTTGTTTTTAGTTCTACCTTTAGACCTTCTTAAATTACGTTAAGAACAGCAAACACAGTTCATTTGAAGCGAATAAAAATCTAAAATGAGTTACTGCAACAACCTACAGACAGTTTTGTGGTTTTATTTTGGAGTTCTTTTATTTTTTATTTATTGTTTTTCTTGTTGTTGTTTTAATTTATATGTTAACGAAATCTTTTTCTAGGTAACAATGAAATTTGGTTGTAACACTTTTTGAAGGTTTATAAATGATATTACTTTTCAGCTCCAATAAAAAGTGTCAAACAGTTTGCGAATTTAGGTTAGAAGGTATTTCGGAAATTAAGCGGAAGCGTAACAGAAGTGGAATCTCATTATTCCAAATTAAAGTTGAGAAATTATAATCTACTTTCAGGAAATTAGTTTCTTCTTATTTCGGCCTGCCTTAACACATCGTTCCAAACTCCTGTGCTTTTTGGGCACTTTCACCAGTTGGTCGTACAAAGCTTCCTCGAGCCAAAGCAGCGGATGGTTGTTAATGTGCGGCACAATGTCCATGTTCTTCAGAAGCTCATACAGGTCATTGTTGGTTTGGATGATCTTACGTAGGTTTTTTTCTCTCGAATATTCTCAAGGAGCCACACTCATGAGCGTGACTTGTAGTTTAACGTGGAGTCCAAATAGCAGTCCTAACTCTGTCTTAGTGATATTAGATCATCATGATTTTAAATTCAAATTCTCTTAACATTTTTAACATCTGTGTTAACAAATTATATTCTTTAAAAAAAATTTATTCCTATTAAAAACTTGTAATGCTGCCGGGCCCTAGTTACCTCAACCCTGCGGTGTGATATTAAATCTCAGCCTATGATTTTGTTTTTGTCGAGTGTCTCCTTGCCGGCATTCAGATGATTTGTGTTTGTAAGCGAAGAGCTTTTGTCAAATGCAATAAAAATTAAAGAGAATTTCTGTTTTCTTGTTATTGTAAATAAAAAAAGAGAAACATGATAAAATTTTAAGAGCCTAATAAAGATCTGCAATGTTGCTTGAGCATGCTTGGTCTGTTGAATTTTCTGACAACAGGAAACTGAATTGCAGAGACAGTGAATAGTTTTAATAGGAAATAAAAGAAATGAAGAAGAATCTAAAAAATAAGGCAATATTAATTGAAATGTTATATTAAGTGTAGTTATTTAGTGTTTTTGTACAATTTAATGAGTGTTTAAAAGAAACATGTGAGTTTAAAAAATTTTTTTTTTATTTCTATTGTGTTTATTTGATTGTTTTGTTTTTAATACTTAAACTGTAAATACTGACTGTTGTTTGTGATTTTTATGAAAATAGTGTTGAAAAGTGTTTATTTATTTGTCGTCATTAGTTTTAAATACATGAAGCATAAAAAACAGTTTACAATTTTCAAGTTTATTTACTTCTGTGAATAAAATTTATACAGTCTTGGCAGAAATAGTAGGGAGACACACCAAAAAAATTACAAAATTTTGTCAAGTTGTTATTATTTACCATACAACAAACAAAACAAACTATGTATGTATTCGTTCAGATTTAAAACAATTATAAACTGAAATTAAAATAATGCCACTTTGTTCAAGGAAATAAATATACCCGGAAGTAATTATAGGAACATTTTATGGTACTAAGCTCAAGATTAATTTTACAAATGTTATCTTTAAACCACTTCAATATGTACTCGATTGAAGCTGCCACTGCTTTTTTTTATCACTTAGCATAGCTGTTTGATTGAATTTGCAAGATCGGAACGAACTTGTGGTTAAACAGAGTATCAAACTTGCATACATACATTATTGGTCATTACAACACTTTAGTCAGGATTACGACCTAGCTTCTCAAACCACTTAAATATGTTGAGTGTGTTAATTTTATATATGAGTGGCGAGATTCGTTTGTGCAAAGCACATACTTTTTAATTATTTTTGACAATATTTTTTTCAATTTAAAAACAATTAATAAACTGTGCCTATAATTTTCTTCAACACTGTATTGTTTGAGAGGTCAGAGGAATAAATAAAATCTTCTTTCATTATTTATGGCTACTGTGTTATTGGTACTTTTTAATTTTTGTAAAAAGTTTAAATTTCCTTATGCTTGCAACAGCATTTAACGCAGAGTCGTATAAAAACTACGATCATCGAAACTATCTGCAGTCAGTTTTATTGTGTTCTATTCTTTATGGCTGAAAGAAAAAGTACCAGGTACTAATTTTTCATTTTTAACACGGGCCGTCGTCTGGTGCTTCCAATGAGGTTCTTTGCGAATGTTATTATCTCAGGGTGCTCGGGAGGCCTTATCTGTGTATTATTTAATGAAAGATTGAAGCCTCTTAATTAACAAATTCAGTCAGATCAAGTGGCCAGACACACTGTAATGAAGGCAAGGCAGTCTGAAAACTGCTGAGATAGATTTCTATAAGACAGAAGACTAGTATGAATTGTTATAACCAAGACAATGAGAGCATTGGAAGCTCTGTTGGACTGAAGCCCGTGTACAGAGCTTGTCCCTTGGACAGAGTCAGCAGAATTTATTACTTTGGAATTGAATAATCTGGAGACTGTAAATATTGACATTTCTGTGGATCAGGAATTTTTGGTTCTAGAATAAAATTTTCTAAGGACAAACGTAAATTCACTGTTATCTTCCATGCGGAAATTTTTGACATCGAATAGTACGCTTAATTCAACTTGGACAGAGAATACAAAGGACGGGACCTTGCAGTACTGTCTGAGTTCAATCCGCCATGCGTAGGCTCGAATCTTATGAGGTTTACTCGACAATAGTAAAGGTTATCTGTGAAAACTGAATCGTGGTGACACGGGAATTTACGGCAACGGGCAGACACATAAGATAGAGAGACGTTCAGAAAGAAAAACAATTGTAATGGTATATTCACCGATAAGAGAGATAGAGACAGAGAGAGAGTCTAGAACTTTTTTCAGATCAAAAGCATTTGAGGTAGTCTAATATTTTATTGGATAATTGGGTAACAGACTATACAAAAGCAATCTATGTTCAATAACTGATCCTTTTGACAGAGCATTATAGACTCAAAAGACATTTGTGCTGAGTGGGGATCGATCCGAACCCAATCATATATCGATTTTATGATTATTATCAGAGAAGTGGACTTATAGAAGACACTATAAACGTTATTCTCCGTTTCACTTTTATTGATGAAATATTGCCAATACACGAGTATGTATGTATGATGTATTTATTTAATGTTTATGTTTAGTGCTAGTCAAGTTTGCTCATTTCTCTTAAACAGCTGATTGGCAAATTGCCTCACAACATAAAAAGCTTTATTGTTAAACGGTTTTGTATTTTTAATTACACATTAAAAATAGTGATCAAATTTATTCAATTTTTCTTTTTCTTTTATTTCCCTTTGTTTTCGATTTTTTTATTTTTTACAGAAGAATTTTCTTAAGCTCTCTCTTGGCTTTGCTTTGTTTACATTTTACATTTACAGTCGACTAACATGTGTGTGCATTCTCTCTTCATTGTACAAATGGACCAGTCGGAGTTGCTCTCATTTGTATGAAATTGAAATTGAATTTCTCTTACAGCCAAATGGAAGCAAAAACATTTTGGCGCTAATGTTATTTTGCCTGTATGTCTTGCTCTTTGTGAGCGCTGCATCAACATAATAATGATTAAAAGCTGAAGCTAATTATGAATATCAAATGTTTAGATAGACTACACACAGCTCAGGTAGTTGATCATTTATTAAACAACAACGTTTCAAAGCGTGCGGTTGCTTGGGTCTGATTACAGACAATTAGTTGAACGGGCGTGCATACCATAATATCTTGCGTGTTTTATTCATGAAAAAAAAAATAACAGAAAAACAGAAAAACCGAAAAAAATATTAAAGTTTGTTTGTTTTTGTACTTATTTTCAGTGAATTCAATTCGTTTAAGGAAATAAAATACAAATTTCTGTTAAAATAAGAAAGAAAAAGTGAGAAAAGAAAAGAAATTAAAAAAGAATGTAAAATTGTTTAATTGTTACTGTTAACGGTTAATGGAAAATAATTGAAAACAAACCATTAATATTCGTAAAGAATCAATTTAAAGAAATAAATTTAAATAAAAATCATAATAAAAATTAAATAATAATAATAACAACGACAACAACAACAGCAATAAACGTAATAAAAGTTAACGAAAAAAAGAAAAAACACGCGAATATCAATTGAAAATAAAACAAATAAAATGAATATTTTTCTTCTCTCCCTGTTATAAGGCACTTACGCACGTCTGTTCCTAACAGAGAACATAAGCGTATAAGCGTGTGTGTGTTTGTGTGTGTAAGTGTTGAAAAAAAATTATAATGAAACGAATTGAAATAAAATGAAATTTTTTAATTAAATAATGAAAAAGTTATTATTAAAAAATGTTTAATAAAAATGAGTGAGTGAGTAAATGATAATAAAAAGAAAAATTAAAATTACAAAAAAATGAAAAGAAAATTAAATGAAGAAGAGTAAATAAAAATTTCAGTAATGATAACGAAAAAATTTTAATTTGTCATCTGAATTTGTTTTGTTTTTTTTTTTAAATTTTTTTTTATAGAATTTTAAGTGTTAGAAATGCCTGAAAATAAAAAAGGCAAATTTTTCAAATATTTGCAATTACAAAAATTACAACAACAATAACAACAACAACAACACATACAACGAGTGATAATAAAATCAAAAGGAAAAGAATAGAAAAAAGTAAGAAAGAAAGAAAGATTAAGATTACTAAAGTGATAATTTAAAGAATTTATTAACACAACCAATGGAAAGTTTATTAAGGTATGTACGTACATACCTACATTTTTACATATTTACGTTCTATTGATTACTTTTGCAAAACTGTTTTTCGATGACTTTTAATAAAGAAATCTTTAAAGACATCACCTTTAAGTATATTTCTGTGATACTTTGCATTAAGATTAGCATGTAGTCCCTTATTTTATTGATAGTTGTTGTAATATATCATATAAACATTAAAATTTTATATCCTGTCGAGTCTTTCATTAACCGCTTCCTAACTTTAATTTAGATAAAATAAAGTGTGCGTACTGCCGTCCAGTGCAAATCACAAATTGCTAGTTTCCCGAACATCCGATTTCGGATATCGACGTATAGTGTTCACAGTTGACTGTGATGGCCTGACTTTGGATTTTATTTGGATTGCTACCACCCTAGTTTCGACAATTTTGTTTGTTTACATAGGGTCAAAAAACCCTTGTGGCTGAAGGTCGATACTACAGGCACGAATCAAGTCTAAATAGTATTTGTGCATTCAAATTTATGGCGTTTATATTTGTATTTCCCAACATCATAGAGTCTACAGGTTCTGTTAATGGGACAGTTAAATACGAAATTGTCAGCTACTCATTTGGTAACAAAGTCGCGTTGGGTTTGCCTTGGTTTTATTATTTCGTTTTTCCATGTGTAACGGACAGAGCATCCCGCGTCACTGTACAACTGCATACATACATAATTGGCCATTACAACCCTTTTAGTCAGGATTACGGACTAGCTTCTCACATCACTTATGTTGTGTGTGTTAATTTTATACATGAGTGGCGGGACCTACAGTTTAAAGTCGACTCCGAACGACAAATTTTTGAGCAATTTTATTTATTCTCAGAGTTTTTGCCAGAAATCTGCTGAGAGGAAGTCGCCGAAGAAATATTTTTTCATATTTGATTTTTGATGTCTAACCGGGTATTTGAACCCAGGCCTTTCTTCTAATAAGCCAACACACTACCTACTAGACTACGGCACGTTCACTGTATAATTGGGGTTTCTAAATAGCATATGCATTGAAAAGTTCGTGCTGAACACACTCTAGCTTATTTCATACTAAACTTTAGGTTACAGACAGTAAATGTAAATAACTGCCTCTAATATCATTCAAAATTTAAAATTTCAATTATTCTTCATGTAATTTCACTAACTTTGTTGCTTTTATGGGTTTTATGATATTTTGTTTCCACCTTTTTCTTCGTTTTCATTTCGCACAATTGTGCGTAGGATTACACTTTTGGCGCAGCAACATTTTTACTTCTCCAAACAAATTCATTACAATTCTGCTGCAACCAAACAAGAAAAAAAAAATGGAGGAGAGAAAAAGATCATCATGATCGTTCCTTTAAGTCAAATAAAACGTGTTGGTGATGTTTCATTCAAGAGTTATTTTTTTGTTTTTGTTTTTATTAGTAGCACAGCAAATTCGGTTGCAATTGCTTTTAATGTTGTAATGACGACAGACAGTAACAGCAGCAGCAACAAATGTAGTTGCATTTGTAATTGCCTTAGCAAATAACGTTAACAGTAGCAACAGCAACATCAACATAAAACACATTTAACGTCCGTAATAATAAAAAAAAATTTTTAAAAGAAAAACTTACAACCAAAAAACAGAAAACAGCGAGAAAAAAAAATAAAAATTACGCACGATTGTTGCAAATATATGCGGCATGTAACTTGTGCTACTGATTGTGTGCTTCTTTTTGTTTTCGATGGCAAATTACTGCATTGCTCTCATTGATTTATACTTTCAAGTGATATTTTTCGGCAGCTAATTGAATGCAGGGTTAGTAATACTACACTCAAATGTTTTGAAGATGAAATCATCAAATATTTGTGTGAAGGTTTAAAAGTAATTTAAAAACATTATAATCCTTGTGTAAGCAATTATCGATCTTATAGTCTCTTCAATCTATTTTTGAAAATTTGTCTTTGAAGCTTGATTTATAGAGGCGTACTAAAATCATTGATAGGCTATCAAGAAGGAGCAACATCTCCGCTGAAAAAACAATGACAAGATTTGCCCAGTTGCCCTACATTTAAAGCTACCAGTGGCATGTAATTTGGTTATAAAAGGCGGTCATAGTCACCTAAAAATATTACTCAACTCTTAAAGACAGACATGAGAAACTTTTCTTGGAGTTGCCAAAAGAAATATTATTTTTCGTATTTCATTTTGATCGAGATGTCTAATCTGGGGTTGGTGGGCAACATTCTCTTGTCTAATAAGCCGGAACTATATCTACTACCTTGATACAGTTTGGGCGAATACATATTCTAATATACTTGGCCAATAATCTTATAATTACCTGGTGGCTGTACTGTTTCTCAGGCGCAGGATTACACCATTGTACACTGCAAGGTGTTCTCCCCACTTAAAACTTAAAACCTCGATTATTGACGTCTACGTGGATAGTATTGCATCAATTACTGCTTTGAACTGTAACGTAGTAGAATAAGTTCGCTCACTGTCTCAGTTTTGACGGTATCAAAGCGAATTGATGAGGATCTCAAATCATTTTGTAACTTGAGTTATATGATATTGACAAGGGTTCCTAGCTAGGTGTGACGAAGAAGGACATACCTTACTTACTTAGTGAGTGTCCATCTCAATTAGACACTATACATGCTTGTGCAGTTTGCTTGGAACAAAATGGGGCTGACTGTGTAATAGAATTTGTCAGGACTACTGGGAATCAGAATTTGTAAGCTTTCATTTCATTTTTTTCATTTATTATCTCCAATGTCTAGTCAATGTCCGACAGTTATTGCAAGTGGGATTCACCAGAATATTCTTCTTAAGACCACAAATCGATAGATTTTTCAGTGACTTGCATTTTTTGGTTGATGACTTATATGTTTTGGTCACTGACTTGAGTGTTGTTGATAGGTGACTTGAATTCTTTGTCGATGACATTCTTTTTTTTAAGTCGATAACTTGGGTTTTTTGTCGATGACTTGCGTTTTTCTCGAACTTTGATAATGGCCACTCTGTTGGTGGTACATACATTTGTCAAATTACGGCATAGTCATGGAAAATTGCACATTCCGGATGTGTTTCACCAAGAGCTGTAGTTTCGGATTCCTCACATTATGGCATCAATATGCATTTCCAACGAATAAAAACTTCAATAATAACTCACAACCTATTTTATTTTAAATTGAAAAATATGGAGCACTCGCAAAAAGACCCTATAAGAATCAATCAGCAAAGTTCCTTACTTAGACGCTGCTCTAAAAGGTCAACCATTATCACGTAATATAATTTGTAAGGAATTCTCTTTTGTACTTTTACTTTTTAAAATCTTTTTAATTAAAACCACGACTATAAAATCGGCCTGATCAAAGAGTTTTTATTTTGCAAAAAACAAAAAATAAAAGAAAAAAAATTTCAACCTGCTTGACCCTTGCAATAGATTTTCTTTTTTGAAAAATTCTTATCAATTTATTAAACTTTTTTTTTTTTTACTTCAAAATCCACCGCTTTATTGCATAAGGACTGGGGCAGAGGCAAGCCAAAGTGCTTTACAACTAATTTGCATCATGTGCGCAATTAATTGGCTACAATCCGTCTCCTGTTGGAAAATTTTATTTCGATTTTATTTGTAAAAATTCAATTATTTTTTAAAAGATTTTTTCAGAAGTTCGTTGTAACATTTGGTAGAATGAAGAACCCGTAATTAGTTGCATATACAATGAGGGCACGCTTGCTTTATTTCATCTTTTGATTTGTTTTTGATTCAATTAGTATCAGCGTCATCATAGCGGTGTGAGAAACAGAAGAGATCTGCTGTGTGTTGTGTTGTAAAACAGATTGAAACGTAACGTAACGTAATAATTTGTATATGAACGAACAGCAATGAACATCAAGTGCCTGTTTTATCGTTTATCGCATATCTTTTATCTTTCGTTTGCGGTCTGTTTTTTTTCCTTCTGTTTTTTTCTTCTGTTTTTTTGTTTTTGTTTCACCTGCGTTTGAGATGGAGATGAAAATAATAATAAAAAAAAATTCAAGCAAATCACATACACGATAGAGTTACGACGGGTCTGGGTGAAAAAAATCAACCTTCATTATAAATTTTTGTTTTTTTTGTTTTTGTTTTAATTTTCTTATTTCATTTCGTAGGGAATCACTGTGGGTTGATGTTCGTACAAAAAAAAAAAAATCGTGATTTTTATGTTGTTGTTGTTGGGTTTTCTGTTTGTTTTCATTCCAACTGTATTTAGTAATGAATATATGTATGTATGTATATTAAAGCACTGTTATATTTTGATTTTGGAACATTTTTGCCTTCAGTGGGTCCATTTTTATCCATAAAACAGCAAAAAAAAAAATTATTTTCCGTTTAAAAAGCGAAAATAAACTCCTTTTTTAAAGCAAAACAAACGTCCATAAGAAAACTAAATTTAAAAAATTAAAAACAACAACAAAAACAAACAAAAAATGTGTTTTTTTTGCTCCTCCAAACCGTTATGTTTTTAGCTTAAAATTTGTGTTTTTTTTTCTGTTTTATAAAATACAAAAATTCTTTTATTTTTTATTTATTTTTCTTTTATTTTTTGCAAAATATTTTAATTCTTATATCATTTCGACCTATATTCGAAATGATGACGACAATCATGATGATGATCTCCGCCATCATCATCATCATCATCATCATTGTCATCATTATTGTAATCGTTATTATTATGAAAGTTGTGGCTGGCGTTAATGATCATTTGCCTTGAAAGTAACGGCTAAAAGAATGAAATCATTTGTGATATTATAATTAATATTTTGAATGTTTTGTTGTTTTTGAATGTTTCTCGTTTTTTTTCATACCTTGCTTGGTGCTTTCTTTGATCTGGCCTAAGTTCTAAAAATGTTGTATTTCTTTCAGAGGCTTCTGGTTTATTATTCATGAGTTTGTGTAAACAGATTAATTTTCTCCTGAGCTTTTGCTTGTCAACATTTAAATTTTGCACCAACATTGATGCATACATTTGATAGATTGTTTGTAAGCTTCTCTGTCAGACTACCACCAGCGTATGCAAGAAGCAAGAGTTTCCTATTAATTTCTAAAGTTTCAAGTAGATGTCCATGTTTATATTTAAAATCCCTGTAATAGTATATAAAAGAGTATAAAAAATAATTGATAAAGCCTCACGCTATTGTTTTAGTTAAAGCTCCAATTCGGGTTGCTAGGGGTTGCCCTTGTTAGTTATTACCTAAAATGTATACAATTTTGGGGGGGATATATTTGGCATCAAGCATATGCCTTTGAACTGCTCGATCAGTTCAATCCATGAGCAACCTTACTGAAACTTAAATCATTTTCTTAATTCTATTCAAAACAATACTGTTGTACGATCGTACGGAGCAACTATTAATATTAAACGAATGGCAGGAGCTATGCTAAAGCAAAATTTAAAAAAAAATTTTAACGCCTTCATATGTCACATAATTGACGAGCTTACAAATTATTATCATGGATTTTAATCTTTGGTTGATCAAATTTTCTATTATATCGCTAGCGAAGACAACGGGACAGAAATTGATAAACTTTGGAAAGCTTACGTCTACAAATAGAACATGATTTTCAGTTTTCTTTTCTACTGTAACAACAACTAAAGGCCCGGTTAGCCAAACGTTGAGATGAACGTACGTTCGTTCGTTTTTAGAATACGAAAAGCAATGACAGCAATTAGCAACACATTGTTCTTCATATGCTAGCCGGGGCTAATGTTGAATTATGTGAATTGGACGAGGGCCTATGTTTCAAACGCAAAATATGAAAAATATTTCTTTTGGCGAATTCCATCATTTCTTTTCTATTTCAATTTTTTAACTTAACTGTTACCATCAAGACAAGAATCAAGAATCAATTACTTTATGCCACTGCCATAGAGACAAATAAACCAAAACGGTTGAATATGGCTAAAATAAAATGTATGCCATTCATTTGCGAAAAGGCAATTTAAGTGCTTTTTTTTCCAACATCTCTCATCCCAACACGGTTAGTGTCTCGCTCAGACCCACACATACCGATATGACACTTCTAAACACACAAACACACACACACACACAAACTATTTGATAAGGAGTCGTATACACATGTATTTCCTCTGGGTGTTCCCCACCGATAAAATACAATTCGATTCGATTCACAGGCGCTTTCAAACTTAAATTGACCAAAAATATACTCGTTGTCGTACGAACTCGTACGGACATAAACTTTTGGCACATGAATCGTCTATCTATTTAGCTAAATTGTTGTTGTTGTTGTTGTTGTTGTTGTTGCTGTTGCTGTTGTATTTGCTTTCCAAGATCCACCATCTATGCTCTGGCCATGTTGTAGTACTTGTATATTCCCGGAGGGGAGGAATACAATTTTCACAACTTCTCTTTGGCACACAATGTGTGATCACTTGTATTCACACTCCATCTCATAGAATGTTTGTTTATTTTCGTTTCTTTTATTTTTATTCAAATAAAAAATAAAAAAGAAAAATTAAATAAAAATAACGTTTTTTTTTAAATGCATTCGTATGCAAATAAGTCCATTACAACAACTGAAACTTTTTTTTTTTTGTTTTTGAACATTTCAAATGAAATCTACGCGAAAAAGAATGTCCAATTCCTCTAAGCGAAATATTTTTAGAAAAAGAACAAAAAAAAAAAAAAAGAAAAAAACGAAAAAGAAAAACGAAAAAGAAAACAGAATAAGAATAAATCTGTGAAGTGAAATGAAAATAAGAAATGAGAAGTGTTTTTTTAAAGTGTATTTTAACATGTAAATGAAATTACGAAAGAATAAGAATTATTCGCACATTAAATCCATAATATGGGTGACTCTATAGCTGTAGCAACAAATTTTCAAAAAATGCCAGTCGTATTAAGGTTAGAAAACAGTACATGATCAGAGTTTATGAAGAAACGAATACCAAATACAATCATAGAAATCATCAAAGCGATGTATACCAATGCGTTAGTATTGCAGAGACAATTCCTGAAACATGCACTATGAATATGGGAGTTAGACAATATGGCCTTATATCGACGTACTAAGGAAAGTAATATTGAATTAATCGGACTGCCACTATTATTGTGTGTAGTTATATACATACATACATACACAATTGATCATTGCATCATTCACTTGATTTTACACAGACAAGTCAACTCCGAACGACTGATTTTTTGAGAAACTTTTTTATGGCAATTTCGTTTTCTCTCACTGTGTTTGCCAGAAATTTGCCGACTGGAAATCTCCGAAAAAATATTTTTTCATATTTCGTTTCGTTGTCTGACCTGGGGTTTGAACTATGGCTGCACATCCAATAAGCCGACGTACTACCTACTAGACTACGGCGACCTCAGAATATAATGTACTGCGACCAATCTTCAACCTTTATGCCCTCAAACTATGTTGACATGGCGAACTTTAGAATTCTGTTTGTTGCCTGTAATGCTAATACTGTGTCTTGAATATGATAAGCACTTCTATGTGACCTTCTGAAGTGATTTAATGGCGTATAGGTATTCTGGTGATTCGCTATCTTTCTGTTTGAATCTACATGTTGAGCATGAATCGATTTTAATAATGATGAGACTATTTACTATTCTTATTCTATTCACTGTCTGAAACCTGTCGTGTATTCCTAAGCCCACTCTGCCGAAAAATTTTGGCTTTAACTGTGATATGAAAGATCTCCTCTTGGCAAATTCATCCTTCATTATTTCAAATTCAGCGAAGGCTAACCTTATTTCCTATGCCTAGCTGCTCCAAAGATCGAGACACTCACCAACTTTGATTTCATGCTTATAATGAAATGAATTGCTGAACACGATTGTCTTTGCAAACATTGGTTTTAGATAGGCAATATGGACATTGAAGTCATCGCGGTGTGTTGGCTTTTTAGACGTGAGGCCATGGTTCAAACTTCAGGTTAGACATCTGCAACATATTGAGATTTCTGGCAGAAATTAAAAATAAAATTGCCATGAAAAGTTTCTCAAAAATCTGTCGCTTGGAGTCGACTTTAAACTGCAGGTCTCACCGCTTATGGATAAAATTAACACACACAACATAAATGGTATGAGAAGCTAGGTCGTAATCTTGACTGAAGTGTTGTAATAAGAAATTATGCATATTTTGTGAAGGCTGCCTTAAGTTAAGCTTAATTCAATGTCAGATATTTTCCGTTTTAGTGGCTAACATTGCAAGAAGTTTGTTAATAAATTTCACTTCTTCGTGTAATAGCCCATATTGTTGTATTTAAAAATAAAATCCTAAAAATAAATTCTGGCTATTTGTCCAACCACATCCTCATTCTCATTCTCATTCACTTGCACTCCACTCCACTCCACTCCACTTCAACAGACGGATACGTTTTTATACAAATCGCATATATTTGGCGTTCATTTAACGGCCGTTAGGCGCGCTCGCAAAATAAAATCTCTTCTTTTGCCCTCCCCACTTTTGTTGTTATTGTACAATTTTCATTCGATGTTTGTTTTAAGCGCTTAAATTCTTAAATTCTTGGACATTTATTTTATTCACTCTCGAAATTTTTGTGCTGCATTTACGCTTAACAGCGATCAGTATAATCCACAAGCAATACTGTTGTACAGCATTGTTGCTTCACGTCACATACAGTCATAATGACTGTGGCAACATCATTATGAAATTACATTATTAGTGATGATGTTGTTGTTGTCGTTGCTGGTGTATAGGAATTAAACAAGATGCAATAAATGGAAAGAGAAAAGTAACAGAATATAAAAGAATACGATGGTGATTTGATTTTTGGTTGAACAATTTATGGGGGGGGAGGACTCTGCGAGATCGACCATAGAATTGATATGATCAAGCTTCTTGGCCAGATTTCCTCATTTTTTGGAGGGCCAGTAATATTTCAGAATGTGAAGAATGCTAACAGAATTTATCTATCTATCTATAATCTATCTATGGACCGAAGTTACAGATAAAGTAGAGTGTTCTATTGCCTACTGCATTAATTGGCATATGATAACAAAATATATGAATTCTGTTTGGATATATTGATTCCTACTAATGAAAAAGATAACATATTGAATCCATAGAGAATATCTAATATGAGATTCTCGTCTATAAATTTCTGAATAAAACATTCGATTTTTGGAAATCAACTGAGGACTTCAGGTCTAAAGACCAAAGTACCCAATGAGAGCCATGAGGTTTTTAACCCAATGATGTCATAGGTTGACTGGCAGGATGTTTTCTTGAAAAACTCTTTTAACCGGTCTCTTATCGCACTCCCGATAACCATTAAATTGGAATATATATTTGCTTGTTAATGATGGAAGCTCATTATCATTGGGTCTATGTAATATTGCCAGACTCTGTTGAACATATTTAGATGAGAAGACCACCGACTCGCTTTTATTCATAATCTCTCTTTCTCTTACCTTTCACTTTCACTGTCATCGTTGACCGTGCTCCCTGATATTAAGATCAATGCAAAATTTTTTTTGCAGTCGGGTTGGCTTCCCCTAGGGAATGTTTGATCACCGAATTGAATATTAATTGTGATATCACATTCGGTATTGGGTACAAATGCAGGTGTAAGTGTGATCTCTTACTTCAAGAAAGCTCTGCCACCTTGCCTAACCTAAGCTACCGATTGGCTATGGTGAATTCTCTATCTTTAAGGCTCTTGCTTCTTGTTGTTGAAATAAAATTGAGTAAAAAGTTTGTAGTTGCCGTAGTCTAGCAGGAAGTGTTGTAGCTTATTAGATGTTAGGCCACGGTTTAAACCTTAGGTCAGATATAGCGAACGAAACAAAAAATTAGAATTTTTTCTTCTGCGGCTCCCTTTCAGCAGATATCTGGCGAAAACTCTGCCATGAAAAATTTCTCAAAAATCTGTTGCTCTGACCGGACTTTAAACTGTAGATTTCACCACGGATAAAATTAACTCTCACAATATAACTGGTGTGAGAAGCTAGGTTGTAATCATGACTGAAGGATTGTAATGACCAATTAAGGAAGTTAAGTAAATAAGAAGTTTCTCCGGTGAACTCTTATGGGTAATTGTGAGCTAAAATTGATCGACATCCTACAGCCCATATAACAACAAAACTTATCGAATTATTTCACATCCTATGATATGATAGAAGAAGAAAAATCGAAAATTAAGAATGAACCACCACATGAAAATCGCCATGAAATGAAATGCCATCGTTAAAAAGGGTCTTTAAAAGGATTTTCATTTTCGTTTCACTCCTTTCTACTCATGTTTTCTAGCAACAACTTCTTTGTCTGCCAACTTTAACTATTGCTATTGCAAAATCATCTGCTTGCAACGACAAAAATTTTTTTTGTTATTGTCTGACAACAAATAAGAGAATGAGAAAAAGGAAAGAAAATAAAATACGCATCATATGCCGTGCAACAGAAGCTTATGCTGACTTATGGGAGTATAAATGTCTGACTTTATTATTCATCCACATGTTTAGAGTTTTTCATTTATTTTCCTTTTCTTTCTTTTTGGCCATGAAAAGTAAGTGGACTCTACAAGGAATCGTACTCAACAAATCTATTGGCATTAAATAAAATATCAGAACACAAATAGACATGCGAATGGCCGATGGACGAGTTGTACGGATGTAGTAGACAAACAAAATTGCATAAAAGTCATGTAGCATTGATGATAGTGATGAAAAGAAATTCATGTTTAAGAGTTTAAAAAGTAATCGTCAAATTTCTATGCTTTTGTATCGAAAACTATTTATTCTTACGCAGTACTCATCTGTTTCGGAAGGAACAACTGTTCACAGACGATTGGTTCTTTAGTCGCGTTATTCGAATGTAAATCTTTCTTTTGGCAAAAAGGAGTGTTTAGTGTGAACAAATCGAACTCCAACTCCGACATCGACGAAACTTTTTGTCCATGAATATCCACTTCTTTGCAAATTGACTCGGCACAGAGAATTTTCGACGTTCCAGCTCCGATATTTAAAGGCAATTAAAAAAAATGTATTGTCGCAGAATGAAATATTCCGCAACTTTCGGGAAACTGATACCTGATCATCTAAGTGGAAGTCTCTGGCATCAAAAGAAATATTCAATTCAACTGGGATAGTAGGTACAAGCAATATTCCTTGATAGTCTGGCCGCTGCATTCGAGCACTCAGCTCTTACAAGTTTAAATCGAAGATGGTATGGGACTATATAAGGACGTTAAATCGTCCAGGTGCGAAAAATAAGGTTAACCATTGCTGGTTTCCAGGTCAAGTGGAAATTCTCGGCAATGGGCAAGAAGACGAACTTCAGAGAAGGGGATCTGCCGTATATTCTATGGAGCGAGAGCAGATGTTTGGAGGAAATGTGTTATCGCTGAAAGGAAGGATAAAGAATTGCAAAGAATCATTTGAAAGCAAGTAGGTTTGAGGCAATCAAAGCTACAATAAAAGGAAATCCGAGTCCTGCATAAGACTATCCAGCGATAAGCTAAGTTTAATTACCGATTTTTTGGCAATACATTTTACACTTAGAGTACACTTATTCCGAATGGAAGTTGTGTTGAGACCAACATGTAGATTCTGTGAGAATGAGACATTCTTAGAACATAAGGGAAGAAATCACAGGAGCATGTCAGGTGTTAGGAAGGGAACCGTCTTTGTTAATACCGAACAGTATCCTGAAGTTTGTCAGGACAATTGGCTTGGATGAGACGTTATAAGGATGCCCTATAAAGTATGAGGGGAGTTTAGTAAGGCAGCTCTTCAGGACCATAATAATAATGTTATCCTCTTTTAGTGGTTTGGGGGTCAAAGGTCAGATTAAAATACTGAAGGCTGGATGTTTCCTACAGTATTTGGGGTTGAATTACTATACCATGTCACTTCTTTGGTTATAAATCGAAAACCTTTACTACCTCGGGGGCTTATCGCGGAGTCAGCAATTCTGCAAATATTTTTTGTGTCTTAAAATGGTGATATTAACCAGCGATTATTCATTTTCTTATCGAATGCCAAAACATCCACCACTAAAGCTCTTTGGGAGTTGCGTTTTTAGTGAAAAAAAAAAAAAAGATGAAGATTTCATTGTAGAAATAATAATACGAGTACAACGAGAACGAGATGGAAAACAAGAACATTAAGCGCGTGTGCTAAATTTGAGTTGAACCTTGTTTTTTATGATTTTTTTGGCTGCCGTCTATGCCCAATTATATTAAGTCTGGAGTTACATTTTCTTTACAATAACTTTTGCTCTAACAATTGTAACAAAAACAGCAACAACAACAATAATATTGAAAGTAATACTAAATGTAAAACGTAATAATCACCATCAACATCATTATCATCATAAACTACCTTTAGGAAAAGACCAGACACGAGACAATATCGCTGTAAATACTCGTACACTTATTGACTCCAGGCTTAATAAAAATTTCGTCCAACACTCGCTATAGACTCGCTGAATTTTTTTCTCGTTTTTTCTCGTTTTTTTAACAAAAAAAAAAAAAAACAACAGCAACAACTATAAGTAAACATAGAGAAAAAAAGGAGTGAAAGAAGAAAAAAACAAAAATGTTCAAATGCCCGCTAAAAATAGAAAAATAGATGATGGTAAAACATAGTTCGGAATTGTTTTGAAAATGTGTCTGTTGCACCTTGAGTTTGTGTGGCGTGTGTTGTATATGTTGTGCTCGTGTGTTGCATGTGCTCTCGTATATAACACATAAATGATTACGGCGTACTCTCGTACTTGTAGTTTGATACTCTCATACAACTTGCAATTGTTACAATTAAAAAATAGAAAAAAAGAGGAGAAATACTACCAGATGGAGGGGATTTCCTTTAGTGTCACATATAACGCCTCCATAATCTCCATTATACGATTAACCAAGCAGGAATGCAGTATTTCGAAATTGCAATTGAATTTCACAAATCAATCAATTGGAAAATAATTTTAAAATTGGCAACACAAGATGGGACTATCGATGTGCATAAGCTATCACTTGGTGTTCAATTCGGATTGCCGATACTTCCAGTGAAACATTACGAATCTGTGGTTTTTTTTAGGAGGGAGCAGAAAAAGCCGTACTGGAACTCTTACTTTTTGACCGAAGTATCAATATTGAAAAATTTTACTACAGGCGAACAGCACTCAAATCAACCACAATTTATTACGGTTTGACCATTTTTTGCGCCGACTCACCACTGTGTGGTCCCAGAAAAATACATTTTAAATTGTCCCATATTACCCCTACGATTCAAAATTGCAATACAAGGGTAATACGTAGTTGGAAATTCAGTTTATGAAGTCTTATTCAAATGACTGCGAATAGATTTTAGTCTGCTGCTAAGCAGACAGAGCGACAGTTTTCATTGTTTTTTGAAGTGTGTGTGAGATGTCATCGAATTTTTTTTATCTACAACTAAAGGATAAAGAACACATAAAGCAAAAAACACAGTGCAGCAAACAGAGCCAACACGACAACCTTCTAGAAGTATTGTAGTGTTCGTAGGCCAATCATACTTATTTGTGATCTTGTAAATGTAGAGTAATGATATTAAAATAAAGTTTGAAGCCCATAAGTATCTAAAATTATGAGTATGATTCGAATTCTACTCATCTTTTTGAATACTCTTGCTGACCTCTGGTATGTATGTATGTTTGAATTCTGAAATACGAGAAAAGGAAATCAAAGGTCGCTACAAGTATTCGTCAATCGATGCTGAGGAGAATTTTTTGGCCCAAAACCAATTGCAACAATCGATTATGACGGCATCATTGAACATACTATAATGCATATCGATATCTTATGGCGGAAATTAGTTTGGATTGGTTATTTATCTGGCAACCTTTGTCGCATAGATATTTATGTTGCCCATTGTAGTTGATGTTGTTGATTTTTATTTTCGTTGTTGTTGTTGTTGTTGTTGTTGTTGCCAATTGTTGTTTAGTACGTATATTATATAGTTATTGTTGTTGTTATTACTTCAGTATTTTACAAGTACTTGCACTCTTAATGTGTTTTTCATTTCGTTGTATTCAATTTCTTCTTCTTATTTTTGTGGATTGTTATGCAGTTGTTGTTGTTGCTGTTATTGTTATTGTTGTTGTTTTTCATAGTTTATTTCATAGTGTTTTTTGTTTTTTGTTTTTCTTTTCAGTTGGTTCTCTTGCTTGTTGTCGATGCTAATGTTGCTTTCAATGACGTAGTCGTTGTAGTTGTTGTTTTTATTGTTGTTGTTGTTGTTATTGTACTATTTTGAATGTTTTAATGTGTAATCGAATGCATTTGTTTATTTATTTAATTGGGCATTTGTCTACTTCACATTGAGTATGTTATTGGTTGTTATTGTTGTTGCAATTATTGCTGCTGCTGCTATTGTTGGAGCAGCAACACCTATTAACTTAAAGGAAATTTGTGCGATATTCCGGATATTTTTCTTCTTTTGTTTGCTTTTCTTTTGTGGCTTTTGTTAAATCATCGCCGATTGATGTCTGTTATAAATTTTCATTGACTAAACGAAATGCAAAACAAAACAAACAAAAAAAAAAAATATTGAAAATAAAGACACACACGCGAACACACACACACTTATGCAAATGTAACCTCAAATGGTTTCCATAAAAAGTCTCCAGTCATTCCCGAATTTAACGCTTTACGTTACAAAACTCATCTTAAGCGATCCCTGTAAACTTATAAATAAAACAGCACACGCAACAACATGTGATACAATATCTGCAGTATCTGCAACATTGTTGTTTTGAATGTGGCCAAAATGATTTTAATATTTAACATATGCAGCATGTTGTTGCTGTTGCTTAATAGCAATTGTAAGAATGGCTAGGCTTGTTTCGATTCGATTTAATTGTAAATTTACAGGAGAGTTACAGGAGAGATTTGTTTATTTGCAGCAGCTGCGTTAATATTGTAGATAAACTAACTATTTTTGGGTGCATGCCTGCCAATGTTTATCACAAAATTGTAAAAATTATTTAATAATGATACGTAAATGAATTGATTTGTTTGTTTAACATTTTGAAAAACTTGGGATACTTACACAAAACGATTTGCATATAAAAGTTCGATTTAAAATGAAAAGAAATGAAGACATCAAGTTTTTCAATCTAAGCAGTTAATTGATGTTTTATAGCAGGTAATGGAAGATGGTGGATCTGTCTAGAAACAACGTCCTCTGGGAAAATGTATACGCTTGTGATGTTAAGCATAGTAGCGAGAAACTTTATCCATTGAGCTTTACTCTTTCTCAAGACTTGGTGCACCTAGACCTTCCTGCAGGCTCCATCTGCAATTTTAAAAGGTGCGACTCTGAAGACGGCTTTTTACAGTTCAAAGCTATTATGACTGTCTCTTCAGAACTGGAGTCTCACCCTTAGTTACGACCATAGTATACATACATACATAATTGGTCATTATAACCCTTCAGACAGGATTCAAACTAGGCTCTCACAACACTTATGTTGTGTGTTTTAATTTTATACATGAGTGGCGGGACTTACAGTTTTAAGTCGACTCCGAACGACAGATTTTAGAGAAGCCTTTCTTGACAATTTGATTAACTCTAAGAGTTTTTGTTGGGTAATAATAAACCACCACAATACCTACTAGACTATGGCGACAAGACCATCGTACAGATATCTTCAAGTATGATTATATCGAATGTCCGAAAAATATTTTTGCCATTTTAACAGGACTTACTCAATTTGGTCTTTTAAACGCATACGGTTTCGTACTCTTCGTTGACGTCCACAAATTCTCCCGCCAGAACATTCTCTTCCATACGAACGATCGTAGTCAATGTATGTTAATACGCTTAACAGTATAAGAACATCATTTATCGTCAGTCGTAGATTCTCTGAATGGATCGAGTTTGAAATATTCAAATTGGCTTGCATTCAAAAATCAGGTTGATTTTTATCGATGGTATGGATTATATTGGCTTTTAGGACTCTGCGGATTATTCTAATACCCCTACGACTGAAGAAGACCTACAAGAAAAAGTCGAATGAAATAAAATCATACGATCCCGGTGGTCAGTTGACATTACTTCCACTTTAGATGACCATGAGTTGATTGGCACGCAGCACCGTCCTCATGAAACCACAAATCGTTGGTGTCCAGATCATCTTAAATAAATAAAGTTGGTAAATCATCGATAATATCATCGATATGTGTCATCCCCGAAATTCACAATTTTGTGCGTTCATGTATCCATTCATCCAGTAATAAGCCTCATGCCGAAGTTGATTTTTCGATGAAAATTAGGTTCAGTTGCCAATTGCTTCAAAGCTTATTCAACAAAGACATGTCGTTGTCTATGACTGTCCATGGTGATTTGACAAAACAGACCAGACCGAATAATTGAAAACTAATTTAGCAAATGGCCGTTATCAACGGTCAATGTTCAGAAGTACCTCTTGGAAGATCTGATATATATTGTTCAGAAAGTCATTCAGCTTCTAGTGAGTTTCCACGCCAATTAGAGAAGGCAAAGCAATTTATATGTGTTAGGTTAGGTTTAAATATTAATTTAAAACTGTATTTCGTTTTTTCCTTGTTACGTTGTTTAAAAAGCAAGAACAAAAACAAAAACAAAAATAATATCACTTTGAAATGGCAATAATTGCCCATAAGTGTGGTCGTTTGCGGCAATAATAGTGATTGATGTCTTCGAAATTGAAATGATGAAATAACGGCATTTCAGTTCCAAATTTATAGCCGTTGTTGTTGTTCTCGTTGTTTAGTTTGAGGCAACATCTCACCAACATGTAACAGGTCGTTAACAGCTGTTCATTAAAAGATGATGACGACGATGACGACGATGATGATGATAATTTTTGCCTTCGTATAGGAACAACATGTTCTTGTACGTTCTTCATTGGTTGCTTCCAAATAATTTGCATGTTGTTGGCACCTTATTTCAGTTCAGTTCAGTTCAGTTCATAATATAATTTCGTTTCATTTTGTTTTCATTCTTTGCAAACGATTACAAAAGTATTAAAAAAAAAAAAAGAAAAATGAAAACAAAATACGAAAACTCCTGAAGAATACGAAGTTTTTCGTTAGCTTGGTATGGTGGAGTGCCTCATTCCTCATGTGATTATTTCACTTCAGTTCAGTTCAGTTCAATTCAGTTTTGAGGAGCCATTAAAGAAAAGTTATTTTTAAATTTAATACCCAAAAATAAAACCTTCTCACATCACATTTTGGTTCTCTCTTTTCTTCTTCTTCTTCTTTTTTTGTTTTCTTCTCTCTTCTGATTTTTAATTTATGATTACATTCTTTCGTTCCCGTTTATTTGGTTTTTTTTTTTGGTTTATTTCTTCATTTATTAAACAGCAAACTTTCAACATACAATCATATTACACTGTTGAACATGCAAGATGACACAGGCAATAGAATGAGTTTTAAAGGAATGAATTCATTATTGAACTGTTAGCGAACTGTTAGACATATCTCTTCCACATGGCGAGCCATTTCAGGGAATTAAAATTGCAAACAACAGAGATTAAACAGCATTCGCAATATAGTTTAGAAGTTTGGACTAAAAATATGACGGGATTTGCCATGGAACTGGGTTGCTAAGATAAACCCACCAACGAATAGTAGACTGTTCCTTGTGAGCGTTGATTGATATGGACTAAAATTCTGTTCAATGCGCGTCTGAAAGCCCGATATTATTAACAACGATTTCAGACTCGTCAAATAAGTGCTGATACTTAAAAGAGAAGAAGGAAAGTAGAGGCAACAACCCAGTACAGTTTTACAGTGAACATTGTGTCTTGGCGATAGCATATTGCAACCTAGATCTGTTTAAGAAAATCGAAATAATAAAATTGAAAGAATATAAAGTCTGACCGCCTTGTATTCCTCAAAGGATCGAAAAGGAATAAAAGAAAAAAATTCCAAGTAATTTTTAATTGAAAGATGGGCCTATCCCCAGCAAATTTCAGTTTTTTCAAACATTTTACTGAATAATGAGAAATTTAAAAAAAAATGTACCACCATTAATGATGTCAGAATTGGCAAACAATTCATTCCTTTAAATCGTTTTTATCCCCTTCCAATAACTATTCAAATAAAATTCAAAATGAAATGTAACAAAACAACTGTTTGTGAAAAGGAAGAGAAAAAAAGAGGGAGAGAAAAAAAACACCCAAAAGGCAGATGATGCCACAAATATACGACTGACTTGAGAGTGTTTGCAATGGATTTCGTTTGCCACAGCCTATGGCTGCTATAGTTGTCGCTGTTGTTATTATTGTACGAGTAGTTTTATATTCTCAAAAAAGAAAAAAAATTCTTATAAACTTAAACGCTTGACTAAACTAAATGACTGACTAAATGTCCAATTTTGTGACTGTCCATTTGTCTTTAAGGCATCTTAATATAGATGAACGAAGAACGAATGGACAAACAACGACAACAACAACAACAACAACAAAAAAAAAAGTTACAAATAAAATTTAAAAGATACATCTTCGTTTTTAAACTGTCTTTCTATACATTCACTCGTTAGGCATGTGAACAGTTGTGGAGCTGTAAATAGCACAAGATTCAAGAGATTAACTTGGTGTTTACCGAGTAGTACCGAGTTGAAGCTAATAATTTTTTTTAATGGATAGGTCTTATGAGGCTAATTTACAAATATCGTACTTAGGCCATAGCCGTCTGGTCTGTTTTTAATATGATTTTGATTTTCTTTCTTTGGAAACGGAACAAAATTTAACAACTAAAACATCAATCTTAAATCTTTAATTTAAATCCTTCCCGAAATCATGATGATAACAGTCAATTTGCACCCGGTATTGTTTCGAAAGACGTGGATAGAGCATGATAAGCTCAGAGTCCAGAATATTCTCTATAAATTTCGAAGCACTTTGTTCTTACGGGCCTTTACTTTGAAGCTAACGCTATTAATACACAGAGATTGTGATTTACGGTGATAGGTTGTACAATTTTGTCAATAAAAATGATATATTGGACTCCGCTTATACTTTGTAGGATATTCCAAAAATGTTTTGAATTTTATACCTCCCATACAATATTCACTTGGAAAATACCCACGCATTTCTTTCATGGATTCTAAGTATTTTGTCGTGGGTACAAAAACTCACGTTACTGTCCCATTTCTGGCCCAGATCTGTATATCTAAAAGAGATCTTCGTTTAAGAGCTTATCCAGATTATTCCATTTATTTTCGTTACTCGTTGTGCCTCGTTGGAGAGCACTTTCCAAAGCCATAGCCTCTATTGGTTTTGTTTAAGAGACAGTTAAGGAGCGAGCTGTCTGTCATATGATTCCTTTGATCACAAAATCCCACAATTGTGGTTTTGTTCAGGTTTATCCTCAGGCTCACTGTCACACACCAACATGCAGAGAGTCTCATCAATACATGTGGTAAAACCAACATAAGTAATGACAACCTATAAAGTCTTTACCTCTTCAATACAGGAAATATAGCTGAGTTTAGGACCTTAGTACCGCTTTACATAAGAGGCCATTTCATAATTTAACGAGATAAGCTTACGTACTGCTATAATTTGTTTCGCCATTGTAATAATGTGCGTGTTGCCAAAGTTTTTGTTTTTTCTTCTTTCTTTAACATGCATTCATTTGCTAAGCAGAGACACATCATTTACAAAATCAAATGAAAGATGGATGCAGTGAAAATCAAGTAGAAAAATAAAAAAAAACAGACAGAAACAAACCTCATCCAATAAGTAAAAGAGTTCTTATTATTTGGTTACGTTTCTAAAGCATTTTTTGTTTGTTTGTTTGTTGTTGTTGTTGTTGTTGTTTTTGTTGTTTTTGCCATTATTATTATAGTTGTTATAGATGTTATTGTTGACGACACATACGGAATATACATACGCATAGTCAGTCATATTTACTACAAACATTTACGAAAGCATTCCTGCACTTGTCCTGTCCGTCCCAACCATTTAGCCATTTACACACCGTGTCTTGCATTTGAATAAATTTCATTTCATTTCATTTCATTTCTTTTTAATTTTTCTGTTTTTTTTGTTTTTTGTATAATTTTTGGACAGACGAACAGACAGTTGGTTGAATGGATGGATGGCTGGCTGGCTAGCTGACTGACTGGCTGAATGGTTGAGTATCTCGAGTGGATACTAGAGTGTCTAGAGAAGTACGTACTTCTTTAGCATGTTGAAATGTTTTCTTTTTCTTCTGCTGTTTTTTTTTTTTACTTGAACGACGAAATGGCTAAAGATGTCTTGAGTAGGGAATACAAAAATAACATGCCAAATTCTATTTGGACTCTCTATGGTTCATGCAAATCATTATCGTGCTTGTTGGCCTGCCCGCCTGCCTGCCTGCTGCAATACTTATGTTGCAAGTGAGTGCGTGCTATAAGGTGGTTGTGGTGGTGTTAGTGATGAAATAAATGTTTGCTGACGATATATGTATACAACCATCAGTAATAATTTCTTCCGTCCATTTAAACATCGATCGATTGATTTTGTTTCTCTACTCTTTCTTGTGCTTCGAAATCATCATCATCAGCATCAGCATCAGCATCAGTATTATTTAAATGGGATTTCAAATAAAAAAATCTTTAATGTTTCCCTTGGTATCTGTGTATGTACGAGTGCATACATCTGCATTGCAATATTTGCAAGTGAAAATTATTTCAACAAGAACATGCTCCAACATTAACTGGTCACTGGACATACATGACTTTTAATTTGTTGCATGCGTTTAGAAAACAACAAAACTGAAAAAGAAATCATGATGAATACGAATGCCATTTGATTGATTAAATGTTAAAAATAATTAAATCGATTGACTCGTTAAACATGCCACATTAAACCAGCAGCAGCTATCTATAGCCATCTCTCAGAAGGCTCTTAAATGTCGTTAGAGTTTCTCTGCAATCCTAAAACCAAAAAAAACTTTACAATTATTTTTTATATTCAAACACATACGCACGTACATATTTTAATTTCCTTCAGCTTTTGTTTATTCGTTTAAATGCCAAATTTCAATTGAATAATCATGTTTTCTTAAGGAATTTATTGAAAATTTCTGAAATGCCAATGAAAACATCAGCAATTTAATGTTGCAGGAATCATTAGTCAGTACATCATAAAAATTTATTAAAGAATACAACAAATAACTTCACTTTTCACGAAATCAACAACAGTCTTGATGACATCAAACAGTTCCTAAACGCAAGTTAGATTGGGTCAGATATGACGGCGACTATTATTGTGTCCATTTAGTACATAAAAACGAATTCTCTGTACTGTACATAGATATTGGACTTCTCCATATTCGAGTCATGAATATATTCTTAAAAAATAGTTCATTTAACTGTATACAGTATTTAACTGCATAAAGTATTTCTAGCAAAGAGGTCATCCGAAGTAATTAGATTCTGTCAATTAGATTCTGCCAAGATTCCTTCACAGAAATTCTTCCTTATTTCTCGACAATGCAGGCAAATGCAAACGCAAATGCAAATTCTTTGAACAATCCGGCCTACGCTATTGTTTTAAGTACAGAATTGAATTCTTCGTAGTATGCCAATAGGTAGACGAGAGTCCGTAGTTCAAAGCCGAGCTGAGACATCTTGAATACATCGAAATGTGAAAGAATATTTATTTGTATGATTTTCGCTCAGTAGTCCATTGGAAAAAACTCTGAGAATAAATAAAATTGCATTGAAAAGTTTCTCAAATCTGTGGTGCCGCCACTTACGCAAAAATTAGTTCGTTATCTTGACTAAAAGTGTTGTAATGACCAAGTAACTCTGTGAACTTACCATAAGGAGACTCAGTTGGAGACAGTTAGACTATTAGTAATTTCCTATTTAAATCCATAAGTTTAGACCACTTGGTGTATTGCGTATTGTAAAATAAGTTAGAGACACGCTCCCGTTACAGACACTCTCCCGTTAAAGATACTCTCGTGTTTTCATCCCTTCAGAAGAACACTGATGGCTTCTAGATTTCCCAAGGCGTTTGAGGATGATCTAACTTGGTCGCAATTTTTATCGGCATGGCAAACATGTCTTAGCAAACATGGCAAACATGTCGTTGTCACTGCGTTTAAAAAAATACTTGCTTAAGTGAACAGTTTTATCGGCATTGCTCCGACACTGCCATATCCTTGAAAATGTTAACTTTATTTTATTTGTAAGTTGTAATAACGAAAATAAGTTAAAGTTAACTTTACAGTTCCCTTTAGCTAAAGGTACCTTTAACTAAATCCAAGTTTAACAGCAAGTTGTAACAATGACCCTTAGTATCCTAATTAGTTTCACCCTAAACAGTATCACCACTTTCATCTTCGCAGTATATAAATCAAGTTCTCTTATCAATTTCGCATTTCTACGTACTGTATTGACCTCATTAGGTATTTGGAAAGCTAGAAGCCACTTATACCTCTCGAGTTTAAAAGGGGGCAGCAAATTTTCCAACATGCGAATTTATTTTCGCTTGATAGGAAGCCATTTTTGTTTCCAATATTATGATGGTGTCGATTATCTATTCGCCTACTCAGACAGCGAATGTTTGCCGTTATTTTGCTGATGGCGATTATTTTGGGTGTTCAAGATTTGCAATGTCTGTCATGTCATTTTGACGTAGAATTTCTGCACTTTATCCTGACTTGTAATGGATGATTTTCAATACAACCACTGCAAACCAATATAACTTCAATACGTCCAGAGTTTTTTTTTAAAGGGTAGAGCCCATATAAAACTTAATAACTTTACGTTTCTACTGCTATATACCCCTATATATATACCCGTATACCTATAAACCTTCTTTAATCGGAAATACTTAAAGCGCTTTTACATACTCTCTGGAAATGATTCCTAGTAATGCGTGCACAAAACTATTGTAGATTGTGTAAATGAGCTTTAATCACCTTACGCCCAACACTTATGGGATGTTGACGACTATATTGTGGGACACTTTTTTTGTTTATCCCCCGATTGTTCAATCTGGATTACAGATTTGCTTTACGTCCTACATTCATAAGATGACACACCAGCAGTGTTGAGAACTCTACTGCCGAATAAGGTACTAATCGGTTACTGGAAAAATTTCTTAGAGGATGGGTAGAGTAAAATTCCAGATAAGTTTCAAATTTTCAGACAGGATCGATATAGAATGTTTGCATTATCGTTGTACTATTTTAATCAATCAGAATCTAACTAAGTAAGTAGTTCACATTAATTTACTTAAGTTTTCTTCATAAAATTACTTAAAAATTTCTAGGAAATGCCACCTTCTTTCTTTTACTGATGTAGTAACCGTTACTGCTACTCATTATACCAGGTGTATACGAAGCTTAACATGTTTTTATCTGGCCAACTAGACACCATAAGACTTTGTCAAGTTGAATGCAGTTGTGCCACACGTTATCAGGACTGTACTCTACGGCTTATCTTGCAACACATTGTTAAACGGGGCTGCTCTTAATTTTCACCCAAACTGACAAGCTACTCTAATGAACCTCATTTTTGGATAAAAAAAAACGAAAAACAAAAAAGAACACATTATCTCTGTTGATGTTGTTGTAAACGATTTTACAGTAACTCAAATTATTATTCAGGCAGGCATAATAATGATGGTATGGTTTACACATTGAAAGTTTGTTGCTGTAATTGTGTTGAATATTGAGATGTGGCAGAAACCAAAGTAAGTTAACACAAACAACAACAATAACAATAGGAATCTACTACTTATATGGTTATTGTTTAATTTAATAGTGTTGTTGTTGTTGTTGCTAGAGTTGTTATTTTTTAAGTGAATCGCCTGTAACAGTAAGAGGCGCGTATTAAATGATCTTCACGACCTCTCTTTTGCCAGCGTCTAAAAAGTAAACGCCTTATGCCACAAAACAAAGAAAAATGAAAAGTACAAAAACACACATACACACACAAATACACATACAGATTTAAAAATGATATTGTGAAACAAAAATCTTTTCATTTTATTTTCCATTTTTTTTTTTTTTGTCTTTTTAAAGATGAAATGTTTTACGCCACCAACTATAAATAAGAGCTGAAATCTAAACCTCTTTTTACAAAACAATCAGTTTCGTTACATTCTGTTACGTTACGTTACGTTACGTTATGTTATGTTAGTGACTGTATGGTATATTTTGTTTTTGTTTTTGTTTTTATTTTTGTTTGTTTCATTTTACAAAAAGAAGTAGGAAAATATTATACTTCTCTATACTGACTGACTGGCTAGCTGGCTGACTGGATGGCTAACTAAACATTTAAACATTTAAAGGAAATAAAAATAATATCTGAAGTAGAAAAAGACAAAAAAAACAAGGAAAACAAAACTGATATCGAATATAAGTGACCGTATCACCAGAGACCAAATTACATACGCTTAGATATTCATACACCAACACCGCCGATGCCGCCAAAAACTGTACAAACACATATGTACGCATGTGCTTTTAAAGAAAGCCTAATAACAGTGTCACACAAAACTGAAGCGTATATGTATCTGTTTTTGGAAAATTTTCTAAAAAAGAAAAGAAAAAAAAATATGAAAACTAAACTCAATTACACGATAAGTTCTGCGTTTTCCGAGATTGAAGGAATTGTGGTAAACTTTCTGTTTTGAAATACCTTGAGCCAAAAGATAATTTGATGAAAGGTCTAACATCGTTCAGTCATCATCTTTAAATTTTTTACATCAAACATGTGTGCCAACGAGACTAGTGATCAAAAGGGGGCCAGAAAATTCTCCAACATGCGAAATTATATTTGTCTGACAGAAAGCAATCATTATTTCCAATATTGTGAAGGCATCGATAATACTTGTTGTTGTATTGTTAATGGAGATTATTTTCGATGTTCAAGTTTTGCAATGTCTGGCAGGTCATTATGACGTATAGTTTCATCACTTTATCCTCAGTTGTAATGCATGATTTATAATACAGCCATTGCAAACCAATATCAGTTCAATACGTCAAGAGCAGAACCCATATAAAGCTTTATTAGTTTGCTTGTTTACTTTACGTTTCTACTACTTTATCTTCGATTTTTATATTTGTTTGTTATTCTTTGATTAGTTTAATCGGGAATCCTAAATTCTCTTTCATCTTTAAATTTTTATATCAAACACGTGTGCCAACATGTTGCTTTGCAACTCTATTGACTAGTGGATCACATATATTCCGTTACAATATAAAACGGAAGTTCGAAGAACACATCCAATGTTAAAATTTAATTTCAAACATGCTTTAAGCATATCGCTTGAGCTTGTGGACGTGATATTACCATACGATATCGCTTTGCAAGAAGGTCATCTAAACTTAATCTCTGTAGTCTGTAGAGTTGAAACTGGGTTTAGTAAAGCTGTTTATGATGTGAGTTTGTAAAAAATTTAAAAAAACCTTACGGACGCCCATCGACAACGGCATGTGTTCGCTGAATGGGTGCTTGACCAGTTGATCACTGACCTTTTCTTTCATCGAAAAATCGAAATTGTTGAATTGGATACAATACCAAAATCCAAGAGCATCCAATGCGTGCTGAAAAGTCAACGTTTAATGTGGATTTTGGGCCAACTTTATTTTGTTGAGGATTGAAACTTTGAACACAACGACTGGCGGCTTTTTGTGCCACACAGCTCATGCTAAATGTGGGATATTGTGCACGAGCGATGTTAGGTCATGATCATCTCACGTGGTGGTGTTGTTTAACCCCGTTAGACGTGTTCTTTTGATACTTTTTAAGTCACAGCGGTCCTCAAAGCCGACAAAGCCTATGTCATTGATTAAATCCAGCCTGATTTAAGCATCTGGCTCATGGAAGATTGTAAATTTCAGATGTGCTCTACAAAGAGAGGCCGCGGCTTACATTAGAAAGCTATAGCATACCACACATAATGGAATCAATCGATCTTTCAAACGATTAAAAAATTTCAATGATATCTCATCCGTTAGGGTGGTGACCACACCCTAGTCATAGATTTCTATTCCAATTGCCTCTATTGATAGTTGAGCGAAGAAGTGCTTTGTTAATTATCAAGAGCATCGTCAGATAATTCTTAATCTGACACAGAGGCGTATGCAGTCATAGATTTCTTCTCATCAGTTTCGATTGTTAGCTAAACGGAGTAGAGCTATGTAAACATCATCGGGTAGATCAGTAGAATATATTTCCTGCATCAGTCTCAACTGTTAGTAGAGTGCAGTAGTGTTTCATTTTAATTTCAAAATCATCTTTCTTTTGTGATTTTTGACTTCTACAACCCTTCAGGCAGAATTTCCTAGATATATGCAGTAGAAGCCAACTTAATAAAGAGTGTTCTCTTGTCGTCCATGGTACACTTCCTGGCCTATTTTTAAACATGTTTTTAGCCTCTCAAATCTACAAATTTTGAACATATGCAAACACAGTTTTGAGATCGTTTCCTAATTAATATTACTTTCCATTGCAGATCCATTCTTTGTCTAGTTTTGGTTTGTACCCAAAATAATCTTAATAATTTCGGGTTTTTTTCATAAAAACAGGCCCACTGTGTAAACATATTACAACAACATTAAGTAAAAAAAAATGATAATGAAGAAAATGCCATACAAATTCGCTTGTATTCCCCATTAAATTAACTTCTCCAAGACGATGCCACCACAAAAACAAAAATAAATTGGCATCGAAAACATTTTTAAACATTTCTAAACACGGGATCGTTCGTTCGTAATACTCTGAGCCACAAATGACCACAACACTAACGACAACGACGTCGACGACTATATTTTAAAGGCACCATTAAAAGAGTCATTGAGTAAATGGAGCTTATTTGGCTGGTGATGGTCCCGTAATGGTTGGCGGTGGTAGTTGATGGTGGTTGGCGATGTGGTAGTGCAGTAGTGGTAGCCATAGTTATAGTGTTTATTGTGTTGTTTATGCGTTTGTTATTGTTTGTTATTGTTGGTCGAGTGTTGTAGTTATATAGTGTATGTATGTATGTATGTATGTATGTATGTATGTATGTATGTATGTATGTATGTATGCTTATTCATATGAATGTTGTTGGTATTGTTGCACATTAGTTTTTCTTATCTCAAATATTGTTCAATATTGTTGTTGTTGTTAAAGGATTTCTTTATTATTTACAAACAAAACGAAAACAAAACAAAACAAAACAAAACAAAAAAATTTAATGTCGTCTTGAGTCCCTCTCCGAGACTGCCATGTTGAATGTTGTTGTGAAAGTGTTAAAAATTGAACGGAAATTAAAGAAAAGCAATTTTCAAATTGATAATAAAACTAAAATTGAAAACAAAATGATTTTTTTTTTGCTTTTAAAGTTTTTCTTCCATTCATTCAAAGCTTTTGCGTGGTTTTTGTTTCTCTTCAAACTGTCGGGAAAGTCATAAATTTTGAACATTTTCAAATAATCTTGTTAACATTAGTTGATGAAAATTAAACAGCATGAGAAAACAGAAAAGAAAAAAAAAAACAAAACAAAAGAAAAATTATTTTCATTTCAAAATTGACGTTGAATTAGAAAAACAAATCTTGATTTTCTACCCCAATTGAGTACTTAGAGGCCTCTAGCGATAGGTGAGCTATATGAGAAATTCAAGTACTACGTTCTTAGGGTACATGACCTGTAGTGATAACGTAAACGAACAGAAGTTTCAGTCCAGCAGTGGAATAAATAATTGCATTCTCTCCTAAGTGTCCTGGACTGAGTGTGCGATGGTGTTAATATAAAAGATGAACCACAAGGTCTTACAGACAAATTGTATTAAATTTTGTGTAGACGTAGTAAGAGATTATCGTCGATCGTTTTAAAGCATCAAATTATTTAAAAGTTTATTGCATCGCTTGAAAAATATGTTGCTTTCCGCCAATAGCTTCTCATTTCCGGTGTGCCAAGATCCTCTGACTCCAAACACAATACATGCCGTATTTGTGCTACAAATTCGTTCAGGGCTTACATACATAAAACCCTTTAGTGAGGATTACTATCTAGCTTCTCATACCACTTATGTTGTGTGTGTTAATTTTATGCATGCATGGCGGGACCAACATTTTAAAGTCGACTCCTTACGATATATTGTTGGCAAGAAATCTGTTGAGAGGAAGTGGCCGTAGGAATTTTTTTTCATTTTGTCGGGGGGTTGAACCGTGGTCTCACGTCCAATAATCTCCGTAACAGTGTACAGGCGAATCCAAGGTAGTCGAATTCGCGTGGATCACTAGAACTCGCTTAACCATATATTGCTCTCCGGAGCAGCTAACAATTGACATAAATTTTTACCAAAATATTATCTTCAGTGATAGGAAATGTCATTTGACACGGCCTGACTTTTCTTTGTGGCGTTCTCTTAAGTTGAATCGACTATTAACCACAGCAATCTTTGAAGTCAACACTACCCATGATATCGGTCACTTTCAGCTTGATTTATGCGGCAGAGTCAAGGAGAATTTAACATTTCAGTGGAGTTTCACCAAGATAAGGCGAGGCGTAAATTTAATAGCATCAACAGATCTTTTAAACGATTTTAAAGTTATCAATGATTTCTCATACCCACTTTGTTTCATTGAAGTTTATGGATAGAAGCACTTAAGGCTTGACAAATTATTCATTGGTATCCTAAATGTCTTTCGAATGCCACCGTCCGTCAATTATGAAAAGAGCATTATTTTCAATATTCACATTAACTTTTACCCGTACTCAATATTA
>QOCX01000032.1:317296-337126 GCA_005959815.1 Sarcophaga bullata | reverse complement strand
ATGAACAGAAGAAAAAAAAAAAACAAAAAACCTCAAAAAAAAGACTTAAAATAACTAAAATTGTAGAAAAAAAATTTAAATTAATGGCAACAAAAAAAAAAAAAAAAAAACACAATAATAACAACAACAACACGACACAGAAAAAATATATTGAAATTTAAACATTTTTGAAAAAATAAAAAGAAAAAAAAATAAAAACAACATACCGTCGTCCTCTTTAAAGTCATCAAGTGGATGGAATAGTCAAGTCAAAGAAAATGGAGGGAAAAAATCAACGTCGAATAGGCTTTTGCAAACGACAGTATGTCTTCATATGCAACATAGACACTTGCATACATAGTTATTACTTGGTCAACACCATGCAACAAAAACAAGAGAGGGGAAATAAAAGCACTGAAAAACAAAAACAAAACATTGAAAAACATTCATTTAAAGAGTGTGGCAGAATGATTAATTGCCATTTGTTTTGATTTTATGTAGAAAATGAAAACAAAAACAAAAACAAAAAACAAAAAAAGGAAAAGATTTGAATACCTCTTATAATTTCGGAAATGAAAATGAATTTAAATATCGATATTGTTGTTGTTGTTTTAAATGGCTAACAGTGTGGATAAACAAACCATGGGGGCATAGGGGAACTGACGATAAAATAATTTTTATTTTTAATGGATATTGCTTCTAATTGATCATAATTACAGAAATATTTGAAATTTAAACAGATTTTCGAATTCAGTCGCATTTTAATCGTTTCCAATTAAAAACGAGTAAAAATGGACAATGAAGAATCGTAGTTCATTCGTGATGGACGTCTTCCTCTATATCAATAGAAATCTTTTAAGAATTTATTTCTCTTGTCTACATAGGGCCGTCACAAAGCACCTCTTATATACGTAATTAATCATTACAATCCTTTTCATACCACTTATGTCGTGTTTGTTAATTTTATTCATACGTTTCGGGACCTACAGTTTAAAGTCGACTCCGAGCAACAGATCTTTGATAAACTTTTCAGTACAATTTTTTATTTACTCTCAGAATTTTTGCCAAAAATTTGTTGAGAGGAAGTTAGCCGAAGAAATATTTTCTCATATTTAGTTTGGTTGGGGATGTGTGACCTGGGGTTTGAAACGTAAAGTCACGTCTAATATGTCAACACACTACCTACTAGATTCCAGCTATCTGCAGTTTTTCTATTTCCTTTGTTTTAGTGCCATTAAGTTCAAGTTCTTCTCGACTCTGAAGATGATTTGTCTATTATGGCAGATCCGAAGTCGATTGCCTTACCAACTATCGTTGTCTATACCTTTAAAAATACATTGCTGATTCAGTTCCACATATTCTTAGAGTTTCCCGGATGGCTTATTTGCAGGACAGTCTCTTAATTTTTTTTACATTTTTTTCGCCTTTTTTATTCTAAGTTTTTAAACAAAATTGTAGTACCCTGGCAAGTAGTGTGTTGGCTTATTAGTCGAGAGCCCGTGTTTCAAAGCCCAGCTCAAAGCGGCTTCAGTCGTTTACACAATAAGCTCGTAAGAACCTTGTAATTGGCGAATATCATTTTCGTTGGTCATACTCTAGCCATAGTCTGGAAATAAGCTGGTGCATCTACCTACTAGCTCGTAATTTCCGGGATGAAAGAATACAGCGGGCAGGCCATTAGGACCTGAGGCTTTTTTGATTTTAAGTTGCCGAATCGCAACATTGACCCTTTTATGGCTGGGTTGCGGAACCTCCACGGCGTCATAAGTGTTATCAAGATTACGTTTGCATCATCCTATAATGAGCATCAGCTCCGGGCTTGAAAGCTACATTTAGATGCTTAACTCTTTGATAATGGAAGTTTCCAGCATCAGCTTCCTATATCTGTACTACTTGATTTTTTGTCGTGCTTTCTCTTCTTGTCTCTCGTGGTTTGGGTAACTATTTTTGTCATTAGATATACAACTTAATTCATCTTCACCTACAAATAAAAAAAAAAAAAAAAGGAAAAGGCAAGATGTAGATGAGATCCTTGAGATACCACCACATTGTATGTTTCATTCGTGTTTCGGGAGGAAAGAATTATTGCAAAATTTCTCAACTATACCTCGTATAAGCTTGTTAAGTCTTTTGTTTATTAATGTTTTATAACTGTTTTATTGTGTTGTATGTTTTGTTGTATGTTTTGTTGTTGTAATGTCTATGCCCACTTGAAGCATTATGCTAAACTGTGTGTGAAAATCTATTTTAATGAAAAACATTTTTCATAATTTTTCTTTTTATTTTCTTTTTTCTTCAATTCCCTGTGATTTGAAAACTTTCTTGTTTCGGTGTTTTGTTCACAATTTTTTTTTTCGTTTTGGAAGGAAAATTTTCACAATTTTTCTTCTTTTTGTTTCACACAAGAAAAAAGACCAACATGATGTCCATTGTGTGGCGATAATTTTTTTTTTTGTTTTTTTTTCTAAAAACGAAATATTTTTTAAAATTATGAAATAAAAAACGAGAAGAAAAAAAATTTTTAAAACAAATATATGATGTGGGGTTGTTATCTTGGCATAACCTACCAGCCAAATCAAACACTAAAGAAACACCACCCATTATGCTCACATTTATTTTGGAATTGTTATTTTTGTTGTTGCGTTCGTTTGTTTGTTAATTTTTTTTTAAATTTTTTTTTTATTATTTTTGTTAAACATTTTGTTGAAATTCATGTTTCAAGTGTATTGGCAATTATTGAAATTGTTTTTTTGTTGTTGTTATTGTTGTTGTTGTTAATGTTTTATTATTTTTTTTTCTATTAATTTTCCTTTTTTAGTTTGTAAAAATCAACAACGAAAAATAAAGGAGGAAAAAAAAATGAGTTTTTATGCTGCTGCTGCTGTTGCTCGTGCTGTTCGTTGTTTGGCAGTTAATGGATGTGAAATTTTGAATATCTTTGCCACTGCCTGCTGCCAATGTTAATGCTGCTGTATGAAAAAAAAAGGTAAGTTGGTCAATGTTTAGTAATGCTTTTTTTAACTTTGGCTTTTTATTTTATCATCATGTCTCTCTTACTCTTTTTGTTTTGCTTTTCTTTTTTTTTTATTATCGTTTTGGCCATAATTATGAAAAACAAAAGTTTTCCTCTTCTCTTCTCTCCTTTCCTTTTTTCTTTTTTTTTTTTGTAATGGAAAAAATATTAATTGACATCATTAGTCAAAATGATATGGAAATTTTCTGGTTGAATGAAATTTTATGGATGAATAAATAAACATGTTGTGCTTATTTATTTGATAATTGTTTTCTACTAGCCAAAGACCCGCACTGTTTCGCTATTCCATCATAATGATTAATTTCGGTAGAGAGGACAGAAAGAGGAAGTTGTTATTGAATATGTTCACTTTGTTAGTTACAAGAAACACTTCTTATAGAAAAATGTTTCATATACGAATAGAGAGTGAATTGCCTTTGAAATTTATTGTTCAGTAATTAATCGACTATAAATGACTGTGATCTACATAATAGATGTGTTCTATAGAAATTATTCGATTTTCTGATATCAATCTCATTATTTCACTGAAGTATATACACATATATACATTCATATATCTTTGGTTATTACAACGCTTTAGTCTGCATGACGACCTAGCTTCTCACAGCGCCTATATTGTATAAGTATTAATTTTTATACATCAGTGGCGGTACCTAGAGCTTAAAGTCGATTCCGAATGATAAATGCTTTGAGAAACTTCTTCATTGCAATTTTATTCACTCTTCGTGTTTTTCCCAGAAATCTGCTGAGAGGAAGTTCTCAGAGAAATATTTTTTCATATTTCGTTCTGTTGGAGATGTCTGATCTAGGGTTAAAGCCGATGCCTCATATCTAATATGCCAAAACAATGAATCACAAACCCAATTTCAACGGTGCTCTTATGAGTCAATAGATTTGAATACTCCGCCACCATTAATTTAAAATAGACATCTAGGCCTAAGCCCTTACATGAATGGAATAAGAAGATTACATGACGTGCTAATTTTTTTGTATGGTCTTAAGAAACTAAGGCTATAGAATGTGTCTTGCGACTTTTGAAAAATATGCAGCGTATCGGTTGAGCCCAGCAAAATAGATTCTATGGTCGCAGTATCTTTTAATATCTTTAATCAACAATACAATACAACACTATGTAATGCAATGCAATAACAAACATTCCAAACAGCATATGTCTTCCATCTTATTCTTTATTTCCCAATGTATAATTATCAGCGGGCTTTCTAGATTTTGCTATGCTCTGAATGATAGCAACTTTCAATAAGTGCCACCGTCTTTTACTCTTTCTTTGCTAACATCTAACTAATGAAACCACAGTCTCAAGCCATATATTTCAAGCACTATAAAATGCGTGTTTTGGTTTTTCTGTGCTCTATGCTCCTTACAAGTCACAATTAATTTCAAAAATATGCCTCGAGTTCCTATATAACCTGGAACCGAGTGGATGGTAATCCTATTTACCCTACCTACAGAATCATTTTCCCATTTATAGTTCAATACTATCTTCGATTTAAACTCATAAAAGTCGAGCACTCGGATAGAAGCCTGACTGGCAGTATTGCTAGATCTCATCGTTAGTACTTTCTGTTCCAGTTGAATTGAGCATAGTCTATCATAGACTTCATATGGCGTAGGCTTCTGTTTGCGAGTTTCCACGTGGGTTCGGAATTCGGCCCTTAAGAAAACATTTGTTCTTGTTCCAAATTCCCGACCAAATCCATATGCCATAGGATAGTCCGCTTCGTTATTTCATTCGCTTTCGATACTAAGTTTCGCTGCAAAGTATTTCGCATAATCATCGGCTGTAATAGTTCTATCAGCTAAGGGGGGAGCTGTCATTCTTCCGATTCATAGCTCACGATTCATTTAGACAAGGTTCCCATTGTCTTAAACAAAGTTCTTAAAGCCCTGTTCAACACTAATATGTAAAACGAATTTAAATTCAAAAGAGCCTTCAGCCCCGCGGTGTACAAACACATATTAGTCTGTGTATATTGTCCAATTCCATGTCAGCTCCTTTTTGGTTAGATCATCATAGTGTACGTTTAGCATATAACGTTTGGCTTATACATCCAGGATTTCTCTGTAAAACATTTGCATATCTTTCTGACCTTTCCAAAATTGGTCTCTATGTTAGATTACCATATCAATTTACTAACTAGTGATATTGACAGATAATTGAGCTTTAATTTCCGTTCCGTTTTGGCTCTAACAAGAGAGCATATATATTTTTCCACCATCGTCTCACAAGCACAAGACCTCTTTGAATCTAAACCTCAATAAATCTCATTAAATATCCCTTTAGTCATCAGAATAGAACCAAAACATTTAACTAGACAGATCTGTTCGAAGCCATCTTGGCCTTGAGAAACAGTAAGCTTTGTCAGCGATGTTGAATCCATTGCCTAACATATAACAGTCTTTAGACGTCTAGCACTAAAGCATGTTTACTTACTAGAGATTTACGACACTGGTTTTCCCAATCATTTAGTTAGCAACTGCCTGATGATTAACTATTCTCCATAAGACCCATATCTGTAGTGCCATATATTTTATTTTTATTTTGTGTACGGCATTCATTGGAAATAATGGCATCAATTGACAATAACAACGAAAAAGAAAATTTGTTAGTTTTATGCCAACCGTGTTTGAAACTGTTGCAGTTGTAAACTGTCTGTCTATTGGCAGCAGTTACAGTTACCAAACGGTGTGGCAGAGAGGCAGCCTGATAAACAGACAGCCTTGGCTTTTAAAACCAGCCATAATTCAAATCATCAGACAAAACTTCCTTTTTGCTGATCATTTGTTTTTCTATCTCTCTCTCTCTCTCTCTCTCTACTACTACTACTAAAATAAATACTCGCTAGACTATCAAACACAAATACAAATATTGACAGACGGACGGACGCACGAGACGGACAATGAGACGATCTTTAAATACAGCACAATATTCGATTGAAATCTTTAAACTTTTGGTACAAGTTTTTCCATTTCAACAACCCCCCCCCCCTCCTCTCTCACACTCTCTTTTTATATTTAAATTGTACGATTTTATTTTTGATTTTTTGTTTTGATTTTTTTTTTCTTCCGTATGCAATGCCAGAAATGCAAAAGTTGGCAATTAAACATGACATGGTTGCAATAAAGATAAAAATATTTCGATTAGATTCTATAATAAAAATGCAAAACAAATTTTATAAAAAAAAATTGGAAAACTTAAAAAAAAAACTCTTCATATTGGAGAAGAAGTTAAGAAATCAAATCAAAAATATATCCTCCGTATACATAAATCACCCATTTTCGTATTATTACTTGCGCAGTCAATTGAAATTTTTTTGTGGGGTTTTTTTTATCGTACTTTGTACGTAACGTGCAACTTAAACAGTGTGATGCACTATGAATTGGTAGGTAAATAGATTTCGATTGTTTTTGTTCAACTTAAACAGAGTCATGCACTATGGGTTGGTAGGTACATATATAGGTTTCGGTTGGATTGATAACAGATTATGTCACTCCTACTTGGTAGGAATATTTTTTAGTGTAAAAGATAGTGCGTTGGCTTATTAGATGTAAGGCCACGTTTCCAATCACAGGTCAGACATCAAAATGAAACGAAAAATATGAAAAATTATTTCATCGGCGACTTCCTCTTATTGCCATGAAAAAGGTTCTCAAAAATCAGTCGTTAAGAGTCCACTTTAAACTCATACTATAAAACTGGCCCAGACAACATAAGTGTTGTTGTGAGAAGTTCGGTCGTAGTCCTGACTGAAGGGTTGTTATGACCAATTATGTATTTAAGTACGTATACCGTCAATGGTTGGTTGCTTGACTATTGGTTTCCAATGCTTCGGGGGTTGCTTGCCAATCGGCATTGAGTGAACACTTGCCATATCTCCATAAAAAGTAATCCATAGGCTTTATATCATACTAAAGAGGTGGCCAGTGAACAGAATTACTTCTGCCACCAAATTGATTTTACAATAGATCGATTGTTAAGTGCGCTCTTTTGTTAAAACCAAAAGTGGTTGATGGTTAGTTAATTCAGTTCTAGAAACAAAAATTTACTCAAGTCATGGCTTGTCTGAACGGCAACATCTTGTGTATTTCGAAAAGAAGCTCAATAAACAGTCAATGATTGGCACTGACAGAGTTGATTTCTGAACCTTGCCTCTGTTTTTTCCATAACGAATTTTGCAGAACTCAATTGATAGAGTATAAAACCGTTACCCATCTCCTGTGCCGCTAATTAGTCTATCTAGTGCCAATGGACGTCAGTAGTATTTATATGTTTAACAGAATCTGTAAAGGGAGTGATTAAGACCTTGGCCTTTAGCTGATATGGCTCATCCAAAATCCCCTTTTTGTGTACATTACGAATCTGTTTTGGGATATTGAGTTGAGGCCGTTATTGGCAATTAATTTAAATATACTGGACATCTCTCCCTAGTTTATTCTATGTTGAGTTAGCCACCGCAATGACCCTAGATTACTTGGCTCCTATAAAGTCCCGCTGAAATGCCGATAGTAACCACTCCTTTATAACTTTTGGTTAACTCTTGGTTAGTCATTACGAGATTATTTAAGCATTTTATTTAAAACGCTTTTGGTTAGAAACGTCAATAAATTCAAGGTACCCAAGAATTATTCTTCTCCAATTCAATTCGCTGTACAATGACAGAGACCGGTTGAATACCTCGCTATCTTCTCTAGAGACACTCGAAATTCTTGGACAATCTTAGACATACTGCATACACTCTTTAGGGATATCTAATGATCGGTAAATATGCGTATATCTTCATACAGCTTCTTCTTTTTATAGCCACTATATAAGTTTGAATTGGATAGTGCAGAGGACAAGCAAAGATTCAGATTCATTTTTTTCAGAAAAGATTCCACAACTGACATGTGGTATAGTCTGAATCATTTAGTGAGTATTTTTATGACGTGCTCTGGTATGTGTTAACTATTGTCGGTAACGAATCTATCGCGTATATTCGCGTATCGATAACTGTGTACATATTCTAGAGGATTATAAGAGACCGGTTGAATGCCTCGCTATTTCCTCTAGAGACACTCGAAATTCTTGAACAATCTTAGACTATATAGCACGTCTCGTATCGATAACTGTGTACGTATTCTAGAGGGTTATAATGTGTTACGATTTAAAAGAAAAATTTTCAAAACGTAATGCTTTATAACGTAAGATTCTAATGGATATTCTTTTGGATTTCTACGCGTAGTCTTTTAGCATTACATTTTGTAATTATCCTTATGAGCTTTTGAACTTATAGAGATGGGGAATATACATAAATAATCGAAAACCTACCTTCCCTTAATTAACATTGTTTGCTTCAATAACCTGTAACAGAAGCCAAAATTCAATGTAATTGATTATTTCTTTATTTATTGTAAATGTTTCTATAGCTCCTTATCTTTCTTTCTCTTTTCTTATCACATTTATAGAGATAGTTTTGTTCGTTTATGTATTTGTTTTGATTCCTGCCTCTGGCAGCACTCTACATTGGTTCATTGGTATTGAATCTGAGTCATTCATTTATTTTATGTGTTCATTTGCCAGTTATTTTTCAAATTTGTAAATTCATTTCAACGTGAGAATGTTGTTGAAATGTGACAAACGATTAGAAAATAATTTAAACGAAAATGATTGCAAACTAAATAGCCATCGAACAAGAGATACCAATGGCTAAATGCGAACTGTTTGTCTGCCTAGCTAGTCGTTGGCTAATCGTATGGCAGAAGAAAAATCATTTCATTTGAAAAGAATTTTTCATTTAAAACGTTAGAATTCTTTCTTCTTCTTTTTCTTCCTTTTTCTTTTCACATTTTCGTCTGCATTTACAATTTTGTTGTTGTTTTCCTTTTCGCTGATAATCTAAATGGAACAACAAATCTTTTTTTCTCTTTTGCCTTTTTTCTCACTCACAGATAATATTCTGTGTGTGTAATTTGTGTGATTTTTGTGTGAAATTTATTGCATTTGAATTTCTTTTGAAGTCATATTATGCTTAAATAGTCAGCAGATCTTTATGCGATAAGAACGAAATGAAAAGATTTCCAAAAGATGCGATCATTTCTACAAAGAAATATTGTCTTGAATGCAGAAAATCATGTTTGGCTTTTCGGTGTAACCGTTGTTCGAAAAAGTTCGGATAGAAATTGTTGGTGATGTCGGTTGGATGGTTCTAATATGAAATACCTGGTAGTGTATTGTTACATACATATTCAATTGGTCATTACAACCCTTTTGTCTGGATCAGAGATCAGCAATGAATCACTTTTTCGCTACTCATAAGTACTCATGAAATTTTGTGTATGAGTGAGTCCACAGTATTGAAATTTAACTATTCTGATTCATTCGTACTCGCTACAACGTTGATTTATAAGTAAAAGTTGCAATGAGTATGAGTACAACGTTGGCATCGAACTTATAACATTCGAAATACGTTTGATTCATACGCCTACTCATTCAGATTCATAAATTTAGAAAAATACTTATAATTCGTCAAAATTTACAGTCTTAGTTATTGTTGCATTTACAACAAAAGAAAAAAGACACATAAGCAAAAAATACAGAGCAGCAAACAGAGCAAACACACAACCTTCTTGTGAGTATTGTAGTGTTCGTATGCGATTTATACTTATTTTGTGATTCTGGTATATTTTGAGTCATGGAGAGTTGAAATCAAAAAACATCATGCGCAGTGTTAAGTATGAGTTATGATGAGACTTCAAACTTAAGAATACGGTAGTATGAGTGATGTAGTGTGATATACGAAATTATGGAGTATGTGTTGAATCACCATGTCAGATCTCCTGTGTGATTACAGTCTCACTCAAAATAAAGCAATTATTATCTATTTTCAAGCACAATTACAATGAAATAAACAGTGTGGGGATCTTAAATAATTGTAGATTATCTAGAATTTTAAATTGAAAAAAAAAAATTTTAAAACAATTTCATAACTCTGCTGGCAAAGGGCCCTACTAAACTCAAGTATCCTATTGCATATGATTTGTACAACTTTACTTATAATTGACATGTAAACAATGTATAGTTTTACACCATTTCCTTAAATGTTTTAAAGGCAAAAAACAAAAATAGAAAAAACATGTGACAGCTTTTCAGCACATAAAATAATTTTTTGATACTTTTTTTATGATGTAACATAGTGGTGGTATAATAAAGAGGGAAGTACAGACTGCCGTCTGTAATATATCGGACAGACCGACAGAGACACTATAAATATATGGATTAGCAGAAATAATACACATTAAAATTTATTACGAGGGATGGAGGTGTTACACGATAATGGGGGAGGCAATGTGTAAAGTATTCAAATTGCATTCAAATTGCATGAGTATGTGTTATAAAATAATACAGACAGACAAAGAGTTATTCAAACATTTAAAACGGGCTGCACATGTTTAATATAAAATTCACTGTTTTTTTTTTGTTTTTGTTATTGTGTTTGTAGACTGGGAAGTAAAAAAAAAAACAAATATTGTGGTAATCAAGCGAGGAAGATGAAGTCGACCATTTGATACCTTCTGCGTATAAGACTTTAAGCGAAAAGAAAGATGCTGTTTTCTGCTCTCCAGTCATGATAATAGCTGTACAACAAATGTTTTTCTTTATTTAAGATTTCTTTCGATTTATGAGCGAAGAAAGTTGCTGTAGCCTAGTGTAGATAGTGTGTTGGCGCATGAGACGAAAGTCCATGGTTCAAGCCCCAGTTCAAGCATTTCACATGACGTATGTATGTACCTCCTACAATCACCAATTCATCTACATGGCTACGATTTGCACATATGGCTGCGACCTTGACTGCCTATAAAAATTGTTTTCCCAGCATCCAATTTTATTTCTGCTCGCTATTTCCTTTACGACACCTTTTTTTCGTTTGATAAACATTGTGCAGTTAACAGACATGGGGGACAGTTTTTTCATTCTTTATGTGGTTTAAGCTAGCCTTGCCCTTAAAAAACTCTACTCTCTTGCTTTTAGGGCAGCATGGACTCTGTATTTTTGAAGTTGGTTACGTTAGATGGCTGTGGTCTCTTAACTCTTAGATCATTAGCTATCTGACCTAACCTCTGGGCTTGTGTTATAAGATTGCAATTGCTTATGTATTATCGAATAGAATCAACTTTATCTTTGACAAGTCGCCGTAGATTCGTAGGTACTATATTGGCTTATTAGATGTGAGGTCACGGTTCAAACCCCGGGTCAAACATCTACAAAAGAACGAAATATGGGAGAATATTTCTTCGGCAACTTTCTTTCAGCAGATTTGTGGTAAAAGCTCTGAATTGTGATGAAAAGTTTCTCAAAAATTTATTGTTTGGAGGGTAAAGTTAACATACACAACATAAGTGGTGATATAAGAAGCTAGGTCGTAATACTAACTGAAAGGTTGTAATTATCAATTATGTTGGTTAGGTTATGTATTTGAAGACAAAAAAAACACACACTTTCTTGCATATTTATTTCCGATCTGTTACAAATCCCATATTAACTTTGAACTACCTTCCTTGCCAATGGCCATATTGTTGGCTATTGAAAAACAAAACCAACAAAAAGAGAAAAATAAAACCAAAAACATGGGTCTGCAAAATGCCATTCGAACACTGTTGGAAATGGCATTAATGTGACCATTTAAGACCTCTTTCTGATGGCTTATGGAGTGAAAACGTCCTGCTGTGTAAAAACAAATTATAGGCATGTAATGTTGCATGTTGTTGTTAGATGGCGCACTAACAACAACAATAGCAACACAGTGGTTGCTTGTACAACAGTATGTTGTTTGTATGTTTGATGTCAGTGTTCGTCTTCTATGCAAAGAAATACAAACAAAACTCTATTGAAAATGGAAGAAAAGAAATAAAAAAAATTATTAAAAAAGAAAAAATACAGAAAAAAAAGAAACTAGAAAGATTATTTAAGCTAGAGGAAGAGGAGATATTTTTTTATATGCCAGAAAAAAAAAGTCCTCTAAAGCTGGAGTTTATTGGTAGTAAGTACCACCACAAGTAGTGAATGCATGTTTGTCGGTATTGTTGCAACATACTCGAATATGTTATGATGTTATAAAGTTACTATTATTGTTGGCTACAGCCACAGTTGTGATTTCTTAGCATATTCTTTTTTTGTTTTTGTTTTTTTTTTGTTTTTTGTTTTCTTTTGCATATGCATGTGAGATTTTCATTTTTGTTGTATTCCTAGTTCAAATATGCTGTAAATATGCACAAAATTGTCTGTCTTAACGTTAAATCTCAGCTTAATAACAAACAACTTTGTAAAGTCTAAATGCTGAAGGAAAAAAAAAAACGAGTAAAAAAATGAAAAAGATCTTATCAACGATTTAGTTTTTCTTAAAGAATCGTTGAAAATTTGATTCAAAAAGGGCAATTGGAAACATCACAAAATTTTTATTTAAATTTGTTGCTGATTTTAATTTACTTGTAAACGATTCAGAATATTTTCTTAAAGTACGCGTATACGTAATTGATCATTACAACACTTCAGTCAGGATTATAATCTAGCTTCTAACACCACTCATGTTGTGGGCGTTAATTTTATACATGAGCGGCGGGGGGCCCACAGATCTTTGAGAAACTTTTCAGGCAATTTTATTTACTCTCTCAAGTTTTTTGCCAGAAATCTGCTGTTCTCATATCGTTGTTTGACATGCCAACGCACCAACTATTTCGTTTGTATTCTCTCTGTCCAAATTGAATTAGACAAATCTGCGATTATATTGACTTCTGTTTGGTTATAGATTTACTATATTCGACTCTGACACAAGACCTACAGCTCCAGTGCCAGTATCCAACCTTTCACCCATCTTTATGCGCATAGTATGGTAGATTACTGCGTTACGTCAAATTACTCCATTGAAACATTTATGATCTACTCGGTCCGATCAGCAGACAGTAAAAGAAAGAGTGGGTAAGCCCTACGACTTAAAAAGTCTCGGTGTCATCTCATGAATTTCGTACAGGCCACTAAGATCCATCAAATGTCCACTTTTCTTAAGAAATTTTAAAGCTCACGTTTCTGGATTCTGTAAAGACAGACATTCGAATAATCGGGCAGCTCTACAAAGTAAACCACGAGTTTCTAAATACTCGTGGTTTGGATGATTCTAACCTCCATCAGTTTCTAAAACTTAATATTTCCTATTAGCCATACAAGTTTTTTTGTTTAGGACGCTTTATATCTTCAACTTATATACGCTTTTTGTTGTTGCTGTTGTGTTGGTTTTTGGCCTTTTTATTATTGGCCATATTATAGGCCATTTTCACATTTAAATTGTGGTATTAAAGTCATGCAAATGGTTTTTTTTTTGTTCGTCGTAATCTCTTTCTAATTTCTAATCCGTAAATATCAAGTAATGAAGCATTATTAGGCGATTTAAACAATTTTTATGATTTCAAGTACACGTTGAAAAATTATTCAAACGAATAATAGTGGATGGTAATGGCGTTCTTTTTTTTTTATTGGTGCGAGTGTGTCGCTGTATGTAAATCATTGCCATTGAAATGTTGGCTGCCTGCTGTGCGGAAAAAAAAACGGAGAATATTTGTGAAATTTTTAAATAATTTTTAAGGCATAGCATTAGCAATTGATTTACAACAAATTAGATGAGAATTTAAACTGCAAATTAGCCGGCTTTTATAACTTAGAAATTCCTTTTTCAAATTAGATGTTTGTGTCTTTGTACATTTTACTTGTATTGAAGATGAAATCATGCTCTAGTACTGGAGTCTTCTTAAGAAATGTTCAAACATCGAGCAAAAATTTTTTTGTGAGGTTTGTGTTGTAAACAGTGGATACAAAGTGAATATATATTATAAGCCTAAGATTTATAGGAGCACGGAAAACCAACAGTAAGGTATCAATAGAAGTGAGATACTGATGAGTCTGCCAGAACAGTTGCATCATTAAAAATCTAGGAATTATAGTTTCGGATTTCGGTAAGATCGGAGAGGGAAAGACAAATCGTTGCTAGACTATATCACCACAATTGCTGTGTTTTTCAGGCGGAGGTAATACTTATTGGGTAGCCGGATTTTCCATGAAAATTTCTTGATTTATTCGGACAGCTAAGCTGTGATTAAATTCCTAACAAACATATTTGCAATGTTCGTTCGAGAATTTCTTAAGGAAATTTCTGATTATTCAAAAGTAACTCAGAAGTTATCATTGGAAATTTAATTGAGAGTAAATAAAATAGCCATGGAAAGTTCTTTAAAGATCTGTAGCACGGAGTCCCGCCATTCATGTATAATACACCAAGCATAAGTGGTACGAGAATCTGATTGTAATGAGCAATTATGTTATGTATGACGAGCTGGCCAAGGCCAATACGAAGCTCGCAATCTCCGATATGTTGCAAGCCATAGATATTGCAATTGTCTCTATTAAATTAGATATTATCCACTCGATTTAAAGGAAGGTTACATGCGATATTGCTAGACCCTCTGGTATTCCTGAATTGCAAGGCCATTGCACAATAGTGAGTCTTACGGGCCACTGTCCTTTTGGTAGGCATGTCGAAAGGCTCAGCATTCTCACAAATGACATCTGAGGAGGAGGAAGATGCTGTCATCTGCATCTCATATGCCATGAAAAGACAGAAGTTCTTGACGTCTCACTTGCTGGCATACTCAACTGAACTCTATAATATAAAGATTGCTGCAATATTAATAATTATTTGGGACCTAGAGCTAAATAGTCCCTCTAGGAAATGTTTAATTACCGGATTTAATACGATTTAATGTGGTATCGCTACATGCCACACAGCTCACTGCCAGTTTAGATATCCTGCATTAGCGCTTTGTGGGCATGGTCATCTCATGTGAATATGATGTGTACTGGCTACCCAAATTTGTGGAAATGTAAAGCCAATGTAATCAATGCCAACAATCAAATCATGACAATGGTCAAAACATGGCCTGAGACACAGGAAAATATCGCAAATATCGAATATTTTGCATTCACAAAAGCCAAGGTGGACATTTAAACGATGTATGGCTTCAAAAGGTCTGTTACAATTTGTGTTATTTAATTTCAAAAATGGGGAGCGCTTAATGAAAGATCCTATATATCCTAAGTATTTACATGTAACTTTGTTCCAATAAAAGTTTAGCATTTGAATTCCCATTTTCAGGCAACCTGTTGCTTGTATTATAATTTATACTTTCAATTAAACTTTGTTTACAAATTTCATTTCTCTTGGATTTCTTTTTTTTTTCTTTTGCTGATAATAATCGAATGTTAAAAAAAAAACGAAACAAAACGAAAGACTAAAGAAAACAATTGAACAGAAAACAACCTTCAAACTTTGACCAGTTACCAGTTGCCATGAAAATGAACAGAAATTGACAAATAATTGTTCCTCTTTCACCACAAACGCTGGTCATAATGTCAACGAAATGTGTCATTCGTTGGTGAGTTGTACATTTATGATCATGTCAAATGTCATTAATGATTAAAAACGACAACAACAACAACAACAACAACAACAAATACAACAATAAATAAATATTTTCGATTTTACTATCGTAAATTTTAAATCATCACTAAAGAAAAGAAAAAAGAAAAAAGAAAAAAATCTTAAAACTAATAATCGTGATTTTATGAAAAATAAATGGCAAAAGAAAACAAAAAAAAAAAAAAGGAAAAAATGGAATAAAAGGAAATGTTGCCATTTTCAATATGGTGGAGGACTTTCATAATATAATTTTAACGATATTTTCTCGATAATGTTTTGAGAAACTGAGCAACTGATTTTCACAAACAAGAAACAAAAAAAGATTGTGAACGAAAGCTTTATTATTAGACAAGTTGAACTTCAGTTTAAATGAAAGACAATTTTTTTTTTTTTTTTTTTTTTTTAATTTCAACCTACAAGTTCCGCTCTATTGTTTAAAGAGTGTTTGTTTTGCTTTTGTTTGTAGCGTTCGATACAAGACTAAATTTAATAACGAACTAATTGAATGTTTCTTTAATTTTTCTTTTCGTTTGTTTTTTTTTCTCTCTTTTTTTCTTATAATCTTTTGTCGATCATCAACAAATTTATCTTTTCTTTATTATTTACAAAATCGTTGAATTAATTTTTTTTTTTTTTTGGTTTTTTTTTTTGATTTCTTTACAAAATTTGTTTAACGAGTAACAAAAATTAACAGACAGTAGGACAGCAAGACGGACAAATTTGTATGAAACCTTGCAGAAGAGTGTATACCACTTGGAAGCTGTGATTTAACACCATTTGCCAGGTTATTTAATAATAATTTTAAGCATTCGCTCATAATATCGACTGTGCTTTACGCTTTAAGATTTTGTTCCACCCACCCCTATTACAATGATTCGCTTGTTTTCGTGTCCTTGATACTCTTTCTTTATACTCTCTTGTTTTGACTGTTGATAACGATCATCTGTCTAATTAGTTGCCATTTATTCCTTCTATTCTGTAGCATTCAACAATGCGTTCAAATAATAAAATTGTTTCATCAAAATTTGTGTATTGCCTAACGCCAATCGAAAGCCATCTTCAGCAATGGGGCACATTTCTGGATGAATGGATGCATGTACAAACACAATTATCGAATTTGAAGCGATATTATTTCAAATAATGTCCAAGAGTGCCTGATGCATTTGAATAGAGTCACTGTTTGATATTGATTTTGGACAGGGGAGTCATCGATAAACGTTTGTAGTCGTCGTAGTCTAGTAGGTAGTGTGTATTGGCATGAGGCCACGATTCAAACACTAGGTCAGACATCTCCAACACAACGACATATAAATAAATATTTCTCTGGAGACTTCCTCTCAGCAGACATCTGGCGAAAATATTAAGAGTAGATAAAGTCAATGTCGACTCCGAACGACAAATTTTTGAGAAACTTTTTCGTGGCAATTTATTTACTCTCAGAATTTTCGCCAGATATCTGCTGAGAGGTTGTCTCCCGAGAAATATTGGTTCATATGTAGTTGTGTTGGACATCTGGAGATGTCTGTAGTTCTAGCTACTCATGTATAAAATTAACACACACAACATAAGTGGTGTAAGAAGCTATCTCGTAGACCTGACTAAATTGATTGTTATGACCAATTATGTATGTATGTACGTAATCTCCGATACATATTTCTTTAAAAACAATGTTTGTCAAGCCATCTGCCATTCTTTTGTTCTGAATTGACTTATTTCAACAAGATATTCATGTCACATTGGTTATTCTGTATGAGCAATTTGAGGTCTTGGTTATCTCATATGTAGGTTGTGTGAATTATGTTTTTTCGCCGTTATGCTAAAATAAGGTTAAGTCAGGCAATCTAACATAGAGTTCTTAGCAAAGCTTATCCATTCAGGAAAGCTTATCGCTTTCAAGACTACAAAGGAAGTAACAACTGAGGAAGTGAACAAACTACGAAACTACTATGTAGCCTTTGTTCAAATCAAACGAATCGAATTAAGCGAGTAAATGGTGTAAAATCGCTACTTTTTTTTCGCTCGCTCCGTTAAATGTAATGACTTTTGAAATTGATGTTGATGCTGTTATTTGTTGCTGATGCTACTAATGCTGTTGCTAATGTTGTTGTTATTATTAAAGTCATAGTTGTTGTAACTGAGGTCACCTCACCCAAAAAGGTCGTGAAAGTAACAATAACGAAACGAATCGTTTAACTCAACTCAAAACAAAAAAAAAAAACACAAAAAAAAGAAGCAAAAAAAAATTAATCGAGTCAATGATTAAAAGAAGCATTAAAAGAAGCATTAAAAGGAGAAAACAAAAAATGAAAAGCCAATAAAAAAAAAAAATAGAAACTAAAAAAAGAAAAATTGAAGAATTAATGGTAAATTGTTGATGAAGTAACGGAGTACTTGAAATTGTCTTTGCTATCGCCTGTAGTCTGCTATTTTGTTTGTGAATTTCATCTTTAACTTACTTATTTGGGTTATTAAATAAATGAAATGCATTAATGGCGGCAACTATAGTTACCGTTAACACAGCGGTATATCTACAACCATAGTTTCTCAATGGATAGTATGGATGAATGAATGAGTGAAGCTCAGAAACAAACCAATTTAAAATCAATCCAATAAAAATGCCAAAACCATACCATGCCGTGCTATGGCCATGCTATTATCATTTAACGTCTTCTTAATATTGTAAATTTGTGACCCTGATGGCTGGCTGAAAGGTTGACTGACCTGCATAGCTGACTAACTGTGTATAGGTAGAGTGTAACTGTGATTAACTTTTGATACCAAAAAAAAAAAAAAAAAAAAAAAAAAAAAAAAAAAAATATTTCCAAACACTTTGTATGCAATTTTCGTTTTTTTTTTCTTTTACGTTTTGCTTGTCTCTTCATTCCACCACACTTATCGGAAATCGCTATTTAAACAAAACGATTATTAAGGTCAAAATATTTGTCTTAATAATGAGATTTCATTTGTCCGTACTACCATTCTCCTTTCCCTCTGTCTTCTTTTTGTTTTGTTTTTGTACTTTGCTGCTTATTTAATGAAATTTTCAATTTATTAAATGGCTTTTAAACGTTTTTCTTATAAAATCATTTAGAGATGTTATTACTTTGATATGAAGCAACAGCAATAACAACAGCAACAGCAACAGCAGCAGAAAATGACTGTTGCAAGGCAATAATTCACAGTGATTTCAAAGAAATGATCTCGTATTTAATCGCAGTGAAAAGCATTTGAAAATTGTTGCCACAATAAAATTATTGACAAATTATTTCATTAATTATTTTCCATTTTTAAAGTCAACATCAGTTTCATAAATTAACTTATCAACGCTTCGAAATCTCTTCAACTGTGAAGAAAACCAACCTAAAAACAAAATAGAGAAAAATAAAAATTGCATTCATTATGTAATAGAAGACATCGAAATTGTAATCGATTTTTTTCTTTTTCTTTTTCCTTTTTTTTCTCTTCTTTTATTTTCAATTTTATTTCTTTGCAAACGTTGTTGGCTGGCTGTTGTTGGGATATGAAGTGCAAAAACTGTAATACAAAAACGAAAAAATCAAGGCAAAAAAAAAATGTTTGGGAAGGTAACCCAAACAACACAAATCATTTTATTCCTTATGCTCTTTGATTTTACAAAATAATTTTCATATGAGAAATAACACACAAAAAAAATTTGGTCGTCTTGTAGACTTTCACTGTGATTAATTTTTAAATTATAAAGCTGGGCCCTTTTGAAAGTTTAAATTTAAAGATGCAATAAAACATAGAAAATAGCCCAACGATAGCAAATCGCAGCTTCTTGGCGGCTAATTAAACGACCATCAAACGTTTGACGCAATAAATCAATTGGGGCATGAGATATGTGACAAGTTGCACCATCCTGTTGAAATCAAACATCGTTCACATCACTACCATGAAGACCGTGATGTATAATAAAATCGGTTATCGGTTGTGTCGTCTTCATTTTTAAAGAAATATGGGCCAATGATGCCTCCGCTACACAAAACATAACAAACAGTCACTCATATTGGGTGCATTTGCTTCTGTAAAAGAACGTGTGACAATTTTGCTTATTAACTGACCCACAAAGATGTGAAAAGAGCTTCATTCGAAATAAAGATTTTTTCTTGGCAAAATCGACATCATCGTGCAGTTTCTCGTTGGCACACCTAGCGAAGCGAAAGCAAGGCGATTGGTCATGTGGCTTCAACTCTTGAACCAATTGAACATTGTAAGGCGTCATACTGAATTTTTTCACAAAATTCGATGTAAACTGGTAAATGAAATGTTCAATTCTTG
>QOCX01000032.1:254391-299677 GCA_005959815.1 Sarcophaga bullata | reverse complement strand
AAAATAACAACATTATACAGAGAAAAAAAAATTAAGGAAAACAATTCATATTATTTTTATTATTTTTATTTTTATTTTATTTTATTTTTATTATTTTTATTATTATTTTTTTTTTTTTTGAATTTAACTAACTGTATGTACTAAAATGTTGCGATGTGAACAAGGAATTCATTCATTTTATAGGCATTCGTAAAGGGTACATAAGAATATTGAGAGCAGTTAGCAGTTAGACAAGGCCACTACACATGAATACTTAAGTGGAAGTAATGTAAAACGATTATAAAATCTGTTGGAAGTCGATTTCTTAGGCGACTGAGTACATGTTGTCATCTTAAAATACCCCTTTGGTTGGTATTGCTGTTATGGGCCTTCGGCCTTACCTTCGGTAATTTGAAGAATTCCAAATTACTGTATGAACACAAAATTATTATGTGTTTTCATTCCTCTTGTTCATCCTTCTTAGGGACGATTTTGTACAACGGTTTCAAATGAAATCTGGGTACTGTACTGTAGTAAACTTATCAATCTAACTTAACCTATGTAGCGTCCAAGTCAAGCGCAACTACTGTCACGTACAATTTATTCTTAGCGTCCTTAACGGACTGTATCCATTTTGTGTCCGCCAAAATTTCCACCAATTTGGCTTGTGATACACGAGAATGCTTTGAAGTATTATTATTGATGGTATATGTACTCTATATTGCAGTGGCCATAGTTTACTAGGTCCGCCTGTTGCCTATTAGACGTGGGGCCCTAGTTTCTGAATATTGCCGAACGAAACGAATATGAACATTTTTCCGGAGACTGTGCCTCTCAGCAATTTTCTGGCCAAAAACTATGGGAGAAAACAAAATTGCCATGAAAAATTTCTCAAGAATTTGTCATTCGGTTGTCAACCTTAAACTGTAGGTTCCCCCAACACTTATATACAAAATAACATACACAACATATGAGGTATGAAGATTATAATGATTATTCTATGATGTGCATTGTAACCCCGGTAAAATGTACAATCGTGTAATCATGAGACTTTTATGTACAAATATTAGACTATACCAGCTGACTCTTCAGGTCGCTTTGTAGTACCATAAAACCTTCTGTAGCATATGTCTACATATCCTGATTAGCATTTCTGATGGCATAGACTTTATCATATTCGCCTCTAACTGGGTAAGTTCTGTTAATAAATTCTAGGCACTTGACTAAGGAAAACTCAGTCTTGACACTTGAGCACAAGCCCCAGTGTAGTACTTTCAACTTTTGGGCGTTGATGCCCTCCATGGGATTCTGCATCCATCAGAGGAGATCCTTTTCTAAACTACCGTCTGTGAATGACTAATGGGACCATGTGTTACTTGGTAGCCAGTGAAGGAGAATTAGTTGAGTTAGTTGAGGTTTAAGGAGTAAAGTAGAGTAGCTAAGTAGAGTTTACGATTGTAGAGTACCTTTAATTCGCCTTAAGCCTTAAGTAATGATTTGAATTTTAGTTTTTTTTCTTGCCTGCAGCATAAAGTTTCCGACAGATTGAAGACAATGATATTTCGTTATTCGTTTTGTCAGTTAAATGTTAATTTAAGCGTAAAATTTTTGTGTGCCTCATTTTTTTTAGTCTCCTTATATTTTGTTGTTGTTGTTTTTACTATTGAGTTCATTAAGAACTTTAATTTAATGATCAACAATAAAAATAGATTTAAATGTGATGGTTTTTATGCTTTTAATTATAATTCATTGCCTCTAAAAGTAACGTCTAAGCAAGCAACGACAACATTTCAATTCACACATGCGCTAGTCGTAATTGAATTACAGTGACATTAAGCGATAAGCGTTTAATAACGATGTTGGTTGGCTGCAGGCAGAAAAATTGCAAATACAAAAAAAGAATTTGAAAGAGATTTGATAATTTCAAAAATTATATTCAATTTGAATTCTGTTTCTCTTAAGTAAATCGAAGTAGACTGCATTTTGGAGTAGGATAGTGTAAACTGAATATAAAGAGTTCTTGCATCAACATTCACTTCACTAGCATATCCTTAAATGTGTGCGAAAGGAAGGGGATATCGTATACATGATACAAATCCTACATATCCGATGGTTTGGTGAATGCATGCTCTCAGTCCATAGTAGATTAGAATCAATTCCTATATTAATATTCTAGCAGAAGCTCTTACCTTCTCTACACGCATTAAGCTTTCAGAATTGTATGATTCAACTAGTAAAAGTTATGCAAGTTCTGAACTTAAGGCTTCATAGTTTTCTTAAGGAAAATTTATTCTCTGTAGCTGGGCATACGAGTACATCAGATCTTGTTGAAATTGCTATACTTGCTGCCAGGAGACCGTGTCTGCTCTTGCAGCTGCATTTAGCATAATAGACGGATTTTAATGATTGCTTCAACAGCGGGCTGGCCTTCAGAAGAACATTAAGATTAAGATGCGTCTTTCATAGTGGATTGCTCTCCCCAATTCTTCTCAACTTTCAACTTCAATGGGGTACTCAATTCCCACCACAGGGAGTAAGCAGTTGTAATACTTACGACTGATGTAGAAGATGAAGTTAGACCTTTGTATGATATCAACAAGTTCAGGATAAACTAGGGCGAAATCAAAACCTTAGTAACAAAGGAACTTTAAAAAAAATTTCTACTCTTAATGGAAACAGTCAGGGTTGTGGACCTAATTTCTCACACCACTTGTGTTGTGTATGCTAATCTTATCCAAGAGTCGTGGGACCTACAGTTTAAAGTCGACTCCGAATGACAGAGTTTTTGAGAAACTTTTCATGGAAATTTTGCCAGAAATCAGCTGAGAGGAAGTCACTGAAGAAATATTTTTTATTTCGTAGCCTCGCGTCTAATAAGCCAACACAATACGTTCTAGACTACAGCGATTTCAATTAAATGCAAATTAAACTTTGTGTTAAACCCGACCAGAGTTTATCTGTAGTCATCGTAGTTCAGTAGTAGTGATAGTGTGTTGCTTTATTGGATATGAGTCTGTGGTTCAAACCCCAGATCAGACATCTTGAGCAAACCGAAATATGAAAAATATTTCTTAGGCCACTTGCCCACTGAAGGGTTAAAAGGCTTCACAAAAATCTGTCGTTCAGAGTCGATTTTAAACTGTAGGTCACAACAACATGCAAAATGGTTGGTATGAGAAGCTAGGTAGTAATTTTGACTGAAGGGTCATTACAAACCAATTATGTATGTATGTATGTATGTAAGTATGTATGTATGTATGTATGTATATATGTATGTATGTATGTATGTATGTATGTTTTGTTTTTTTGTCTTGAGCCGGAGGTGGGAATCTTCGAAAGACACTTTTGTTCCAACAAAAGAGTGCACGAATCACCATCACTGGTGCCTACGTACTAAACCCACCCCCTACACACTTCAACCACTCTCGTCAAGCGGGACTGCCGTAAGGTATTACTTCGCGGAGGGCTGGTTAGCTTAAAAGTTTTATTTCACTAATTTAAATTTAGCCTTCGTTCCTCCAACCTTCTTAGTTCCAGCATAACTTCAGCCATTCTCTGGCTGTATTGGCTACATAGAATCCTAAAATTCACCATCTCTACCATAAGCCGGTTTAGTACAAAACTCGTTTCACCGGGCCATCTAAATCTGGGGCAGAATGTTAGAATATGCTCCGCATCTTCCTCCTCATCTACACAGTTTGGACAAATAGGCGAAGTATCATATCCAAATCTGTGCAGGTACTTCCTGAAGCATCCAAGACCGGTTAGGAACTGGGTCACGTAATAGTTCAGCTCGCAATGATTGTTCTCCATCCAAGGGGTTATATCAGGGACAAGGCGAAATGTCCACCTTCCCTTTAAACTGTTCTCCCATCGTGACTGCCATTTGTGCATGGAAGTCCTTCGCTCCTCCGCCTTTATAGCTGCTATTTGTCCTGGATGCTCGATACGGTGAAAGTATATCCGCTTCATCTCATCCGCCAATATGTCTATCGGTATTGTCTTTGCCACTACCAGTACTTCTTCATCAGACTCTGTTCTGAAGCCACTTATCTGCCTAATCGCGCTTAGACGATACACCGAGGCCAGTTTCCTCCTTGTCGTCCCCACGGAGAGTGCATCCGACCATATTGGGCAAGCATATAACATTATCGAGGTTACAACCCACGATATAATTCTCCTCTTAAATGAATTTGGTCCTCCAATATTTGGCATCATCCTCATCAGTGCTCACTGGGTTACAGGGGTATTTCACGTGCTCCTTAAAGTTTAACCTGTCGTCGATGATCACTCCCAAGTATTTTATGGCCCTCTTCGATTCGATCTTAGTGCCTCCAACGGTCACTTCTATCTTCTCAACTGTCTTCCGGCCACTTATCAGGACGGCCTTCGTTTTATGTGCAGCAAGTGTTACACCTGCCTCATCAAGCCATGCTCTGAGTTTTTGAATCGCTATCGTCTTCTCCTCTATTTCCTTTACCGTCTTAGCGACCGAGACTATGGCAATGTCATCTGCAAAGCCCACAATCGTTGTATGTATGTATGTATGAATGTATGAATGTACGCATGTATGTATGTATGTATGTATGTACGCATGTATGTATGTATTTATGTATGTAGTCATCGATACATATTTATTTGAGAACAACGTTTCTCAAGCCATCACTGACAGCTTTCAACTTCTTGTGGCCAACAGGATATTCTTAAGCCTGACTTAAAGGTAATGTAATGGTCAATTGGGATGAAGAAAAGTTTTTCGTACGAATCAACAGAAGCTGAGATGAAGAATTGCTAGATATTCGGAGTTTTTTTTTTGACAGAAAGTGTAGAGCCAAAGAACAAAATCTATAACCTCATAATACTATCAGGATGGCTGATTGTTTGAAGGAAATCGTATTATCGGTGGTACAACAGCAACTTATAGAAGTAATGTAAGCTGTGCTCTTCGAAGCGGCTGCCAATGTGGACTAACCTGATTTTGCCTGAAAAAAATTATTCAAAGCTCTGACTTCTAATTAAATAATCTACGTTTACATGATGAAGTAAAAGTATACACGAGTAAAGAGCATTTTTTTTTGTTGTTCATTTTCTCTTTCTTTTAATGTCGATATTTTAACTTCGCCATTAAAAATCTTTACAAAACCAAATGAATTGAGTGTCTTTTAACATCAATTAAACTCATGGTTTAACAAGATTGAAAAATATTTTCGCTCTGGATAAAAAAGAAGAAGAAGAAGTACGGCTCTATTGTTTAACGATTTTTTCCAACTCTTTTGTTTTAAAGTTTTTTTTAATCAATTTATTGTAATTAAATGGGGGAAAAAAGTAAAAAATTCAAATCAAATAAATTTTCATTTACTAAATAAGCAACTTTTTTTTCTTTTATTAAGAGCTTAGAGCAGTTTCATTTTGGCCACAAAAATTGTTCCTGTATGTACAGGGATATTGTACGAAATGAAAAAAAAAAGAAAGAAAAATTAAACGAACATGTTCTATTGATTTTTATAACTTTTTTTCGATTTTAAAAACTCAACATTGGGATGTTGATTAACGGCCCACTAGATAATACTGATACATCTGTAGAAACTTATTTACTTCTGAGCCCGTTTATTTAGGTAGAAGTGTATGTAATCATGTATTTTGACTTTACACTCGTTATATTGTCTTTAGATTTTATTGCTTTACAAATTTCGGAGCATAAAACAATAATCGCCATTATATTCAGACACATCAACAGGGAAAATATTTACGAGGGTCATCTGATAATTTAAGTGTTCAATAATAAGAATTTTTCAATCATGTAATGAATGCATCTAGAAAACGAAATATGAAAAAACAAATGTTTTTTCGCCGACTTCCCTTCCGCAAATATCTGGGAGTACAACTATTTGTAGGAACAGATTTAAACCATAAAGAAGTCGCCAATAACTTGTTCATTTGGATAATATAGTTATGGAAAGCACTGGATTTGTTAATATTAAGCAGGTTAATATTATGCAGGCACTTACTTTATGCCCTACCCTCGTATACATACACTATATGTATATTTTTTTTCTCTATTGTTGTATTTTGTCATGTTGTAAGTTAAGATGTTCATGCAGCTGCGTCTTTGATAACTTTTTTTTTTTTGCTCGTCGCTTGTGTTGTTAGTAGCTGATGTTCAATTTTGGATTCACTACTTGCAGTAGCCATATAACCGCATAAAAGTAATGGCAACCATTGTCTATGATAACAAAAAAAAAAAAAAAAGAGGAATAAACAAAAAAATTATGACGATAATCAGCGTGAACAGGTAAAACAATGCCTAGAGAGATATAAATTTTCCATTTTCATGTTTTGGCTTTTCTTCAGTAAAGTTCTTAAAACAAAAAATGTTTTTTTATGCAGTTTTTCTTGAATTTTTTTTTGTTTCAAAATGAACACGACAACGTCATGCACTGATTGTATTAGAAACGTTTTGTGAACTCATTATCTTCAGCTTCTATTTCTTCTTTTTTAGTTTTATTTTTTTTTTAAATCTAAAATTACTTTGACGTCTTGTTTTAATAATTAACGAATCTTATTTGCATAAGACATAGGAAGTAAATTTTTAGCAAAAAGAATCAACTTTAGAAAACCTAATGGAATGGCGAACAAAAATGAATCATTTTTGGTTTTATTACATAAGAATATTAGTTGATATTGTTGTTATTATTATTGTTTTTGATGCTTCCGTAATGCGTTCTTATTTTTTAATTGGTATACTAAGCGATATGATCATTTAACTTCGCCTTCAATGTTACGTTGGACAATATAGGATTTCATTTCCTTGTGTTGTAACAGGAGATTTATCACCATTTGGGCGTTGATAACTTGCAAACGTCAAGGAGATCTTCTTCTTCTACTTTTTTTTTGAGATAATAAAGTATTTCACTTTTTAAGATTATTTCAGGCAAATAATGTTCACAATTAAACTTTCACTTGATACAACTTAGTACCTTTCCATACCATCCAAAACCTCTAACACGGCAATTGCTCTGTATTGTTGTGAGATAGTAAAACGCCTAAATTGGGGCATCAACTTTCAAAATATATGCTGGGTATTCATACATAAATATATAATTGATTATTACAACCCTTTAGTCAGTATTACGAACGAACCTAGCACAACATTTATGTTGTGCGTCTTAGTTTTATACAAAGGTGGCGGGACCTACAATTTAAAGATGACTCCGAAAGACAGATATTTGAGAAAATTTTCTTGGCAATTTTATTTACTCTCTCAGAAATTTTGCCAGAAATCTGTTGAGAGAAAGCTGCCAAAGAAATATTTTTCATATTTCGTTTTATTCGAGTTATCTGAGCTGGAATTTGAACCAAGACCTTATGTCTACTAAGCCAAACACAATATCTGCTAGACTACGGCAACTACAACTGGATATATGATATTGTAATTAAAGCAACTCTATTCTATTACACTCGAAGAGTATGATGGCGATTATGACAGATGCTTCCTGAGGCAGTACTTGGCTATTATTAACGGAATGGAACTGAGTGCCACAAGTGCATGGAAGTATAGAAGGTATGTTCATGTCATAGTTGACCTGACCGAACTGCCGTTCGATTTTAGTTTACAAACGTATATGTCGGATAGATGTTATAGCCGGCGGAGGTAGGCTTATTAGATGATAGCCCGTACATAACATAACGTAATTGGCCATTACAACCCTTCAGTCGAGATTACGGCCTAGTTTCTCACAGCACTTATGTTGAGTGTGTTAATTTTATACATGAGTGGCGGGACCTACAGTTTAAAGTCGACTCCGAACGACAGATTTTTTTGAGAAACTTTTCATGGCAATTTTAATTACTCTCTCAGAAATTTTGCCAGAAATCTGTTGAGAGGAAGTCGCCGAAGAAATATTTTTTCATATTTCGCTTTTGTGTCTGACAGGGGATTCGAACCCTGGCCTTTCATATAATAAGCCAACACACTACCTATTTAAATATTTTTTTTAACAAAATCCTGTAAGCAGTTTTCAGGATAAATCTCTGAGGCTAAATCATATTAGAATTAACAGACACTACATGAATGGTGTGAGAAGTTATGAATTTCATAAATAAGATATCGAACAGATTCTTCAATGAGAATGGATTAGGCCTTTAAAAGAATGACATCTAAGACTTAAAGCCAGACATTTTTTCGAATAGCAGAATCTTATATTGTCACTTTTCAAAGTATGACTATAGTAAACTTAATTACTTTAGAAAATTCTATTTTTGATCGTTTACCCCAATGCTTTCTTATTTGTAATCATAGATTTCAATAAGTTTCGGTAGTAAAATCAGAAATGTTTTTAAATGAACCAAGTTTCGTGACTTCAAATCCAATTAATAATGAGACTGTCTAACTTGAACTTTAACTTGAGGAGAATAGCAAAACAACTGACTTGACAAACTTGCTTAATTTCATATAACCATGGCCTTGACAATATTTTCTGTGTTAAGCAAAAATTTCCCATGAAATCTCATTAAAATTTTATTTAATTTTATGAAATCGTAAAACCATTAAATCGAACAAAAACTTGGAATGTTTTTGTAAAAAAAAACCATTTAAACATCATTAAAGAAATTGAAAAGGATCTTATGGTTTTCATTTTCCACTTCATCATCGTGTGATGAAAAATGAAACATTTTAGCCAGATTAGCTGCATCAAAAATGGGGAGGAAAAAAATTATAAAAAAAAAAAAATTAATGCCTCCAGTAAACAATCTGCAAGTTGATCACATTCAACACACAATAGTGAACAATTAAATTTCAATCACAAATATACACACACATAAATATCATAATGGGAAAAATTGCAAGGCCATAGGACTGCAAAACATCTTTTAGAGGCCCCTTTGAAAATGTAATAGTAGTCGGCTAGGCTACTACTAGACTAGGTCGTGTGTTGACTCATTTAGATGTGAGGCCAAAAGGCGAAATCTCTGAGAGTTTCTCAAAAATCTACCGTTTGATGTCGACATTAAACTATAGATCCTGCCCGCCATTCATGTAAAAAATTACCACACGCAACGTAAGTGGTTGTAATCCTGACTGAATGGTTGTAATGACCGAGTAAATAACTAAATTGCTCCAATTGTTGAACCAATATTGAGATATTCTAGCATTGCGGTTTTCCAAACCCGTTCTGAACTGAGCCGTTCATTTTTCCCTTCATTCACGTGTAAATTGGGTTCATTCACGTGACAAAAGATAATGCTTAAAATAAAAGGGAAATGCCTAAGAAATAGAAATTGAAGGGGCCTCTAAGGGGCCTCTTATATTTATTTTAGTATCCACTGTTAATGAAAAGTTTAGAACACACAGATCTTTTTCTTTTTTCTTTTGACCAATTCTATCCATCCATCAAAACAGGCGGCTTATTTTTGCGATTTGCAATAAAAATTTTTGTACTTTTCTGATGCATTTGATGCTGATGTTTTGATTTTCTTTTGGGCCTCTTCAAAGCAGCAGTTATTGTCTATTTTTACAAAAAAAAAAAAAAAGAACACAAACCGCCCATAGTTTTGTTGAAATATTCAAATTGTGTTGATATTTTGCTGACTTTTTCAGATTTTAGTGAAGAACGATGAAATAACAAAAAAAACCAGGGAGGGCGTATGGATCTGTTCATTTCATGGCATTTTCATGCTCCATTCTTGTCTGTTGTCAAGATTTTCTTCTCTTCTTTTTTTTTTTTTTTTTTTTTTTGTTCATTGTGTTGACTGACAACTGACAGTTTAAAGGAGTAAAACGAAACGAACGAAACGAAATGAAATGAGGACAAAAAGTGTTAAAAGAAACAAACATTAAAAAAAAAAAAAAAAAAAAAAAAAAAAAAAAAAAAATTAAGGTTTTGTGTTCGCGTTTTATTCATTAATTTTTCCATAACGTTTATGGTTTTACTGTTGTTGTTGTTGTTGCTAGTTGGTTGTTGGCCAGTCTATCCTCTCTCTTTAGAATTTGTTGTAAATAACTATTTATGATTAATCTTTTGGCATATTCTGCGCTCCAATATAACACCTTACAGCTTCGCTTTCAATAGTTTTACTGGCTGATGTGAACGACTATGCAGCAGGATACGAAACATTTCTATGTCCTGCATACTACTCTCAGCGTGTTATTGGCAAGTGTGCTTTTGTTCAGCTTTAGCCAGAATTTTCTACAACTTTCTGTGCGCTTCGAACCATTGACATAGATTTACGGCAGGTCTTTAAAGGGGTTCTTAAAATTCTAGAAATTTCACCCAAGTGCTCGATGGTTGTGCCTTACATGGAATACCCGAAATACAGCTGAGAGCCCGAACCATACGTCTGGAACATTATGTCGTTTCGCAACTTTACTGTTGTTGTTGTTGCTAGTTGGTTGTTGGCCAGTCTATCCTCTCTCTTTAGAATTTGTTGTAAATAACTATTTATGATTAATCTTTTGGCATATTCTGCGCTCCAATATAACACCTTACAGCTTCGCTTTCAATAGTTTTACTGGCTGATGTGAACGACTATGCAGCAGGATACGAAACATTTCTATGTCCTGCATACTACTCTCAGCGTGTTATTGGCAAGTGTGCTTTTGTTCAGCTTTAGCCAGAATTTTCTACAACTTTCTGTGCGCTTCGAACCATTGACATAGATTTACGGCAGGTCTTTAAAGGGGTTCTTAAAATTCTAGAAATTTCACCCAAGTGCTCGATGGTTGTGCCTTACATGGAATACCCGAAATACAGCTGAGAGCCCGAACCATACGGATCTGAAACATTATGTCGTTTCGCAACCCACATACTGTTCGCTGAATGTATTATGTTGCAACAGTTCCTTAATAGAAGCCTTCCTATCATTAGAAATTAGAGTAATGCTTAGACCTTTATTGCCTATATTGCCGATACTTTCGTCTGAAAGATATACAATTAATTCGACAGCCTTAAGGACTGAACTATTTTAATTGATTCCGAAAAAATTCCACCAACCACAGATCCAACTGGGATTTAAAAAAGTTGCCTACGTGGTGTACTGCAATATTTTTCCAGACTTTTCTCTCTCTGAAATGGATGTCTCCAAAAATTCGTTAGAAATCTTATCGCGTTATTATGCAGTCAATACCTTGCGATTCCCAAGAACTTCCAGGTTCTTTGCCTGACGCGTATTTTATCCATTCTGGATTTTATTGCATAAACTCTTTACGTGGGTGCCCACGTATACAAATCATAGGTAACACTGAGTGAAAGATTTGTTTGCGTAGAGTATCAATTAGTCGAACTAGATCAATAATTAGTATTTTCGTTACTTATTTCATATTATAATCTGACTGCTTATGACCATTAAAATATTACGATATTCTTAAAACAATTTAGAATGCAGGTGTGTCCAAGCTTAAGAAAAAAGTTTAGACACGTAGGCAAACTCTTCATTTAAATTATAAACCAGTCTTCGAAAACTAATTAATTAATGTTGATTTAATTTTAATTTTTTCTTTGTTTTGTTTCTCTTTCAGCAAATTATTGGACGATAAATGCCGAGACTATACGGGAAGTTTCGTAAGCAATACAATTATAACTCAAGTTTAGGTGAGAGATCAATTACTTTTTTTTTAATTTGTATACTAGAACTGTACCCAAAATTAATTACTTTCCATAGAAGATAGATTATTAGCGTTGCAGTATTCTAGAATACCACTGTGCCCCCGTTATACACAATAAAAAAGTGGCATACTAAACTTTCCTTTTTGAATTTTATGCCGCTTGTCCTTCTTTATTTTTAGAAGAAAATCTATTTTAGTTTTAAGAGGACCCCAGAGTCATTCGATAGGATTTATAACCGCCAATTGATAAGTTCACTACTGGTAATTGGTTTTGCAATGCCTTTACCATCTCAACAAAGGACAATATGTTGCTCTCTTGAATACTAAAGTTATCAGTAGCAGCTATTTTCCCCTGAATACAGACAAAACTTATATTATATCTTACCTATCATCTAGGCAAGGCTTATATTATATCTTATCATCGCGCTATGTGATGTCTGTCATCGGACAATCCGAAGCATTCGATTTCACGTTGCACCAAAAAACTCGTAATTTCGCAGATCATTTGACGAGTTTGATATCGCGAGTTGGCCCTGCACCCGCAGAAAATTTAGCTAATCTAGGAAACGAAGAAAATAGAGGTATAGATAACGTCGGGAGTTCGCTGAATGGACTGTGAAGCACTGAGTCCCATTTCTGTACGAATGGTTCGCAAACAATCAGAATTGCCAAGAGCGTCCGATATATTCTGAAAAAGTCACTTTTTGGTGGGGATTTTGGAGTGATGATGTTTCATTATACTTTGACAATGATGCTGACCTAACTGCCACTGCCAAGTATATGATCTAGACACCAACGAAATGTGGTTATAACAGTACAGCATTATGTGCCATGCAACTCATGACACATTGGATTTCTGCCCAATTAATTCGAGGGCATGGTGGTCTCATCGCGATCGTGCGATTTGAACCCCGTTAAACTTTTTCTTGTGGTGTTTTCTGAAGTTGCAGGTGTAAGCGTTTAAGCCGCAAGTCACTATAACTCATGCCATCGATCAGAGTCATGGAAGATTGGACATTTCGAATGGGCTCTATCCAGAGAAGCCATGGAGGACATTTCAACGAGTCATCAATAGGTTTTTCAATCGATTAAAAGACCCGATATTTTCTATTATAAATCTAATGATAAAATCCATAAAAAACATCAACACGCTATGGCTTATAATAGTTGGAATCTCAATTACTTGCTTCAAAAATAAGTCGTTAAATTCAGAGTCCATTTTGATCTGCTTTAGGCCTTTCAAAAATTTTATCATGAAAGAGAATTGATTTGAAATAAAACGATGGTTTTTCGAAAATACTTAATAGTTTCGATTTACTTTCTCTGAATAAAATATCTGCTTGGTATATAAAATATTCGGAATGCAGCTGCTTATAAAGTATAAAACTGCGACGTGCCTTTGTTTGGCCAGATCTGTTCAACAGTAAAACATTACTTTACCAGTCATTAATATTTCATATCATCAGTTTGGTTCTTTTAAAATTTTAAACGTCAGCCATCCACAAAACAATTTACCTACGAAGACAGACGGACAGACAGACAGATATTAAAAGTAATGCTTAAAAGTAATGAAAGAGAAGGAAACAAAAAATAAGAAAAAAAAAAATAGAAAAAAAGATTGAAATTGAAACTAAAACCGTAAATTGAAATTGAAACTTTGGACTGAAGGATAAATGAATGGCATACAAATATAAAAATAACAACAACAACAAAAGTTTTGACTAACTTGTATATTTGTTCACTCTGCCATAAAAACAGATGATGATCATGAGACAGACTGGATGACTGAAATGATGGCAAACACTACGAACATGATAATCACGTTGATGCTGGTGGTGATGGTGATGAACACAACAACAACAAAAACAACAATAAATTTTTGTTGTATGCAGTTGAAATGACGTATTTATTGTTTTGTGTTGTTTTTGTATTTTAAAGTGTCTGTTTTAGTTGTTGGCACCTTTTAAGTTTTTACTCGTTAATAATTTTTCTTTCGGTTTTTTCTCTTTCTTTACTGTTGTTGTTGTTTTTGTTGTTGTTGTTGCTGTTTTAACACACTATCATCGTTGCTTCATGCAACTTGTTGCACTTGGGAATAGTCCGTTTTTCTATTCTACACCATAATTAGTCGTGGCAGTATGTTGCATTGATGCTGATGTACGTAACACTTTAGAAAGTTAATCCAATAGAAACGGTTTTATGTTATCTTTAATTGATTTAATCTTTTAAATTTATGAATCGTGGTTGTCGGTCGTCAATTGATTTCTTCCGTCCTACTTACAGCTAGACTAGTTTGGTTCTGATTACCGTAAAGATTTATTCATAAAACCGTACAAAGTCATGAATTTAGGAGTCGACAACCGAGTGAACTTGATTTGAGGCTAACCTAACTTCTTTACAATCCTGAACCCAAGTTTTATGCAAACTCAGAACACTATTGACTCTATAAACTGCTTAGCTTCTTCTAATTTTATTCTTTGTTTTCTTCCTGTACTTTATGATGATTTTTTCAAGTCAATTTTCTGGTTTTCTTCATTGAACATGAATGTTGAATTGGATAAAAAGAGATCCAAAATTGATCTTCTTAGATAGACAACCAATACAGCGATCTCATCTTTAATTAGTTCCAGTTCAAGGTCTAGCCTTTGTGTCTTTGTCCTGTCTTGTCTTTCCCTTAAAAGCACGCCGAAGCCATTACCATTTACATACAAAGATTACAACCTAGCTTCTCACACCATTTATGTTGTGTTTGTTAATTTTATACATGAGTTTCGCTACTAACTCTCAGCAATATTCCGGCAAAAACTCTGAGAGCCAAATTAAATTGCCATGAAAAGTTGCTCAAATAAAATCTGTATCTGGTTATGCCACACACACACACACAGAATGGGCGGATTATGTAAGTAAGTAAGTAATGAAAGGGCCGAGTCTCTGGTGATACGTGAATAAAATCGAAAATTTGCCCCTAATTCGCACTGGAGCCTCGCTGTGGAATTATAAAAACTCACAAAAATTAATTATTTAAGCACAGAGGAGAAAGCAAATGTGCTGCCAACAGACATCATTAATTTGCTTCCGCTTCTGTTTTCGTTGCCGAAATAGGCCAATCGCTGTAGTGCAACATATATTCGTATGCAATTCACCAAAACTTTTTTCACTTGTTTTCAATTGTTGTATCGTTGTTGTTGTTTTCCAAGGGATTTATTCAATTTCGTAGTTTTCGTTGTATGTTTTTGCCTGAAATCATTTAAAAGGTTTAATAATAGGAGTTCATCTTCACATGCTCGCACACTCATACACTCGTATGATGCGAATGAGTGAGTGTCTATATATGATTGGTATTATCTTTAACACTTTAGTAAAATACTAAAACAACAACAACAGCAACAATAACAATAGTATTAACAATTATGAACATTTTGTAAAAGGGCTTAATTGCAAGCGTGACAAATTTTCGTTGCTCATGAACATGAAAGCGCAAAGAGAGAGCAAAGCATTAAGGAACTAAGAAAGAAAGAAAAAAAAAACTTAAAAGATGATAAATTATACGGAGGATTTATTTAATTTTTAATTTTTGTTCAGCCAAGATAAATCATAAATCCTTCAGTCTTAGTGTTGCTCAAAGGGTGACCATCATTTTGACTGGCGGGTTCTCTTGTTGCAGATTTTCAATGAACATTGAAAATGTTTTTCTTTTTTTCTCATAGAAATTATTGCTCATTAGATAGGATATTTTTAAAGCTTTCCTAGCAAATACCGGCAATGAATGAAAGCACGTCTCTTTCAGTGATCGAAATTGCAATAGTCTAGTAGGTAGTGTGAGGCCACGGCTCAAAATCCCTGAATATCTCCAACAAAATGAAATTTGAAAAATTAGGCGATTTCCTCTTCTTAGGCGATTTCCTCTCAGCAGATTTCTGGCAAAAATCGTGAGAGTAAATAAAATTGCCATGAAAAAAGTTTTTAAAGAATCTGTTGTTCGGTGTTGATATTAAACTGTAGGTCCCACCACTCATGTATAAAATAAAAGTTAGGTTATAATCCTGACTGGTTGTAATGATCAATTATGTGTGTATGTATGTAAAGTAGCCGCAAGTGTGTACACCAAACCTAAGATTGTGCCAGAGACTGCCTTATGTTTCCGGAGTTAACATCAATGCTGACTTATTTGCAAAGGCTGGTACAACAGAATGAGTGAACGGTAATCCTCTGTAGTTGAGCAAACAAATGGTTTCACATACACGTTACTCTTTTTGCAGAGGAAAGATAGTCAACCTACTTGTAGAGAGACCAGGCAGATTTGACCCGATATGGACATCTGCAGGATATGGATTAAACATGAGCAGAGTGCATACTTGTGATAGAATAAAATGCACACATCAATACAGATAGAAGACGCCAGTCATCATTGTATCATGAAATAAATACTATGGATATTACAATAGGACCATGTAAGCAAACCATGGTCTTTGTCAATTTCATCAAACCTTACCCGAAGTTTCATAATAAAAATCAAAAACTTGCTAATGTTACCACATTTTTACATTATGGACCCAATATTAATTAAAAAAAATCTAAAAAGAAACATTTCGATGATGTGCTTTCAATGTCATTTTACATTCTGTTTCTATTTAGTGTTTATCAAAATTGTATTATTTTATCAAAATTTTAATACGATATCATATTGTGATAACATCTTACCATCATCATCATCATCACAAAGTCGTTGTTATCGTTGTCGTTGTCGTCATTATCAAATTGTTGGTTTTTAAGATCCTCTTAAAGTAATCGAAATTGTAAATTAAAATGTCTTCGTTTTTGTTTTTCGTGTAAATAATTATTGTTTTCTTCTTTCTTCTTTTTTCGTTTGTAATTGTGTCGTATTTCTCTGGGAACAGTAGCAAAATTGTTTGAAATGTTATTCGTAAAGAAGTTTATTAAACTTTGTACTTGAAATATTTCGTCGTGTATCTATTTTAGGGGAAAAAAAAAAGAAAACAAATAAAGATAAACAAAAAGAATCACAGATGATTTGAAATTTTGATGCGTCTAACTGTTTGAATTTATATACGATATTATTTTTAAAGGCTTTCTGCCTTAATATTAAAACAAAAATGTTAAGATTTTTTATTCGATTGAAAGCCGTACTGACAACACGACTCTAGTGTTCAAATCAGGCAGGCTTTGAAGACCGTACTTTGCTGCTTGTTCCGATACACCAGTTGGCTAATTTACATTACAAGCACTTGAGCTGATTATACCTTCAAATTGCTGACCTATACTATTCAATGTAGCATGATTTGATCAAACAAATTGAATAAAAATTATAATTAATTTGACATTATGAACTGTCAACTGTGGACGTTATTATCTGTCAAAAATCCGAAAAAAAGATGGTGATATTTGAGAGATCACGCATCGGAAAACCATTCTGAATGCATTATTTGAAGGGTATTTGAATCTGGATTGTAGCGCATTCTCCTTTTTTATTATCACACCCATTCAATAATACCTGATCACTTTATATCTGAAAATAATTCAGTGCCATTAAATCAGGGCCTATTTTAAATCATTGTCATAAAAGACAGCCTTCTGTCATAGTTTGTCATGAGGGAAGTCTACCGTAAGCTTAAGTCAAAGAAACTACCTTTAGTGTTTTTTTTTTTTTGATATTGATGCTTAGAAAGGTAAATTGGCTGCTGTTCAATTGGTTTTGATCCGAAACCATTAGAATAAGCATGACATCCAACGTTGTGGATCACGGGATCATGCTCTAGTATTATATCTTATCAATTAGACATCGATGACAGGGTTGTGGGTGAAACTGATGAATACATTAACAGCGGCCTACTATTTTATTTTTTGGTATTTCAGAAAAAAATTTGTGTGTGTAAAAAGGAGTTCGATTTGTTGCATGGTCTCAGCTGTTACCGATTTATACTCTTTCATCATAAACGACTCGATTTAGCTAATAAAGTGACAAGAGGTTAGCTCGAGTACTAGTATATTCAGGTTTTTGTTGGAACGAAAGAGAAGAGAGAATCGGCTATGGAATCTCTCTATCTAGAAAGCTCTTGATTCACCAAAGAGGATAACGTCAACAACGAATATTATAAAAATGTTAAGCAGCTTAATATTTAAAAAGTGTAAGATTCAGTCAGCATATGACTTCATTATTACACACTACGTAACAGGGGGTAAAACAGTTGGCAACCCTGTCAACCTAGAACCTTCTTCCAGTAGGCTAAACACCTGCTTAGCGAGAAAAAAAAATGATTGGAGAAAGTAACACAAAACAGGAAAATAATAAGGAGACTTTGAAAGGGAATATAAAAAAAAATTAAAATTCTTAGAATGTGCATGTATGTAGAGGATATAGTGGCATATCTAAGTCATCTTATGATCTGATCTCATATGACAATACAACTATTTGGCTCTAAGACTCTAAGAAAGTAGTTAGATGTGATTCGGAGATCACAGAGTGCAGAATATATTGCGAACAGGAATCGGTTATCACAGAATTTTCTAAACATAGAAAAAGAGAGTCTCAAGTTTGGTACAGAATAAAACACATTCTATTATTCCATTACCTTTTTTTATATTATAATACAAAATACTAATAAAAAGATTGTTAAATACATATGTATGTTCTTTTGTTGTATGCAAAATACTTTTGTTTTATTATTTTTGTTTTTTATATTCAAACAATATACCACAAAGGAATTTAAAAAATGTAAAGAATTTGAATATTTATTTAAGACGAACGTAAAGATTGTGACAACAATATGTCATTCACTAACTATATTATTAAAAACAAAAACAAAAACAAAGAGAAACTAAACAAATGTTTTGAATTAAGAATTAAAAATAGATACAGACACGTGCCGTATCAAATGCTTTTTTGTTTTTTTCAAATGTTCGCCCAAACGTTTGATAATACAATGAATGAATCCATTCCATTATTCCCATGGCAATTATCGAGTTGCTTTTAAAATTTTAGTTGCTTTTGAATTTAAATTATTAGAATCTAAGAATAATAATGTTTCTTTCTTTCTTATAAATTGTCCAAAAAAATAATCTTATGACTGCATTGGTTTATTTAATCATTTAAAACCTAACTCCTCTCACATATTCATTGCAACTACAACTGTGTCAATATTTTTAAAAAAATACTGTTTTTTGTTGTTTCATTTAAAACTAAACAAAATACATACATACATACATACATACATACATATGTACGTAAACGTATAAATATTTCAATAACAGAAATTAAATTTTTTAAGAATTGTAGAGGAAGGCCACTTGCAGTTCATTTACATTTACAATCTTCGTCGTACAGTAGATGCCATAAATAAATTTGGGATTTTTTTTTTTTAAATTAAAATGAAAATTTTTTATAAAAAAAAAATCTAAATTGATATCCAAAACAGATTCAAATTCCTAAATTATTAGACAGAATTGTTTGTGTAATTTTTTTTAAAATTAAAAAAAAAAATATTTAGAATCGAATTTTTATACTGTGGTGGTGAAAACGTATATCATTATGGAAATAATCAGCACTTTCAACACCATTGCGTAAATGCAACAAAATATGCATTTTAGTTTAAAGATATTTGATTTAAAAATTAAAAACAATTCCGTATTCATTGTAGAAATAAATAAAATCTTTGAAAATAATGCCCGCTAGTTACAAGGAGGGAGAGGTATTTTAAAATTTTCAGCTCAAGCTGCCTTTATTTTTAGTGCATATTACCTATAAAAAACAGCCAATTAAAGATTACATATTACCTTATTATACCTTATTTGTAAATCTGTAATCATAATTGAACAATTTCAGCAGAATAATTATGGAAGTTGTAACATTTAAATTATTTATCTTATAGTATCGGTTTGCGTTTCTTATATTGTTTGATCATGACAGTAGTTTGTGTTCCATCTATTAATGTCCTAGTTTCAAGACTAATAGTAGTCACTACGAACTCCTATACGCAGATCACATAATGTTTGTCCAATCCAGTACCCAAATTCGAAAAATTCATTTGGAACACAGTTTCCTTGTTTCCGCTTGTCCAGAGACCTCAATCTCGTTGAAATCATGAAACACATGTTAATAGCAGTGCGGCTGTCTGTTTGGACAGCCATTTGTCTTCTATTGGACAGACATTTGTTTGTCATCCGAGGATAGCCATGATTTCCAATTCAACTTCAGAGAATTTAGGTTAGGATTTGAATTTCCTTATCAACAATCTTTATTTGGTATCTATTCATATAGCTACAGAGGCCCTTATATTCAACCGGTACTGAGGAATAAGCCTCTAAGATAGAGGTATGTCGTAGGCTAGCAGTCCGATGCCTTATTGTTACACAACTTGCCAATTGCTCTAGAAGAAACTCAGTGGGAAGCCAATTCAACATGTTTTAAGGTGGATGTTGAATTGGTCTCAACGCATTAGTAAGAATGATGGCTGATTGACTTCTCGTGCTGGCCAGAATTCTCCAGTTACATTACACAACGATGGCCTTGTGCAGCCAGGTTGCGGTTCAAACATTATTTTTTTTACCATTTTATATGTAACTTAGGCGAGTCATATAAGCTCTCTGAGTCCTTGATATTATTTGATTGTACTTGCATTATAAAGAATTTCCTGGTATTAAACTGTGAAGGAGGAATGGATCTTAATTCCTACCAATCTGCCAGGATACATTCGCATAATCTAAAGCGTAAACCGCTTATGATAGATTCGATTGTTATCTGTCTACTCCATAATGGAAACTTAAATGATTAGACAGTTTCCTGGTACAGAGTAATGCTGCTTTACAGATAATATTTTATTAACCCAAGTGGTAATAGCGTCACATGAGGTCGCAGTGATCTAGTAGGTAGTGTGTTGGTTTATTAGATCCCAGGTCAGACATCGTCAACAAAACAAAATTTGAAAAAATATTTCTTTGGCGACTTCCTCTCAGCAGATTTCGGGCAAAAACTCTCAAAGTAAATAAAAATGCCATGGAAAGTTTCTCAAAAATCTGTCATTCGGAGTTGACTTTAAACTGTAGGTCCCACCACTCATGTATAAAATTAAAACGAGAAGCTAGGCTGTAATCCTGACTAAAGGTTATAATGCTTCAATTCTTCTATGAGAGTGAACTTGTTCCATGTTTTTTTAGCATATTTATGTCCCTACTAAGTATAGTTAGTGGCGTTGGTTATAAAAGCAAACAAACAAACTAAAATAACTTTGTGTACACGATCTAATAAAGAAAATGAAAACAATTTTAAGCATAGCTGTCTGACATACTGACTGACTGACTAAATGCAAGTGTTAGGAAAGTAAAGCACGTTTTGCCACAAGAAACATACACTCTGATCAACAGATGATCATTTGTTTACATGTGAAGTGATGGAAAACGAAAACAAACTCATGGCAAAAAAAAAAAAAAAAAAAAAAAAAAAAAAAAAAAAAAAAAAAAAAAAAAAAAAAAAAAAAAAAAACTGTATAAGAAAGCAAAGAGTTTATTAAGAAAGTGAACAAAAAAGAGAAAAAAAAGTACAAAATTTAAGAGTGCAAGTAAAAGGTAGAAGTAAGGAAGGAAGGAAATTAGTAAAACAAAACATATGTTTGCTGGGAAATATAGCCACACAATCATGACAAGACAAGACAATCGTATTTAAGTTAACTAAAGTGCCGGTAGTGTTAATAATTTTCATTGTTAATGTTATTGTTGTTATTGTTGTTATTGTTGTTATTGTTGTTATTGCAGTCATTGCTCAATTGAGTTGTACGTTCGCTGCAAGAAAAGTGTCAAATCTAACACCCCACATATGCATATGCATACACATTCATTTATTATGAATTTGTTTTAGAAAACCATCGAATATAGAGGCCAGAAAAAGTGAATCCACAAGCGAAATTATATTAAAAAAAAAACTGCTTTGATTAGACAGCTTTTGGTAAACAAATAATCGACTGAGAAAATCATTTCAATATACGGATATGTGTGGGCAATTAAATTGTTTAAACAATTAGGATGAGTTTATATTAAAATTTATAAATAATTTTGTTCATTAAATTCAAGATCAATTTTCTAAATTTGAAAACTTTTAAATCTGAACATAGGCAGCTGCCTTATCTACTGGCAAAGCATCATACGAGTAAAGATAGAAAATTGAATATTGAACTGAAGGATTACAAATGGAATGACCGCTAGGATTTTAAAATTTTTGTAGTAACATTCATGACATACATGAGACTGAGGAAATGAGAAATGGCTTCTCAGCGAGTTTCTTCTAGAGCAATAAGTCTAATTCATCAGACTGCTAGTCTATGCAAGTGCTACGACATACCTCTGTCTTAGAGGCATGTTCCTCGGTACCGATTGATTATAAAGGCCTCTATAGCTATATGAATAGATACCAAATAGAGATTGCTGAAATGGGAAGTCAAATCTTAACCTAAATTCTCTGAAGTCGAATGAGAGATCATGGCAACCCTCATGACAATCATTCATACAAGAGAATTTTTTCCTCTCCTCATTTCATGTCATGTTAATTTGTGTAAAATTCAAAATGTATTTCAACTCTCAGTGGAAAGAAAAGAAAACGAAAAACCTTTGATTAAAAACTCGTAAATACTCTTCACATGTGAAAGAGTAATCTCTGTAGACATGGAAAAACCTCTGTTTCTTCAAAAACAAATCATAAGGAATTCACAAATAGACTTAAAACCCCTAATGCCCAATCATATTTCTGCTACCTTTACGAAACACTACCTTTAGTTGGATCAGAAATAATTCTGAAATAAGGTAACATGTTAGTTGACCACCTGATAGCTGTTTTCATCTCGAATTTGCATTAAAAAACAAAATTCCATTGTAGTGCACGTCTATTTGTGCATCTGGATTCTATATTCTGCTGGTGTATTGATTGATGGAAGCAAATGCTCATGTGCTATTATTATTTTGGATCAACAGATATATGGTATAATTTTGCGGTACCTGCTTACAACCGTTGAGATCCTTTTAATATTGGCATACACTGATTAAACGTTACGAACAAATTTTTTAAAATTTATTTTATTGTCGTGAAGACGTGCCACTTAAATTTTATAGCGTATCCACGTAATCTTTCCTCAAAGCCTTCAGTACCCAGAATCTGGCTCCTTTTATCAGTTGCTTCCTTCTAATGTTCTAATGATTTATGCTTATATTGGTTTAGATCTACATGTTGGCTTCGCTACGATTCATATTCTCAACAAGTGTACTCTAGTGCGCTGTGAAAACACCAGTTCCTAAGCTTGCATAACTCAAACATTTTCTTATTGTAAGTGCCTAACAAAATTCTGATTTCTTCAAAGCTATTTGGTCTGAGAAAAGTTTGTGCCTCAATTTATCTTTCCTTTCATTAAGCATAACTCGTTACCTGTCTGTCCCTACTTCACTTAAAGATTTTGGCCTTATCCGTGGCCTGACTATCAGATAATATTGCTCCGCTGCGGCCTTCCATTCAAGTTAAATTGTGTACATATTTAGATGGCATAGACTGGACCTTCTCCAAATTTGTTCTTGACCCATCTATATACCACAAAAATTCTTCAAATTTTCCTCCCTTTCTCCTTTGGACGCCAAATTTTTTTCATCTGCATATCCTTGGCAGTGAATGCTCCACCTCAGATAGTTTTTTTTTTCAGAAGTTCACTCAAAATCGGACTCCACATTAGTGATAAAGCATCCGATGCGTATATTTCCGCAAATCGCCATCCATGTGGATATCTTAGGCTCTATACCCCATCCATATAACAACCTATTGATAACTTTGTAGGTTATGAAATGTCAAAATTATTTAAACAAATATGTGTGATGTATTTCCATTTATTTATTGAAATTGAATTGTTAAAAAAAAACAAAACCTAAAAAAAAAAAAACAAAAACAACAACAAATATTTTGATTTTTAGTTGAGCATATATTAACTGTTGTTGCTGTATTTAAGCGAATATGCCCGAAGCAAATGCAACAAAACGAAACGATGAAATTGCCACGATGTCAACGTTGCCACCAACTGTCACACGTACAGATTTCGAAAGTAAACTGCCCGTCCAAAAGTGGAACAGGTGAAATATTCTTTAAAAAAAAAATATTTTCATGTCTTCTTCTTTTTTTCATTGTTTTTCTTTTTTTATTTTGTTTTGTTTTTTGCTTAACAGCACGAATTATTTAACAAATTGAATAGAAAATAGAAATTAAAAATAAACTGCATGAGTAATTCGAATAACAAAAACATGGCATGTTTAATTATTATTTTTGCACACACACACATATGCACTTATACACTTTGTGTGTGTGTGTTTGTGTGTATGAAATATCCACTAAAACCGTAAGTGTTCAATGTCTTCAAGATGGCCCACTGTAAAGGCAAATATCATAGTATACCTTAAGGCTTTATTAATTGTACACTGAAAACTTAATAAATAAGTACAGTACAGTGTTATGCTTTAACCATATGTACACTTATTTTTTAAACATTTTTCGTATTTGTTTTATAATATTTTTGTTGTTGTTTTTCTGTTATTTAAGAATTAACATTCTTTTTTGTTTCATTTTTATTATCGATTTTCAGATCAAATTCCATAAATGTCACTTACTTTCCCTTGATTGAGCGTCGTAATAATGTTCTGTCCTCTCCTGAAGAAGATCTCATTGTCAATGTTAGTGCAACATGTACAAATAATTTGTGTAATTTAAATACCAACAATACTGGTTGTAGTCTTTGTTGTTGCTCTCCCAAATCGGACGTCTCAAATTCGTCACCATCGTGTTGGCATTTAAAAAGGAGACAAATTATACGTCAAAGTTCACATGCATCAGGTGAGTCCATTGTTTCTTTCAAATGAAAATTTTTGTAGTAAGTTAAGCATGGCAAAATAACGTGTGAACTGAATGTTCTTTTTCTTTATTATGAATGCCTCAACCCTGTTCACTTGACAAACATCAGGAGGATGTCCGCTGGTAGCACGAATATCTTCTGGGTTTGATAAATATCCAGATGTTTACTTCCTGATATGCATTAACACCACATAAATCTATCATAGAATCTAAGTATTGGGCGTAAAGCAATTTTTATTATGTGCAAATGTTCCATGAGTCTACAATGCGTCATTAACAGGCCGTTTTGTTTGTTGAAGGCATGGTCTGAAGCAAATCTTCTTCCACTATAATTATTTAGCAAAAGCTTTCATCGTCTTAACTTTTCTCCAATGGCGAACCCCTTCAGACTCCTCTCTCCATTCTTCGAAAGGCTTCTGGCCTCATCTCAGAAGCAGAAGTTTCTCACTTTATTGTTCATCTCCTTTATAAACTTCAGGATACTGCTCGTTGTTAACAAGGACAAGTGCCAGCATCTGGATACATTAATGCATTACAGATTGCAAAAATTTTCCATTTCGGGATTAAATGTTTCACTCTTGGACTAAGCATAGCTTCTATCGCACAATCAATATTTGGCCTATCCCTATACCACGGTCATGTGTTTGAGATGATATTTAAAAAAGATCTGAAAAATATGTTCATAAGCAACGATTTCCAAACGGTTTTCGAATGCGTAAACATCTCCCAAACATTTCCTATGCAATAATCAATGTCTTCGATCGATTCGTAGATTTTATTTACAATGTAACGCTATGTACGTCAATACTATACCGTCTGCAATGCTTAAGTGATAAATCCGTAAAGGGGTTTCAGTTCGAACAGTTACTGTGTATATCGCTGAATTTTATCGCTAATTTTAATTTCACCTTTCAAAAGCAAAAACCCAGTGTAACCTATCGAAAGTAGTGAAATTTCATCAGGATAAAATTGTAATGGATAGATAGTAAGTCGAACTTGGTATCCAAAGTGTACATAGAGCTTAAATGAAGGAAGGTGGTTGTTAAATAACATAAAAAAGCTAAAGGGAATTATACACATAGTGTTGATAATTAATCGAATAATGACTGTTTGTTTTTTAACTCCCATCGGTGGTTACTTGGATCATTCCATTCGAAAAATTATAAACAAGCTGTCACCATTTGTCCATTTGTCCTAACTTTTCACATCACTTATGCAGTGTGTGTTAATGGGATGGCGGGACCTTCTGTTTAAAGCCTACTCCGAATGACAGATTTTTTTGAGAAACTTTTTCACGGCAATTTTATTTAGTCTCGGATTTTTTGCTAGAAGTCTGATGAGAGGAAGTCTCCGAAGGAATACTTGTTCATATTTCGTATTGCTGGAGATGTCTGACCTGGTATTTAAACTGTGGCCTCACAGCACAGCTAGAAGACATAAAACAACAAGTTGAACAAATGTTCCAAGAAATCTAAACAATCTTTCCACATCTTCTTTCTCTTCACAGTAAATAGAATTCATTTCAAGAAATTATTTGTCTTTTGAATAAAATTGTGAATGTGAATATGTGCATATGTGCATACGTATGTGAATATGGGTCATAATTTTAAATTTATATTTTTTAACTCTTTATGGTCGTGTTTCATATTTTGTACACGAGATGAATGAGAAAGACGCACACCGAATACAATTTATTTCTAAAGCTTAGCAAAAATTTATTTTTAAAAACTGAAAAAGAAACTAAAAGNNAACTAAAAGACAAACAAAAACAGAAAAAAAACAAAAAAAAAAAAACAAAAAAACAAAATGAAAACAAATTTTCAAAATTTTCTACTTTTTTTCTTTGTCCATTTTTCTTTTTTAATTTCTATTTTAATTTAATTTTTTTTCTTTTTTCTTGTTCTTGTTCTTGTTCTAAATCTTTTCATAAATGAACATCATTTTGCTGTATTTGCTGCTGTATAATGGGGAATGACGCTGAAATAAAAATGCTATTCTTTAATGACTCTTTATTCGTTCTGATGATGCATTTTTATGTCTTTCTTCTGTTGTATATCCATGTATATACATATTATGGTGTGTGTGTGTTCGTGTGTCTGTCTGCGCTTGTCTATACGAAAACATAAAAGCTAAAAATAAAATTGACATTAGTTTGACAGAAATAGCAACACAGCACTCCACAAAAAAATCAATCTCTTTACCGGCTACACCAAATTTAAGTCAACTTAGAAGACCTGTTAGATCGTGTTATAAAAAATTAAACGAGCCAACATCAGCAGCGTCGCCCTCATCTTCAATAATAACAACTGCCACCGTACACATGCCGTTAACGTATGAACAATTTCGTAAGAGACAACAATTTCACCAGACCGTCAAAACGCCTGAGCATTCAATAAAATCATCTTCACCACCACCACCACCACCACCTCTACCAAAAAGATCACCGCCATCAACAACAAAGCCACCTACAACTTCATCATCAATAAAAGCAACACACAACTTGGCATCAACAACAACACGATCGATGTTGTTGAAACACCAAACAGTACGTTATGAAGAGACCACCTCTATTCAGAATTCGCCACTACAGAAATCCAACTCCACCACAACCACTACCACCACCACAAATAATGAAAATATTTCGACTACATCTGCGAATATTCACAATAGTAATGCTCCAATGTACGCCAATATTGTTATGGTGGCTCATACAACAACAACATCATATAATAATAATAACAACAACCATAACACCAACAACAACAACAATAATAATATTGACAATAATAAAATGGCCAAAAGACAGGGCTGCTTTCCTCCCAACGAATGCAGTGAAAATGAGTCCGAAAATACCCTCTCTGTACACAAGAATACACCACGCCAAGGTGGTGGTGGTGGATTTTTACGTTGCGAGCAATGTTGTGAGAGCATGACCAGCCAACGGCGATTGTTTGATGCCGAGAGGCATAAAACAAAGAATGGCCAAAATCCACCAATGGATTTCACCACTTTTGCTTCCGATCATTATCGACGTTCAGATACAGAAACAGTCTCTGAATTGTCGTCGTACCGTTTTGCTACGGATGAAGATATAGGCTTAGTGTCGAATTTTCAAAATAATAATAATAATAATCCCAACAACAACAATAATAATAACAATAAGTACTCGTCATCATCGTCTTACACGGAATTGCAATCGCAAACGCAATCGTCAAGTGAAAATACGAATCGTGAAATTGAACGTTTAGCGGAATGTGTGAGTAATAATGAGGAAAATGTTGTCTTAAATTATGACGACAATAATTTTATAGAAAATGCAACAACACCAACAACAACAACAAAATACGAAACGAATAATTTTAAAAATAAAAATGAACAGTGCCGCTGGCCACAAAACGAGCAGCTGAAAACGATAAAACGCGTTAATAACGATAATAATTTGGAAACAAAAAATAAAACGTCACGCGTTCATATACAAAAAACACCTACAAATTGTTGTTATACAATTGATAAATCGCTTAGTGATCGGTATATACCCTATACGGATAACGGTAACAATAACAATAACAATAACTATAATAACAACGGTAACAACAATAATAATAACAATAACAACAATATCACAAAACCGGTTTCAATACCCACGCGTAACGGGCTTACGAACGAATCAAGCCCACCTAACGACAGCAATTTATCATCGTCTCTGCCTCGAAACTATGGCAGTAACTGTGATTCGTGTTCGTTTTCTCGGCAAGTGTTTATAAGAAATTCATTGCGTTCGCAAAAAACTGCTCCCCCTGTACCACCTAAGCCATTATCCGAGGCTTCAGAGGATAGCATATCCTATGATCCTCAACGTTTTTATCGTAAGTTACAGAAATTTGAGAAACAAAGCTCACTAATACAACAACAATCGCTGCCGCGTGAAATACCATCGCCAAGTCGCTCGGAAGAAAGATCGGTTACACCCGAAAGGTGTGAGTTATTGAATTGTTTTCCTTCGTATCGTAATCGTACGCAAGATCAAAAAGATATTCAAACCCACACACCCACACAAAGTGAAAATATCGCCGTTAATAACATTAATCAACGGTCAAATCAAAACGGTTTTAATCTAGCAACGCATAATAATTGCAGTGAATTACCGCCACCGAAAAGAACTTTACGTTACGATAATCATGGACGTTTGAAGTCCACGTACATTACCCAATTACCAGTGACTAGCATACGACGCTCCTCATTAGACTCGGATACTGGACAGAAATGTTTGAGTCCTTGTTTGAAATTGACGCCAACGTTAGCGCGAAAATTTCAATATTCGCCTAAACACACCATAACAAAAGAAATTAACGAAGAAACCGAAGAAGAAATTGAAGAAACGAAAAATAATCACTACAACACAAATAACTCAACACCGCCCCTTTTAAATTCGGCCACTTTACGGTCTCTGCTACCGCAAAAGAAATCCTATTCATCGCCCATAGCTTTACATCACGATTCCCTTGCCAGTCCGGTTTGGTTAAGTTCGGAAACAATTGAATCTCATGCATCATCATCGCAGAAATGTCTCGATGATGTTCAATCGAATTGTAGTGATCAAACGACAATATTTCACTTTGAACACGATAACTCTGCATCATCTTCGCCACTGTACGGTAGTGGTAACGGTGTAGCTGGTCCACATCATCATCATTTTATTGGCTATAGTGGAAACAGTGTCCTACAGAACGGTGTCAGTTCAAGTACTGGAAATATATTTCGTAGCCCGCTATTGGTTAGACGTTTACCGGCAATCCAGTCGTTCGGTTATATACCAACACACTCTAGCTCATTGGGCAGTGCCAATGTACGAGAGGATATTGAAAAAGAGGTAAGTCCAACTGTAAAATATTTATAACTACTACAACTAACTAACTTGGTTAAGATTTGTTGATATTTCGTTCGAACAAGTTTTGTGGTTTGAAAAGCTTTTGCAGTGCAATTAGTCAGAGATATTGCCAGAAACTCTTGATCCTTAGTTCAAGGTATCAAAGTTTAGGTTTGAATTCAGAATGCTCACCAAATAGGTCCACAACACTACTCTAGTCTTAACTAATGCTAGTGTTGTCTCTGAACAGCCAGAACTGATACACAATTATGTACGCACGAAGTCATGAACACTGAAAATGACCTGGTGATCTGACATCAGATTAGAATCCAGTTGAAGATTGTGGTGCAATACGATCCACGATTAAATCGAATTCGTTTGTCAATTTCGGCTTGCTTTACATTTATTCCAGGCGGCTCTGCTTCATGCGTTGTCCTCGTTCCGATGACCGGACTTTAATTTGTTCTTACAATGCAGGAAGGTCTCTTTTACATCGACGTCCTATAATTGTTCTCATATCCCTCTATTTATGCTTAAACAATTAGTAAGAAACTATGGATCGAGTTTTTAGTAAAAGGCATTTGCGACAGCAGATTTCTGGCAAAAAACTCTGAGGGTAAATAAAATTGCCATGAAAAGTTTCTCAATAAAAAATGTCGCTTCGTCGACTTTAAACTGTAGGTCCTGCCACTCATGTATAAAATTAACACACACAACATAAGTAGTGTGAGAAACTAAGCCGTAATCCTGACTGAAGGGTTGTAATGGCCAACTATGTATGTATTATGTATGTATGTTTCCAGAGTTTTTGGCCAGAAATCTGCCGAGGAGAAGTCGATACATAATGTTATTAGATAATCCGAGGTAAGGGCACTTACCTCTTACATTCCTAGACCGGATATCGATTCAGAGTATATTCCTTCAAAGTCTACAGTGTTGCCTTATAAAGTGTTACACTTGAGCACTTCGGCATACATTTCTTGATATGTTCAATAATCTTAACAACCAATAGATATACCGAATGAAAGATTCTGCTTTAAGACGATACGATGACCTGGCATTGGTACCATATATGCAATAACTAGCTTCTATTTTATACTCATTCGTAAAGATATAGCCGCCGTCTAGAAATTTAATCGTACCTACCAATTCAAAGTTCCCTAGAAAGTATTTTTATATTCGATGTATCACAAAAAAAATCAATGTCTGTGACCTTGTACCGGCAATTCAAATGGCTTATCTTCAGCAGTACGAAGTAGCCTTTTCTACAGGATGGCACTTAACCAAGCTCATTCAATCTAAAGACATTTCTAGGAGTCAGCTTCTTTACATATGTATTCAATCGGCACAATTAAAACATTCGGTTCTTAGACGTACTAGTAGTTGGTAGTGTGTGTATAGTAGTGTATGTCAAATGACGAGGATGTGGCTTGGATTCCTACTAAGAGACTTTATATATGATTTTACTCACAATAGAAAAAAGAAAGTGAGAATTATTACAACTAATAAGCAATTCTTGAAAAAAATGTTACGAAGACATATATGTACAGTGGTCATTAAAAAAAGTTCCTTTGTTCTATAAACATCACAATGCACTGCATGAATAGGGGTCATACCCTGAGTGTTGATTTAAAAAAAAAAAAAACAATTGAAGTCTTAATTTTTTTCTTTTTTTTTAATTTCCTTTAAATTTATTACAATTCTTGTAAATATTTCATGTATTGAAAAGCTATTTAGCCCATGTGTACATATTTGAAATGTTTTTCTTTAAATTTAATTGAACATAATCACTACAAACATCCATATTTTCGATTGCAAAATGAACATAATTTTTACAATTTCAAATGAAACAAAAACAAAAATTTTGAAAAAAAATATGAAAAAATTGTTTGTAAGAAAATCGAACTTTGCTCATTCAAATTAAAGGAAAAAACCCAGAGAAAATGTTTCATTCAATTGATTGATCTTTCATTTAAAAAATCCATTCGTACAATTCGAATAATTTACGAGAATTAATGGGGCGGGGGGGGAGGTTTAATTGGAAAATTACATTTCAAATAAATTCGAATGCAAGGTTGGCTTTTCCTAATTCATGTATAAGATTTTCAATTGCATGAAAATCTGTGAAAAACTTTATCATTTCCTCTTCCATTAAAATGAATTGAAAAGAATAACAGAAAAATATAAGAAAAATAATCAAATAGAAGCAAAGCAATAAATCATACACAATCAAATTATCTGCCACCGAATAAATTAATACAGGAACACAATAAAAACTAAAGCTAAAGTATAAATGAAACAAAAAAAAAACAAAAAAAAAAAAAAAACAATGAGAATTTTTAAATAAATATTTATGCAGGGATTTTTGCAAAATAAAACAATTGAGAAGCGATAAAGTGTTGAAATTGAATTTTCAAAATGGACGAATTCAACGAATTTTATTAAATAGTACACTGGCTTTATCGGTCATTTATAACGGCGACAAAGCTTATGCCTCTTACCAGAAGTCAAATTCAATACGATTTTTTTTTCTTGCCGAACAGATGATTGATTGAAAGGCCAGGATTCGTATCCCCGGTCAGATATCAAAAACGAAATATGAAAAAAATATTTCTTCTGTGGCTTCCTCTCAGCAGATTTCTGGCAAAAACTCTGAGAGTAAATAAAATTTCTATGAAAAATCTGTTATTCGGAGTCGAATTTAAACTGTATCTGCCACCACTCATGTATAAAATTAACACACACAACATAAGTAGTGTGAGAAGCTAGTGCATAGTCCTGACTGAAGGATGATTGATTGGTTGTTATGGTTAGCTGGAAACAAAGCTCTTTATAGAAAAGGTGTTGATTGTCTAACTCACTTAATGGGCCATTAACAAACCGATTAACGGATTTCAGCTTTATTGCTAGCCTTCGCCATTTCGTTACACCAAGGCTTCCTCGATTTGATCATTCTTCACCGACTTCCACAAATCCATGCAGCAAATACCCATCTCGCCGGAACTTCCTCCTCCATTCGAATGACATGACCGAGTCACTGCAGCCTAGGTCCATGTCGTTGCGGAGCTCAGATACAGAAATCACCGGCAACTCGCACTGTAACGAAGAAAATACGTAGGATTTTTCTCTAAAGTACTCTCAAGTCTACAGAAGATAATTAAAACCAAAATTTTAGGGGTACAACTTACTTACTTAATTGGCCATAACAACCCGATTAACGGATTTCGGCCTGCCGCAACACATCCTTCCAGGCGCCTCTGCTTCTTGCGCGCCTACGCCAGTTGGTCACACCAATCGATGACAGGGCTTACTCTACTTGGTCCTTCCAACGGATACAAGGTCGTCCTCTTCGCCGTCTTCCGAAGATCCCCGCATCAAATACCCGTCTCGCCGGAGCATCCTCCTCCATTCGAACGACATGGCCGAGCCAGCGCAGCCATGGTACAACAAGATTATAACTTCTCTTCAACTTTACGAGTATTTGTTTTTTTTTCTGAATGATCTTCTTCATTGCAATTATGCCTCTTCGTTTGCTATTGTCAGCTATATTTGTCATTCCTTTTCCTTTAACCTTTAAAGACTAAAACGAAAGTTCTTAATATCCCTCTAGCACCTACATACAGTCAAAATTAGAATAAATTCATGAAAATAGGAATTCGTAAGCCCCTATACTAAACGTAGGACCGATCTTGCCAACAGATGCTACTGTGATCTCAATAGGCAATTGAGTATCAGAGATCTGGCCAGTATACTACAAGTAGCTTATCCTCTGCGTGCTTGTTTCTGGCACAGAATCATGGACGCTATTAAACACCAATACAGGCAATACAGCCATAAGTAGAGATGCCATACATCAGCTCTTCCATTACTTTTTGCGAGTTGCCATTTGCAGCATTCTGTGAAAATATTTTTACTGTTGGAATATCAACCTAGGTAGACGGCCAAGTTCCTCTCTGTGAGTAAAAATAAAATTGTCAAGAAAAGTTTTTCAAAGTTAAGCCTTTCGGAGTCGATTTTAAACTGTAGGTCCCCTCCACTCATTGACGAAATTAAAACACACAACATAGGCGGTGTAAGAATCTAGGGCGTAATACTGACTGAAGGGTTGTAATCACCAATTATGTTTAGGTTGATATTATTCTCTTTTGCAGAGAGAGGCCTGGAGGCTGCATGAATTGATTCAAGTATTCTTACGTGGGATTATAGAAGGCCAACAATATCTGAGCTCCTAAGAGATAACTTTTATACAGAAGCAGTTCTACAAGGCTGCCTTATCGTGTTCTGTATGCTCGTATAAACGAAATCCTATCATTATTAATACATAATACAAAAAGTTTTCTCTGCAGTTCGTTATTTGAACTTCAAGTATTAGTTTTCGGTTCATTTTGTAACAATTGAAAACACAATGATTGATTTTGCAGAAAGCGGTATATGCAGTCTTATTTAGCCTTTCAATCAAATGATGATATGATACCTACGTGTGTAGGGATTTGAAAGGCAGAGGGAAGATAAAATATTTTAATTGATTTCAAGTACCACATGGAAATCTAATTTCATGAATACAAATTTCTTTTTGTTTTTATATTTTATTTTTTTAAATAAAAATAAAACCAAACTAAAATAATAATAAACAATCGAAATATGAATGTTGAAAACGATTTTTTTTTTTCATTTTAAGGAACTTTGTTTGTGAAAAGCGAAATAATTTTGTTAATGAAAGAAAATAAATACACTCTCCGAACGTTTCTAAAGTAAATAAAATCGTTTAGTTTTACAAGAAATCGTATGGAAAGGTTTTAAAGACTTTGGGTGGAAAAATTTTCCAAAATTTATTTTTCACACACCATCAATCAATTATCAATCATATGAATATGGAATGAAATGATGATTACTTACTAGATTATTTATTGTAAATAGTACATGACCTTGAATGAAATTACGAAAAACACTTTAAGCAAGCAATTTTTAAGAATTCAAGGGAAATATTATTAAATGATCAACGATGTTGATGATTCATTCATTCAAACTCATTCACCTATTTTGCATGGCATGATCGGCAGTCAGGCAGGCAGGCAGGCAGGCAAGCAGACAGACTGTTTACAGATTTCCTTTGGGAATGCAAAATGAACGTATAATTTTTAGGTTTCTTTTTTTTTATGGTAGACAACACTGAATTCTTTACTGATCAAATTGTTGTTGTTTCAATAATAAATTATTGCCTTCTTTTTATTTTTAATATTTATTTTCTTTTCTGTTTTTCGGTTTTTCTTCGTTTGTTGTTCTTCCATTTTATTTCTTTCGATTTTTGTGGAATGATTTTCTCATTTTTTTTTTTTTTGTTGTTTTGTTTTGTAAAGACACAAAAACGGAAATCGCCGACAATTTTGAATGTTTTTTTTTTTATGATTGTCGTAAAATTGACTTGAAATGGGTAGGAGAAATTAAAAGAAAATAAGGAAAATAAAAAAAAAAGAAAATAAAAATATCCCATCATCATCAGTTTAATAAACTATACAGGGTTATAAAAAATGAAAAAGTCAAAAACCTGTAGTAACAGTTCAAGCGATTTATTTAAGATTATTGCTACAAAAATGTTTGAAATCCAAAGGGTGTGGAATTAAATTTCTTGATATTCTAACACCTTAAGTAGAGTTTGTGATATTAAATTTGAATCTATTTATAGAACAAATCACATAACGGTCTACAGGCTAATCAATAACAAACGTACATATGTACGTGAATTATCGTAGAAGTATGTAATATTCGCAAACAAATACCTTACTTCCACGTGGACATTTTGTTGCAGTGCATCAGCGAAATACAAGACTCATTGCAATGATATTGCCCACGACCGAGAGGCTTTAAAATAGATTTTGAGACACTGGCCCATACATGAGGGTTGCATTCCATTTCCGAACGGAAATATGTTCGTGATATTAACGATAACAAGTTCAGATGAACTGAAATATTTCTTGCACCGTCTTAAGTAAGCCAGGCACTTAATTCAAAAATGAACTTCAGGACATTATTGTTTTTGAGTTGTTCGTTTGGTGGACAAGGACTAAGTCAATAGAGCTGAGGAAAAGCAGCGGTAAGCAATGGCCCCTTATTTATAATTTCTCTCCAGTGGGTAAAAATTTTTCAGATGGCTTATTCATGTCATTTGGTATATACGTCACCGTTTGTCACTGACTTTTGTGGATTTTGGAAGACTTTAACCAGGCCATCATTGTTATTGGATGATGATACCAATGACATGTATTTACAACAAGACGGCGCTGCGTGCCATACAGTTTATCGAGCGATTTGATGCCTTAAACGTGTTACGCGCAGGTGATGTTAGATGTTAGACTTTTTTGTGGGGATATCGAATGTCTCTGCGATTAAGCAAAAAACTTCAGCGATTCTTAAAGCAAACCTTAACCATGCCACCGGTAAAATTCAGCCTGATTAATGCGCCACAGTCGTAGAAAATTGGATATTTCGGTTGCGCTCCACCCGGAGATATCCGAGGCTCATAAAAGCATCAGTAGGTCTTCCAAACGAATAAGAAATTTTGTTTTATTTAAATTTAATAATTGGAAGCGCTTAAAAAGACCCTATATAATATATTAAGTCGACATAGTCTAATAGGTAGTGTACTGGCTTATTAGACATAAAGCCACGGTTCTAACCCCCAGGTTAGAAATCTCCAACAAAACGAAATATTAAGAAATATTTTCTCGGCGACTACGACTCAACAGATTTCCGGCAAAACTCTGAGAGAGTAAATAAAATTGGCATGAAGAGTTCCGCAAGAATCTATCGGTCGGAGTCAACTTTAAACTGTAAATGCTGCCATTCAGATATAAAATTAGCACACACAACATAAGTGGTGTAAAAAGCTTGGTTGTGAACATGACTAAAGAATTTTAATGACTAATTATGTATATTATGTATGTATATTCATAATATATCTTCTTGCTTCTCGTATAAATAAGGCCCTAACGAAAAGTGCAATTTTGTGGCGCAAAAGCGCTGGATATTAATACGCTGCACAACGTCCATGTCGTTGAGGAGCTCATACAGCTCACTGTTGTATCGAAGCTGAAAATCTTCGCCTAACTTGCACTGGACCGGAAGATCTTACGCAGGACTTTTCTCTCGACACTCTCAAGGCTGCTGCATCTGTGCTTAATAAGGTCCATGCCTCTGCGCATAAAGAAGCACGGGTAGGATGAGCGTCTTGTAGAGTATTAAGTTTCGTCGCACGAAGGAGGTCTCTGTTACTCAATTCCTATTGAACCATAGTAGCACCTGTTGGCAAGAGTGATCCTGCGCTTGATCTCCAGACTGACGATCATTTTTGGTTGTAACGGCGGAGCCAAGATAGATGAATTGCTTGACTACCATCAAAAGTATAGTTATCGGCCGTAATCTGAGAATCAGTATGCCGCACTTCTCTACTTGTCGATAACATATAATTTGTTTTGCCCTTCATTACTGCCAGACCCATCTTCGCAGACTCCCTTTCATATGCGCTAAAGGCAGCAGTAACATTTCGCTGGTACGCCCTATGATGTCAATGTCGTCAGCGTACGCAAGCAACTGGACACTTTTATGGAAGCTAGTGCCATTGCGATGCGCTCCCGCCTTTCGCAAAACACTCTCCATGACGAAGTTGAAGAGGTCGCATTATAAGGATCGCCTTGTCTGAAAACCTCGCACGTATCAAAAGGTTCGGAGAGGTCCATTCCTACCTTGACGGAGCTGCAGGAATTGCTCAACGTCATTCTGCATTGCCTTATCAGCTTCGCAGGTATACCGAGCTCAGACATTGCGGCAAAAACACGATCCCTTATAGGCTATCAATGGCTGCCTTATAGTCGACAAAAAGATGGTGTGTGTCAACTTGCTTTTCGTGGGTTTTTTCATGCCAGGTCTGAAGCCGCACTGATGTGGTCCAATCAGTGTTTTGACGAGTGGCTTCAGTCGTTCACACAATACGCCTGTAAGAGCCTTATATACGATAGGGAGAAGGCTTGTACACCTGTAGTTGGTGCATAACGTAGGGTCATCCTTTTTTTAAATCGTTTTAAACTTACGAGATTATTATAATTATTGTAGCAAGTTTTTAATATTAAACTGATATGAGGTGCATTGTATGACAGAAATTAAGATTTTGAATGCAAAAATATTACATTGAGTATCTTAATTGACTGTTACGTTGTTTAATTTTCTTTCTTTCGTTTCTTTTCTTTAAATTAGAAATCTTTTATAAAATATTTAATATTTATTGGAGACAACCAGCTGTTCGAATTATGTGGGAGTAAGATTTCTTTATTAATAAATTCAATTTCTGGCAGTGACATAATAAAATCATTACCGTGCAGCATTCAAATTTCTATCAAATCAAATAAAAAAATTGAATAAAATTATGAGCAGCCACAATTTATATGCACAGATGAAGCCTTAAGTAAGAAAAAAAGATGGAAACCATTTGCTTGTGTTCGATGGAAAAAATGTTTCTTTACCTATCCATATGACCATACGGCTTTAGTCACTCACTGTAGTTAGAATTGGAAAGTCATTTATAATTCCATGGCAAGCAATTCATTCAAATTCAAATTCAATATTTATTTACCCAAAACATCACACACAAATATTTCATAGGAAAATTATTTTTCCCTTAATTTACTAATAATTGTTTATGAATATGAAGCGTGCTTATTTAAATCCATATTGTACGAAACAGTTTAGGGAATTTCAACATATTTTAACGCTCGCATTTAAAAAAAAATTTTTTTTTTGTTTTTGTTTTTTTTTTTTAATTTATTTTATTTTCATTTGTTTCGTTTACTAATTTTTGCCTATTAAAAAAATTCTACGCAAAAATTTATACAAACACACACTTCTACAAAAACACTTAAAAAAGAAAAAATAGTCTGTGACAAAAGTAAAACTTGGCAAACATTTCGCAACATTAAATCAAACCAAGCAAACCTAAGCATTTTTAATGCCGCTCGTGTATAAGTTTTAGATTTATTTTTGAGGCAATTTTTTTCTTTTCTTTTTCAAGTTTTTTTTTCCTTCATGTCTAGTGGAAAAGATTGCTTTTGAGAGACAAATAAAAATAAATCAAAACACACAAAAAAAAATGTTAAAAAAAAAAATTCATCTTTTTTATATATTCTACTGCCACAATAAATGTTTTATAAAAATATTTTATTTTTCTTTAAAATTTGAAATAAAATTAAAAAAAAAAAATTTAATCCAAGAGCCAAGTAAATCAAATTTATTTCAGTGTTAAACAAATAAAAATGTTGTAATAAATTATGGAATTAAAGTCAACAGACAACACTTTATAACAATCATAAGCGATTTAAATAAGTGGAACAATCTTAAAATGTCAGAAGAGAAATTTCAAGTTTTTCTTATTCCATCAGCGTTGAATTCCTTTTCAAAGGTTTTAACGGAATATACAATTATACCCTAAAAACAGTTTTTACTTCCTTAATTGGTCATGACACTTCTTTAGTCCGGTTTACAATCTAGCTTCTTACACCACCCAGGTTGTATCATGAGTAGTGTAACCTAAAATTTAATGTCGTCTCCGAACGACAGATTTTTGAGAAACTTTTCATGCAATTTTATTTACTCCCAGAGTTATTGCCAGAACACTGTTAAGGGGAAGACACCAAGTTGTTGAAATGTGAACAGTATACGCTCGATTAATATTATACATTACCTACAAAGAGAGTTCTGCAGAAAAATTTTCTAGTCAAGTTCTCTCAGTTTATGCTGTGGTTCGCGATCAGTTGGCATTCGCTAGCGACTTAAGCACATCCCACTAGAAAAGGTCCAACAGAGTTAAATGGTCTCCGCGGCTAGTTCATATCGCCTTTATTTGTGATTTTCACGCCATCAAATCGCGACCAATTGGCATTCGCTAGCGACTTAAGCACACCCCACTAGAAAAGGTCCAACCGAGTTAAATGGTCTCTGCGGCTAGTTCATATCGCCTTCATTTGAGATTTTCACGCCATCAAATCGTTCGTGTAGAATATCCAATGTTGCATGAGATACATTTCACGTAGTGTCCCTTGGTTTCAGATCGTCTAATTCAGAAGTTGGTAATCAGCGTGTGTCTGCCAGCTAAAAATCCATACCAGATAGTGACTTTTCCCATTACATAACATACATACATAATTGGTCATTACAACCATTCAGTCAGGATTACAAACTAGCTTCTCACACCACTTATGTTTTGTGCCTTAATTTTATATATGAGTGGCAGCGGGACCTATAGTTCCAAGTCGACTGCGAACGATAGATGAGAAACATTTTCATGGCAATTTTATTCATTCTCAGAATTTTTGTCAGAAATCTGCTGAAAGTCGCCGAAGAAATATTTTCAAATTTTTATTTTCATATCCGATATCTGGGGTTTGAACCGTGGCCTTACGTCTTATAGAGCAACATACTACCTACTAGACTACGGCTACTTCATGACGTATTCATTACTGAAAATAATTTTTTAATAAAAGTTATGGTCAGTTTTCAACAACTTCAGAACACATTCAGTGTACACACCGCGTCGTATATCGTTAGTTATTTGGCAAAACAGACTAAATAAACGGTTTCTATAAGATGGTTATTATCAATTATAAAAGTACGAAATCCTTATTTATAGAGTGTGTAACTCAATTACATCTTCGTTACACAGTGCTCTGCAGAAATTTATGCGGTCGCAGGCCCAAGCATCGTCATAAAGATTCGCTAAGTAGTTGTATTCTTTTTTTGTCAAACGGACTAACTAAATGATAACTATTTTGGCAGATGCAGCTTTCACAAGGTGGCCATTAGTTCGGATGACCCTGCCGTAAGATACTGTATATATAGTATCACTTATGCGTTCGTAGCCATTGTATTTACAGTTTCGTTATTGAGTTCTCTGCAGTTTCTATTGCCCAGTATTAGTTTCCATTCAGTTAATACATAGTAATCGATTGCTTTTGATAAATATGATGCTTACAACATACATATATGCATACATACATACAATAGTTGTACTTGCAGTAGTCTCTAACAGTAAAATCTCTAATGACTACATTTGTCTCACATAACTGTTTCTAAGTGAATGCTCATTACAAAACGTCAAATAAAAAACAAATAAATTTTTTTTCTTCGTGTTGATATTCCAAAACACGAATAATGAACGTATACGTAATAATAATTGTCGTATACGTAATAGAATTATTTATTATCGATCATATCTAATCATAGCGCTCTTTAATCAACCAGTATTTATTACTATTTCTACCAATTGAATGCCATGTCTGGCAGGAAATTATAAGAAGAAAAAACTGCTTAATTTGCTACGGAAAATCTTTTTTTTTTTGTTTTTTTTTTATTTTTTTTATTCACAAATTAATTGTGATGAGATTCCAACCAGAAAATGTTTTTTTTCGGTTTTATTTATGGAGCATCAAATTTTGTTATTGTTTTTGTTGTGTTATTTTTTTTTTATTTTTTTTCTATAATTTTAGAAAACAAATAAAAACCAATGCTTACGCAAAATAAAATCATTAAAAATTTTTATTTCAAATTTTTTTTATTTTTTTTTTATTTTTATTTCGATTTTCTTTCATTTCATTTCAATTTGATTTGATTTTTCTTCGTTTTATTCAAACAAAAACACACGTCTTTGTATTGTATATGTATGTATTGAGGAACATTTAGAGTTCTCTTTATATTGTTAGCTGTTGGGAAAAAGGCCATAAAGTGAAATGTTAACTTTTGTTTAAAAATTATTCAAACTTAACGATTAAAACTCTCCGATTAATCGAGAAGGCTGCCGGCAATAACGTTAGGAAATGTCAAAATCATAAAATATAAGGTGTAGTAAAAGTGTATCCATTAAACTTTATTTACTAAATTTGCAATGAACCTAGTTTGTAAGAACAATTTTATTAGGTTTGTGTCTGCAATATTTTAGGTTTTTCCGAAATTCTTGTTACTACAGACAGAAAACTGAAACAAGCGCTTTTAACGGGAACGCATTCGAAATGTTCCATTTTCTATGAATATGTCACAAAACTCAGACTAAAATTGGACGTTGGCAGGGGTTATGTTGGATTTGAGGACCTCAATGGTTTGTGGCTTATTCGTATACACTGTAGTATAGTGTCCATATCATTGAATTTGGCCAAAAGAAGTTTGTAATTATGGAGTTATAGAGTTCGCCTTAGATAGTGATATACTGGCCAATGCCACGCCCTCAAAAAAGTATTGATTGATTACACCGCCAGCGCAAGGCAATAACTCTTTCGGTATATATTGGGCTCATGGAACTATGGATAGCTGGCATCTATTCATTACTTATTCACGTTCATGCTTATTCAAGTTCATGCCGAATGAGACTTCATGGCTGAGCATGTTTTTGAGATTATAATTAGGATCGGTTTCCAACTGCTTCAGAACACATTCAGTGTACACATCGCGTCGTATATCGACGTACATAGTAATTTGGCAAAATAGACTGAATAAACGGCTTCTACAGGATGGCCAGTATCAAGTGTAAAAGTTCGAAAATCTCTAAATATAGAGTGTTACCAAGGCCTTGCGAGTAATTCATTCAGTACTCTGCAGTATTCGGGTTTTGGATTATATTACTTAGCGTTAGTTTTTGTATTGTTTTCAAATGTCCATGGTAATATCAGCACTTATGGCATGGTCCTCATCCCAAAAATATTCAGTGATTTTCCCAATTGAATTGATAGGTAACGGTTGTGTACATAAATATCGCGATAGCAACAGTACAATTGTTTCTTTTAGGGCCATTCGCAGATTTGAAGTAAATTGTTCTGAACTACAGACCAAAACACACGGTTAGTTAACTTAACGTTGAATTTTCTAAGACAGGACAGTTTCAAAGGCATGCAGTTGCAATAATTGAATTAAAAACTATTTGAATAAAAAAAATTTTGCAAAGGTTAAGTGGATTTGAATATCCTACAAGTGAGCAGAGGAAATTTTATTCCTAACACTTGTAAGGTTTGCAGTAAATATCCAACCCTCCAAATTTCCTTAGTAACATGTCCTGAGGAGATATTACCTCACAAAGCATGTGAAAACATACGCACTCACTCTCAACTTGACCACCATTTCTATGTTGCATTACTTCTTCCGTTACTATTTTTATTTTTATAGAGAAAAAAAATTAAAAAAAAATAAAATTTTGTTGTTTAAGACCTTTTTTACACGTATTAAAATTGTTTTTTTTGTTTTTGTTCTTCTCTTGCCATACTCCTTCAGGGTTTTATTCTCTGTGATAAGAGTTTCCAAATCTTACGTTAGTGAATCTCTCTCTCGAAGCAAATAAGACACACCATTATATGGTACCCTACACTAAAGTGCAAAACTTTACATTGTTCTTCGTGAAAATGGATAAAAGGAATGTAAAAAGAAGAACTTTCATTCTCTTTACATTATGTTTAAAACGTACACCTGAGGACTGAAAAATTTTAAATTTTTGAACAAATTTCGGATAAAATTTTGTACTGCATCGTTGACAGTGATGACCTAGCCAACGTTGTTCTCAAAGAAATATGGATCGGTGAAGCTACTTTTTTAACGTATCCTCTTTAACGTATTCTCCTAGAACTGAGCCTTATCGCTGCCGATAATTTTTCGTTGATGTCAACTGCCCTACATCGTGTTTAGTGAACAGTGGTCGTTTACATTCACTTGAATTTTGTACGAATGCAGTTTCAAGTCACGGCGCAAAATTCACCGATTTATGGTGTGTGAAAGTCCGAGTTTTTGTGAGCGATTCGAAATCGATTGCCTTTTATTCTATTGCAGACTGTTGCAGCAATGTTTTGATCATATATTGCGTTTCGTTAACGAACAGGTATTGAAATGGAATTTCTCTTGGTAGGACAATTAAAATGGACAGAACAGAACATCCATTTTGATAAAAAACAATTTCTTCAATGATTATTTGGTAAAATTGATTGAATAAATACCAACTTAGTTGACAGATGTAGCTTTAACATATTGGCCGCTATTAATTGTCAAAGTTTGGAAGTTCTTATTGTACGGCCCGACATTATATCGATGTGGTAGCTAGGTCTGTAGGACTAAGGTTCTCCTACCTAGCTAACTATATAATCCAGTATTGCGTTTTAATTTTAAGTTTCAGTTTGCTGTCGCCGTAGTCTAGTAGGTAATGTGTTGGCTTATTAGACGAAAGGTCGCGGTTCGAATCCCCGGGTAGACATTAAAAACGAAATATGAAAAAAATATTTCTTCCTCACAGCAGATTTCTGGCAAAAATTCTGAGAAAATAAATAAAATTGCCATGAAAAGTTTCTCAAAAAAATCTGTCGTTCGGAGTCGATTTTAAACCGTAGGTCCTGTCACTCATGTAAAAATAAACGCACACAACATAAATGGTGTTAGAAGCTAGGCCGCAATCCTGGCTGAAGGGTTGTAATGGCCAATTATGTATGTTCAGTTTGCTTCATTCCGTCTCCGTTTTGATAATCTAATGGGTACTGTGTTACTTTGCCAATGAATCACAGGCTTTGTCTCTTAGTCACCCGTCTATGGTAATTTATAACAAGGAATACATATTTTCGTAGACATATTAACACAATTTGATTGAGAACATAATGTTGAGATGATTAATACAATTGTATTTGACGTGTGGATTTATGTTTGTAGGTGATACAAACACCAGCTGCTATCCAATTTGCCTCATTGCTAACAGTGTAGAGTATAATTATAGAGAAAATGTTGGTGTTTGCGAGTGACTGTGTGTTGTTCACTTTTCAATTTTTTCTCCTTTCGCTTTATGTATGTTAGTAATGATTTCATACTCATACATACATACGTACACAATATTCTGTACGTCAGTTTTGCCTCCGACTGCTATAAATTGTTTATTCTTGTTGCTCCCGTTGTTATAATTTTTATATTCAGCGATTACATTTTCTCTCTTTTTCTCTTTCTTTCTGTGTGTTTATGTTGATTGCTCTCGCAATGACTCGTGCGTATGTATGTATGAATGAATATGCAATTCGTGAAATCATTTAATGGGAGAACAGAATTTACAAACAAGGCCTCGGGAAAAATGAAAAAATATTGTTATTATTATTATTGTTGTTGTAATGGTAACAATTGGTTTGTTTGTTTGTTAAAGAGCAAGCAAATGAAAATGCCTTACAGTGGGCTCGTAGTGGCATACATAAGGTAATTTTTTTAAAGAAAGATAAGTAAATGAAAAGTAGACTTTTATGCTGACTTGTGGCTTATTCGCATACCTGCGACTTAAGCGAACCCGAAAAAAAAATATCTCATTATCTCGGTATCTAGTTTATGTCATCAAATCGATCGTGTAGATCCAATGTTTGTTGTTGATATAATTCTCTATGGGTAGTCAGACTGCTTCCTAAACGATTTGTTTTTTAAAAGATATTAAAGCGCACTTTAACCACTACGTATCCAATGTTTCATGAGCTTTGTGGCACGTAGCACCGTCTTATTGCAACCACATTTCATTGGTGTCCAGATCATTAAATTCAGTTTAAAATAAAGTGATAAACATTAATCTGTAGTGCTCGCCGCTGACAGTGATGGCCTAACCAACTTTGCCCTTAAAAAATGTAGACCGACGGTACCGCCTTCCGTAAATCCTCACCAGACCGTGTCGTTATAGCAATCTAATGGACGCTCTTAGATCGGATGGGGATTGATATCGTTTCAAATTCTTTTAGAAGTAGCCTCCAATGGTGATGATGGTTTTTTATAAAAATGGTATTCCAGCACTTGATCATAATCTTTGAATTCATATCGGTACATCTGGTCGCCGTGATCAAGTAGGTAGTGTGTTGGCTTATTAGACAACAGACATCAAAAACGAAATATGAAAAAATATTTCTTCGGCGGCTTCCTCTCAGCAGATTTCTGG
>QOCX01000032.1:140092-254385 GCA_005959815.1 Sarcophaga bullata | reverse complement strand
TTCTGAGAGCGTAAATAAAATTGCCATGAAAAGTTTCTTAAAAATCTGTCATTCGGAGTCGATTTAAAACTGTAGGTCCCGCCACTCATGTATAAAATTAACACAAGCAACTTAAGTGATGTGAGAAGCTAGGCCGTAATCGTAACTGAAGGGTTGTAACGGCCAATTATGTATGTATGTACATCGGGTCAACTATGCAGATATGCGGACTTGTACTGTAAAACAAAATCCACCACATGTCATCCATCTTAATTGGATGCATGGTTGTATAAGCAACGGCGTTAAGTAAACGATATGGTCAATAGATAATAGGGATAGCCAGATAGGTTGGAACATCACCTGTGGGCCCTTTATGGTCACAAAATATTGATCATATTCAGTAAAACTATTGATAAGACTGAACACTATTCAATTTGATCAATATGGTATAAAACACAATTTAATAGATATTCCGAAAACGGTAACCATATTATTCTAAACAAATTTAGGCCATTACAAGTTTTTCAAATACCATTTTTCTTTTTTTAATTTAAATTGAAACAGTGGTTCTGAAACGTTTCAAATATTTTTATGCACAAAAAAAATATCTCATTATACCCCTAAAATAAATGCATTTGATCAAAAATATTGTAAAAGAAATAATAAAAAAAAAGTACTGAAAAATACATCATTTCATCCCACTGTGAGAGTGAGAGCCAAACTCAAAATGTTAAAACATGGAAAATAGAGAAAAAAAAATTGAAATGAAAATTTTTTTTCTTATTTTGCTGCCCCATTTACGTTAAAGGAAAACTGGCGTATAAACATTTATAAAATCGGGTAAAAAAGAAAAAATATTCTCATGTGGATGCCTGATTGTTTTATTACGTACGCCAATAATCTCTCTTCCCCTCCATATGATCAATATGTTTTTCATTTTGTTATTTTTGTTGTTGTTGTTTTTTTTTAAATGAAAATTAAAGACCCAATAATATTTATGTTACCGTAATAAAAAAAAATTGTTTTGTTTGGCTTCTGGTTTTAATGTTTTTGGGCTATTGCGATATGTGAATACAGTATTGCACAAAAAAATAGCAGAGTGTAGAAATATAATACGCAAAATAAAATGCGAATAAAATAGAAGCAACCAATACAAGAAAAGGCATAATTTTAGAGGTGAGTTGTCTACAGAGATTCCGGTAGATCGATGTTCTTACACTAGCCAAAAAAAGAAGCCCACTTGTTTTCAGTTGTGCTCGTGTAATCCTACCACGCTCGAAAGGCATTGGGATTGAATTAATTAATGGATATAAAACGGAATAACTAGAAGGGGATATATTCTACATCGCAAGATTACACATGGGATTAGTTTTAAATTGGAGAATGATTAGAGTCTTACAAGACGAACAGTTCGCTACTTATAGGCCTCTATTAGGTGTACCGATATAAAGATAAATGAGAAATGAAATTGTAAAAGAATATTTTATTTACTACATTGGCTACATTTCACGCCAACACAGCTGCTCATCTTTTGAAGCCAACCACTTCGTTACCCAATTTTCGATTTCCTCGTAGGAATCAAATTGCTGCCCAGTCAATGTGTGTCCCATAAATGAAAATGAAATGAAATGAAGCCAAGCCTGGTGAATATGACGGTACTAGCAGTCTGCTTTGGCCGTTATGCACTGTGCTCAATTTCTCTAAAATTTTTGTAGGTTTTCCGAAAAAGAAATTTTTTCAAAGTACAAAATAGATTTGTTTGTGACACGTTTTGCCTTTGGGTTCAAAACTCTTTGAAAACAAGAATAGTGAAGAGACTGGAAATTAAAATAAATTATGGATTCATCACTCATTTACTCGGTGATCCAGTATTTTCCAGTTTCAATACGGTTGCTGTAGTCTAGCAAATAGGTTGTTCGTTTATTAGACGAGAGTCCACAGTTCAAATCACAGCTGAGATGTGCGGTATGAGAATGACCAATTAACTAAATAAGTTAGAGTTTTTAAAGATGTCATTGGAATTTAATTGTTCAAAATTGTGCACTTGTTTTGCTCTCCACTGTCTTGTGGTTTTCAAATATTTCTGTTTTGATTTTGCATTTGCACTCAGCAGAGTAAATAAATTCTTGTTGCCTAATTTAATACAAAATATGAGAGAACATTACTTTGAAAAATGAAAATTTATAAACACGAAGATCACTGAGAGCAAATAGTTTTAACAGTTCAGAATAAAAATTTAGAAGAAAAGGAGAGGGTGTTGTGTGAAAATTATACAATCATGAGTGGAAAGCATTAAATTGGAAAATTTATTGATGAAATCAACAAATACAGTTGTTAAGTTTATCAAAAAAACAAAAACAAATACAAAAACAAAATAAAATTATTTGTTTTTAATTTTTTATTTCTTTTTCTTTCTTCTTATTTTGCAGATCACTATGGAAAAACGCCGCAATACTTTGGATCGTTTTCAACGTTTAGCATTCGGTAGAAAATCAACAGCCGCTACAAACGCTGGCGCCAGTGGAGATTCAGCAGCCAGCAGTTCATCAAAACAACGCAAATCTTCGGAGAAAACGGAAAAGTTACGTGAATTAACGGAATTATTAAGAGTTGGAGGAGGAGGAGGAGCTGGAGGTCCAGGTAATCGTTCTTCACCTACACCACCACCAGTGCCGCCACCACGTAAACCCAGAGCAGCGATGCAATCGTCTTCGTTAAGCTCAGAAGCTGCTGATAGTAATGAAGGTTTGCTATCGTTTATGTCATCACCCAGCGATGATATATTGCCTATGGATCAGGTTGACCAAAGCCATTATACATGTAAGCCACAGGAAGGTGAAGAGCATCAGAATCTCATTCAATTGAAAGAGCACAATGCCAGCAATAGGCCATTATCACCAACTCTCTCCACTTTGGAATTAATGCGTGAAAAATCTAAATCACCTCCGCCACCACCTCCACCACCACCGCCACCGCCGCCACCACCCCCTTCTTTTCCTCTAGCAGGCATTAAAAAACACAAACATATGGGCAAACAATCTGCCACGCTCTCTAAAGATGTAGTAGATGGTGGTGAGTGTGAATTTAATGATTCATTAAGCAGTTCCCAGATTGCAACGAAACTAGACAAACCAGAATCGCGCACGGTTATTGGTTCATATTGTCAGAAGAGCATACCATTTCGTTCGGCTTCATTTTCTGCTATTGACTATGCAGCGGGTAAATATAAGAAATCCGCTTTAAGTGCCTTAAGGGATCGTTTAAGAAAAGAGAAAGCAGTGGATAATACAAGTCCAACGACATCCATATTTAACAGTGTAGTAGATAATCTTACCTGGCCGCGTAAGAAACCCGAGGAGAAGGAAGAAGAACCCTTAGTAGCAATAACTCCATTAGAGGAGAGGCCAGCAAAAGCACAACCCGATTGGATTTACATCCCGTTAAAGGGAAAATCCGAGCTCAGTATTAATTTGTGTTATGGCCAGGACAAAACATTAGAGGATGTCATGGAGTCACCCGATATTATACCCGAAGAAGAGGTTTTTATGGCTGATACTGTACAAGAAGTACCTGATAAAGTTGAAGCTGCCTGTGTAGCCACTATGGTGGCAGCCCATGCTAAAATGGAGTCACTCACTGACACTATACAATCGGATAATGACTATATTATTGAGGATAGTCAAGTGCCTGTAACGGTAGAGGCCAAAGATTTGCAGGAGGCCAAAACCGACAGTATCGAAGAAACCATTCAAGAGGAATTTAAACCTTTGCACAGTCCTTTAAGTGATATATTTGAGCCTAATTTGGCCACTTTAATGGAGGAACAAATACCCTTAGAATCACCTCCTGATAACTTTTTACAAACAGCTACCACTTGTTTAATACCAGTGCCAGTGTACGAGTGTGCGGCCCAAGAATGGGGTATGGAAAATCCTCCCCAGGAATGGGTAGAGGCTACGCCTGAAAAGTTTGATGTGGTCCCAGAAACTATACAGCCTTTGGTGTCCCTAGACACGAAACTAAATGAAGCTATCGCAAGTAAAAATCACAACGAAACTGTACCCACCATATCAGTTTCCCGTTCATCTGCTGAGCAGGAAGTAAAGACCGGTACAGGCCAGAAAATTCAAGAATGCAGTGACGATTCGAAAGTTGAAAGACGCCAGGCCTCTTTGGATACTGCAGATGTAAAAAAACGTTACAGCCATGATGACATGGAGTTATTAAACGAAAAACGTTCTTCTTTAGACAACATCACCACACGCCATAGTTCGGATGAACGGCGCAAGGCGGATATGTCCAAGAGACGTAAAGGCATTTACATTGAAAACTGGCATGATCATGCCGAGTCAGTAGCGGATAATAGCACTGTTCCCAAGACATTGGCCTTGGATATCACCATAGCAAATTTGAATGCTATTAAACCAGATACCCCTGAGGACAATATCATGTACATTAACAGTCCTTTAACCGATGATAATCGAACTCCTGGCTCTTTGTATTCTTTCGATTTGAATACACCTGAAGCCGAATGTCAAAATTCTCCAGTGTGGTCTACTAAAAATCCCATAATGGCTAGCTTTAGCCTACAAAGCTCAGAGGAAAAAGATGACATTCCTATGGCTTCTCCTCCAGTTTCACTGAGTACTTCGCACATAAGTTTACCGCGCAATAATAAAAGTTATCCTTATTTGCGTACCGATTCAATATCGGATAATGAAAGTGATCGTACACCACCATCCTCCAGGGATCGTACCAGTCCCGCTTTAAGTGATTATGATTTTAAGCGCTACTCTAAACGGCCACTGAGAGGTCCCTATGGTCAAATGCTGGAGGCAGAAATGAAAAAACCAAATAAAATGCATTTCGAAGAAATACTAGAGGATCTAAGAGAGTCCGATGTGTAAGTACAAACGTTTTATCATTGAATTCATTTGCTTCCTTTGCTTATGATGTTTTATTTAAGGGGATACTTTTGGACACAATAAAGTTACAATAAGGGCGGGTGGTAGATTGTTAATAAAATTGAAATGAAAAATTTCTTAAGAAACTGTCTTTCGGAGTCAACTTTAAACTGTAGTTGTTGTAGTCAATATCCATTCGAAACCGAATAACCGAAAATTCTGCTAAATAATAAAGATTCGACTTCGATTAGGTTCTCAATTGAGCACATCTATGGTCAACATGTATTTCAATAAATTCCCAACAACATTGCTATCGTTTTGATATCGATGATCCCTCAAAATGCTCTCAAATATTTACCATGACACCAATGACTGACTGATTCGAATGCGAAGCGCATATATGCCGCAATTATTTGGCTCGGTTTTCTCATTAATTTTACAAAATTTTTTTTATATTCCAACTAAAATTAAATTGCATGTCTTTTAACACTTTCATTGCTTTTATATTTCATGCGAAATGTTTAGTTGCTGTTTTTTAGGTTTTTTCTTTAGCATTTATTTCTGGTTTCTGTTTTTATTTTTTTTTGTTGTTATTAAGCGTTTCAATAAAAATTTATTTCTTTTATATTATTTCTGCCTGTTGCTGATTTTTTTGTTTGGTTTTGTTTTCGTGTTTTTTTCTTTTTCTTTTGCAGTTCCATACAACCAAGGCGCCAGCGTTCTACATGTGATGACGCAGGTGGTCGTAGTAATGTGCCACACTATTCCAATTCGATGCGTGTGCGTAAGACAGCGAATAATACATATTTGCCTGTTCCACAGCATACGCGTGCCGCCTCAACACCTTCGCAAATTGAAAATGTCAACGCAGGCAGCCATAGCAGTGGCAGCAGCAGCAGCGGCAGTAGAAATGGTGCCGTTGGCATCGAACACTTTGATGACGATCATGCTTTGATTAAAGTTAAGCCTTTGGAAAAGAAATGTCAAAGTACTCTGGACACTACTACTATCGGACGAGAGGAATTACTAACGACGACCACGACACCTGTAGCTGTTGCTACCACTGTTGCGGCAACTTCACCGAAGATAACGAAACCGAAATGTACAAATTTATTGCAACGCGAACAAAAACGTGCCTCTTCGGAGGCACCCGTTTCCAAGTTACAGAATAAACGCAGCCAGTCGATGAGCTGTACAGAGAAGCCTTCGACAGCCCACTTGCAACATGTGCATCAACAAAAACGCAGTCTAGACGTGTCGAATACAACGAAAGCGAATAATAAAAATACAACAACAAATGGCAAAAATAAAGCCACAAATAATGCTGCCACAGGTCCAGCATCAACAAGTCATACAACGACAACGTCATCGTCATCATCATCGTCAACGAATATCCTGCCTACGCCTGAATTGTTGGCACAATTGCTAAAGGGATCCAGCGAAAAATTGGTATCCGAACAACGTCAGCAAATGTATGCGGTGAGTTTTATACGTTTTTTCTTTTTGTTCTTTTGTTTTGATTATATTTTATATTTTTTATTTTATTTAATTTATTATAATTGTTGTTGTTGTTGTTGTTGTTATAAAAATCATGAGTATAAAACCAACAACGTCAACGTTAACAGCAATTGAGTATACGAACTATACGTACATATGACGTGTATGAATTTGTAGTCAAATTAATGTTTAAAAAACAAAAAAAATTCTCTCGTGGAAACAATCTATTGGGGAAGGTTAGCCAACATTCGATAATATTTCCAAAATTCCTTAAACGTTTAAAATAATGTCCCAGTACCCATACGAAATATGTGGCATTCTTATTCCGTAATATATGTATGTGTATACAGTCGGCACTGCAACCATGATTAAACGATGTCCATCAATTCCGAAAAAATTAAGTCATTCACAGTTTCTATTAGTTTCAAACCATCCATGAAAATCTGAATGGTTCCTCGTTAAGTAGGGGCATTGAGTTATTTTCACAAACCACTTTTTTTCTGGAGAAGTCATGTGTTTAATAATTCCAAATTTCTTTAAGGCTTTTAAGTGTCCAATATTTTATTCATGCCGAGGTCAAGTACTACCAGCGTTAGTGATCATAAAACTTTTAATTAAAGTTCCGTATATTGGGTCTCCAGAAGTCGCCGTAGTCTAGTAGGTAGTGTGTTGGCTTATTAGATGAAAGGCCAGGGTTCGAATCCCCGGTCAGACATGAAAAACGAAATATGAAAAAAATATTTCTTCGGCGACTTCCTCTCAGCAAATTTCTGGCAAAAACTCTGAGAGTAAATAAAATTGCCATGAAAAGTTTCTCAAAAAAATCTGTCGTTCGGAGTCGACTTTAAACTGTAGGTCCCGCCACTTATGTATAAAATTAGCACACACAACATAAGTGGTGTGAGAAGCTAGGCCGTAATCCTGACTGAAGGGTTGTAATGGCCAATTATGTATGTATATTGGGTCTCCAAACAGGGATTTCTGAGCTGACAGTCAATTACGACTATTTTGTTGAAGTGGTTGACGGATATAGCATTCAACAACAACAATCTTTTTTTTTATCAAAATGGTTGCTTTGTTTACTTCGGATTTTTTTTTTTTATCGAAAAACCATCTGCAGCAATAACACCCATTTCTGTATGAATGGCAATGTGAACAAATAAAATTGTCCAATATGAGACGATACCAATACACATGAAATCGAGGATAGTTCAATACATACCAAGAAAGTCATTGTTTCGTATGATTTTGGGTTGACGGCGTCATCGGGCAATACTTCTTTGAGGATGACATTGGATGATGACAAGCACAATACGTACCAAACAGCTCATCCCGCATATGATATTCTAACCGCGCGATTTGAGGACATAATCATCTTGTCTTGGGGTTTTCTTAAGTCGCAGGTGTATACTGATAAGCCACAGTGGTTCTCATAGTTAGCATAACACATTCAATCGGTGGAATGCAGTCAATTTGTATGCGCTCCACCCTGAAAAGCCATGACTTACATTTGAACAATATTACAATGCCACAAATAATGGCATCAATAGGCCTTTCAACAGACACTTTAAAGAAAAGGAAAGGAAGGATTTAGTCAATTTCATATTAGTTTTGTTTGTATAACAAAAAGTTCACTCGTGTAAGTTGTAGTAGCTTTTAACGAAACAAACAAATAAAAATCTAAAAATCTTGTAATTGCTTGAGGTATACTTCCCATTTGCTTTATGCCTGTATAGAATACTAGCAGCCAACTGTAGTAATGTGTGTGTGTGTAAAATATTGTTGCATTGGGGTGTGTGTGTGTGCATAGAGAGAGTACATGGAGTATCGAACAGAAAAAAATTGATAATAAAGGCATACAACTAGACAGCAACAGGTTTTTTGTTGTTGTTGTTATTGTATTTAATAAAATTCCTTCTGCTATTTGTTTTGATTTAAACAAATATTACTTCGAGTTCTATTCTCTCTACGCTCTTTTGGTGTTGTTTTACTTGGTATGCTCTCTTACTCTGTCTCTCTTTTTCTTTTTAATAACAAAATAAGAAATAAAAAATCAAATTGTATACAAAAAATATTCAATATTCAATATGCTATACATACATACATACATACATACATACATATATACAATACATAATTTCGTAACGCTTAAATGAGTGATTACGTATGTGTGTGAATGTGTTTGTTAGCTTGCTCCCGTGGTTCTGATATACATACATACGTTCTGTTGCGTTTTCAACCCCATTAATTATTGACTGGATTGTATAAAAGAGAACATGAGACAGAGTATTTTTCTATGCTTTACCCTTGTCCCCTCTCCCTTTGCTTCTACCACTTTTCTTACTTATTCTATTTGCAATACCATTGCGTGTGTATATATTGTTTTATTTATTTTTTCTTCAGTTTCATTGTTTGTTTATCTATTGGGCAATATTTTATTTGTTGTTACGCATGTTTTTGTTTTTGTCGATAATTTCTTTTCAATACAAACTTTTTATTTGTTTGTTTTCGAGTACTTTGAAATAAATTGACCCACCATATTACAATTTTGTGTTCCGTTTTAATGTCTTTAAGGCTCTTTCTTTGATTGTTTTCAACATTCATTCAATAATATTTCTCTCTTTGTCTATGTATTTAATTTTACTTTCTCTTTGTACGCTAGTTTATGTATTTGTGTTCGTTTTTATTTGGGTTTTTACAAGGCCACTGTGTACTTTACTCAACGTAATTGTATTGTTTTTGTAATTCAATTGAAATTCGTTTACTTTTCCCTGGTCTTTGTTGTTTTTTTCTTTGTAATTTTGCAGTTATTTGTCTGGGCTTTTCTTTTTTGACATAAAATTCGTTATTTCTCTTATACGTTGAATAGTTTTCCAGAAAAGCTTTGAGAGTACGACACAGTGCTTGTTTTTATTGTCATTTGAAACCATTAAAGTCCGTTAACAAAGCTTAAATTCAATTTGAATTCACTTCTCTGCCGATTTTGCTACTCCGTTGCTATAAAGGTTCCATAAAATTTCATCTGTCACCTTAAGATCTGTCAGTAACTACACGTATACCAGTATATTATCTCTCAAGGAATTTATTTATAATAGCGAGTCTTTCACTAAACGCTTCTTATCATTTATTTTAAATAAAACAATATGTGTGCGAGATTTCATTGAACTGATGTTACCATCTGTAGCATTATAATATCGTTCAAATATCCGCCATGGCTTCTATGCATACGAACTTTCCAAATTTCCATAACTCTGGAGAGTAAAATGGTCTGAAATTGATCGATAGCTTGTGTTATATTGTTATCGCTGTTATTTGTGGTTCATGTGCCTGTCCTCTCCTCAAGAAAACCTCACAAGAAAAAGTCTAACGTTGTTAAATCATTCCATCTTTGTCACCAATTCATATCATCTCCGTGTGAGTTAACCATGCCCTTAAATCGCTTATGTGGCACGTAGCGCCGCCCTGCTGAACCCATTTGTCGTTGGCGTCCAGATCAAATCTAATATTTGCCATGAAAAGTTTCTCAAAAATCTGTCGTTCCTAGTCGCCTTTCAATTGTAGGTCACGCCATTCTTGTAGAAAATTAACACACACATAATGACTGATTATGTATGCATGTATGTCCATATGTATGTATGTAATTCAACAATTTTGTTTCTACACTTATCCGGTAACTCCTCCAGAGTTGTCTATGGTTAGGCTCCTGGATCAGTTCAATTTAATAATTTCCTTTCCTTTAATTTTTTTTTTTTTTTTTTTTTTTTTTTTTTTGAAATAAGAATATCATAGGTAACACATGTAGCGTCTGAATTGGCAATTTTTCTAAAACTTTTTAGGCACTGCACGGCAACAATCTGAAAGTGTGTATATCATTCCATAACATTCAGTTTTAAATCCGTGAAGCTTTTTTTTCCCTTTTTTTTAATTACTTCTTTGAACACTTTTACTCAAAAACATACAAAAAAAATCAATTTTACTCTATCTATTTAAGATTTTTAAGAGCCGCAATTAATTTTCAAAAGAAATCCACTGAAAAATCGATCATTATAAGAAAAAATCGATTCCCTTTAATACAAAATGATCATAAAATTTCACATGAAAACAATGAAAAATTTTACCGCATTTGCAACATCTCTTCACACTTCATTATCCAGAAGAAACAAAACCAAACACAATGTATTTTGTATAGATCCCTGTGTACATAGGCACGCACACAGCCAATCATATGCATATGCATACGCATACACATACATTTGGAAGTTTTAAGACCTCTACGTAAATAAATAAACAAGAAAACAAAACAAAATGGAATAATCGAAGCAAAATACCAACAACGAAGAAAACAAATAAACAGAAGCCATAACAGACAGACAGACAGACAGTCAGACAAGGCATTAAAGCAGAGAAATCAATTGAAAGAGCCAACAGAAAAAAGAAAAATCAACTGCCACATGCAATTTACCATTTACCACTTGTCGAATGCAAAAACAGGCGTTTAAACTCTCACGCTCTCATTTCCTTATACTTTCGGTTATTCTATGTCGTTTTCATTACAAAAAAAAAAAAAAAAAAAAAAAAAACTGTAATAGAATTACCAAAGAGAGAGATTGAGAGAGAACACTGGAGCATTAGAGAATATTAGCAAAAGGAAGGAACTGTAATTCAAAATGTAAACAAATTTCTTGTTTAATACATGGCCTATCGAAACGAATAAATGAAACAAAAGCGAATTGACGAAAACTGTTGCTATTTGGGTAGTGCATGTAGAATAGAAGAAATAAGTATGTATGTATGTATGTGTGAGTATAAAATTTTTATGGAAAATGAGTGGGTTAGTAGTGTTGGCAGAGATAAGTTGTAAGTGAGAGAAGAAGATATACAATCACATTACAGCGCATGTTAAGAGCTTAACAGGATTATAAGAGATTTGATTTTTAACAGAAAGTGCAACAGAGTTGCCAAAACAACTCAAATTGTTGTTATTAGTTAAGGCATTAAGGTAAAATTCAGATTAGCAGTGTCGCTTTTAAATGTGTTACTTTAATAAATTTTCTGGCACTTAATTTGACTATAACTTCCTTCAGTCAGTATTACGAACTAGCTTCTCACACCATTTATATTATGTGTATTAATTTTATAAAAAGTGGCAGGATACACAGGAGCTTTTGCCACATGGCTGATATGTAGAAGTCGTCGATGTAATATCTTTTTATATTTCATTTCGCTCGAGATGTTTGATCTGGCGTTTGAACCTTAGGCTCAAGTTTAATAAGCCAAGACATTAACTACTAGACTATGGTGACTTCTATAACAGGTCTACATTATTCAGGATGCATATAAAAATATTGGGCTGTAAAATAAGCCCAAATATTCAGCAAAATGAGCTAAGAAGTGGTTGCAGCATAACAAGGTCTGATTATGACAGATTATTCCTTCCAGTTGTTCTCACTTTCAGAAGCTTTCTGTACAAGTTAGCCAGATAAACAGTCAACAGTGTTGGCTTTACATCAAGACTGAACAGAATTTGAATTTTATTCTGTGTACCCCAATTTGTTAGTTGAGTCCAACAAAGGTATTGACAGGGTATGGAGAAATATATTTTAAACGAGTAAGTGTTTGCTACACCGACGGCTGTCTATTCTTTACTGACAGCAAGGCATATAAGGTCTTAGACGTTTTAGAACAGTAAGCAGACAATCGTTTTCTTGGCACTGTATCTGTTTTTATTTGCATGGCAGCTCTTCTCTTTTTTGTAGTATTTTAAGATAGCAACAAATCAAGTGGACAACATATGATGTTTAATGAAATTTTAAAAGTTTTTATTAATTTTTTATTATTATTGTTATTCAAATAAAATTTAAAAACATTTAAAAATAATGGAAATGAAAACAGATTTTCCTGTTCCAATTATAAGATTTATGCGAAATATTGCTTCTGATTGCTTTTATTGTATTCGAGAATGAAAGAGAGGGGAAGAAAGCAACTTGAAAGCTTTTTACTGAAATAAACAAAGAGCTTAAGTGCTCTCCTGTTGCGTTCTGAAGTAGAAGAGTTTTTCCTTAAATGCATGCTGGAGTGAGTAGTGGTATGTAGACAGTACACTGTAGACAGTGGTATGAAAAAAACCAGGCAAGTGTTTATAATTGTAGTGGTTGTTGTATAAGAATAGTGGTAAAGAAACGGCACTAATTGTAGTAATGGTGGTGGTAGTGTTAGTACGTAGTAGTAGCAGCAATAAAAAGTAATAATTTCCAGCAGCAGAATTGGCAGCAGCTGCTACGGCCACAAAATCCAAATCGAAATAAAGAGGCTGTTAAAGTGAATGCGAAAATTTTTAAACATAAAATTTATAACATTTGCTGGCTTTGGCAAAAACGTCGGAAGAAAAGCATAATAAAAGCAAAAAAAAAAAACAAACACACACTTAGTTTGAAAGTACAAAAATTATTAAAAAAAAAATGAAATAAAAATTAAAAAATTAAGAAAAATTTTAAACAAGTTTTACGTTTTAGTTTGATAAACAAAAGAAGAAAAGAAAAAAGTATTTCGATAATCATAAAAATTTTGAAAAAAAAAATTGTGGAAACTTATTCTCTTGGAGAAAAGAAGAAAAAAGAGAAAAATTAAATGAAATAAAAATGTTTTAAAATTATTTAAAAATAAAAACGTAGTGCAAAATTCCAATAACATTATGAAAAAATTATGAAATTTAAAGTAAATTTTTATTAAGAAATTTTTTTTTTTTTTTGAAATAAAATATTAAAAAAAGATAAGAAAAGTACGATATTTTAAAAGAAAATTGTATATACATACATATGTATGTACATGCTTACATATTAAAAAATGCTTGTTACATTCAATTATTTAATTTTGTGTTATTTTCTTAGTGCAAAATAAAAATAAAACAAAAATTAAAAAAAAAAAAAATTATTTGAAAACAGAAATCTGTTTTTCCAATTTTTCTATTCCTAAAAAAAAATAATTTTTTTGTGTTTAAGTTTTTCGTCTTCACGTAGTTTTTTTTTGACTTGTTTTTATTTATTTTATTATTTTTTTTTTTGCTACACAGTGTGTACACACAATAATAATTGCACCTGCGTATAATAAGTATATGTTTTTACTACTACATTAACATTTATTATAAAAAAAAACTGTTTACATACATATGTACATACTACTACACTTACTTGTATTCACCAAAAACAAACTCTTTTTTCGATTCCCTTAAATACTTTTACTGAGATAAACAGCCATTTCGGCTAACGGTACATGTGTTGAGAGAAATGGTATTCATAAATTGTTATTAGTTTAGTTGTTTTTGCTGTTTCTTTTCTTTTTTTTTTTTTGTTTTCATTCACTATATGTTTTCTAAGGACAGCCAACAACAACATGAACGATAGAAAAGATGAAGAGTTTTTGGAGAAAAAAAAGCAGCATATAATTACAGAAATGGAACAGAATCACAGAATGTCATATTCCATTCTGTGATTCTGTTAATATTGTATAATTATAAAAATTCCCTCATTTAAGTAATAAAAAAGAAAAATTTATATGCCATACTCTCGCTCAAACACACACACACTTCCAAAGAATGTCTGTTAAAAATGCTTGGCTGATTGTCTTAAATGTCAAAAATCACATGGCTTTTTGCGATAGTGAAATGGAAAAAGAAAAATGTCAAAATGGAGAAATCTTAATAAGAGAGCATTTAACGCAGGTTTTGAAATAAGACTCTGCTTTGTGCATTACACATCCCCTTAACATATGCAGCAGTATTTGTATTTTGAATGTTAGTCTCTTGCTTCGTTCTCTGCAGTTCATTATAGTGGTAGAAAGTTAAATTTTCTTATATTGGTAATGAAAACTCCTTTAATAATGGTCTTTACTTTTTTTTTTTTTTAAATATAATAGCTGCTACTCTGAAATTATATTTATTTTTAATATAAAAAGAAAGAATTTCTTTTTCGAAATTCATAAACTAATGTAATAATGACCGTTTGTGTAAGGGTATTTCATTGAATAAATATTTGGTTTGTTTTGGTTTGTTTTGGTTTGATTTTCATATTTAAGATGTAGAATTTAAAGCCAAACTGTAATTGTTTTAATAAGATTTTCTTCTTGTGTAATAAACATGAAGGAATATCTTTTACGGATATAGTGCATCTTGTTAGAATTAAACTTACGGATATTAGATTAAAATCTATTTACATTCCATCAGTTCCAGATGCAAATTAATGTGAAATTTACTCGTGGATGTACTCTACGTGACAAACTAGTATTACGTAAATCGATTTCCTTTTCAGGAACAAGTATTTTTATTTCATTATTTCCCTTGAGCACAATCTGTTTAGACATCAAACAAAACATAGAAGTATAAGCCATCATATTGCGGATGCAATTCACAAATAGACTTTGCTTACACAAGAGAATTATATTCCATTCCATTCGTATATAAAAAAATATATACAATAGGCAGATCCTAAGATACTGAAGTAATTGATGATTCTTTCGAACTTAAAAATAGTCGTAGTATTTGTATATACTAACCCTAGTTACAGATTACGTATAACACAACTATTAATTAGGTTTGGTTTAAAACACATCCTATTCTGGCTGGGATGTATGGAGATAAATAAGAAATTAAGTGGCTAGTATATCTTGCATTAAATACACAAAAAAAAAAAAAAATCAAGAGCCTTTCAATGTATACCCTTACGCCACCCACAGTCCAATACGCCATATGATTATGAATCTTAAAATCGATTCTATTTACCTGACTCTACTATTCGAATCTCACTGTAAGATAATATCATAGCTTCGAAATACTTAAAGAAAATATACGATTAGAAGTTGTTTTTTTATTCCTTTTATTTTCTTATAATCTTCAACCTTTTACTGCATTTGTATTGCTTAGTAGGTAATCAAAGCTACCTCTTCAACTTACTATTACTTCCACTTGCTTTTAAAGAGGTATTCGCCGCCTGACTGTACACATATAATTGGTCGTTATAACTCTTCAGTCAGGTTTACCATCTAGCATCTTGCATCACCTGTTTTGTGTGTGTTAATTTTTTACATTGTAGCGGCCAAATTTATTTACTCCCAGAGTTTTTTGTCAGAAATCTGAAGAGAAGAAGTTGCCGAAGAAATATTTTTTTTCCTTTTTCATTTTGTTGGACCTGGGGTTTGAACAATGGCCTCACGTCTAATAAGTCAACACACTATCGCACAGAACAGATACTAAAATTCGAAAGATGCAGAGAAGATGCGGATGGCCCCTGTGCTAGGATGACAAGACTTTAGCAGTACAAATACTAACTTCAGGACTAGTATTGTTAACCTATACCCTGAGAGACTTTGCAATTTATCTCATTTAACTGATTTAAAGGTCCGCCAGTCAATTTTCTTTTTATGCCTTAAATTTTAAATCGTTTTAAATCTTAACTGTTAGTGAATTATTCATCACGATGGAAATCTTTATTCAATAATTTCCAATAAATATGATTTTATTGTTGTCAATATTCTGTATTTTTATGGATTGTTTGTTATTGTTTTTCTTTTTCTTTTTTTTATATGCGAAATAACAATAACAAACAATACAGATATACAAATAGAAGGCAACAGTTTGTTGCATGCAACACAAAGCAAAAAAAAAAAAAAGATTAAAATTGTATTTATTAATACGCCTCTTCTGTCTGCCGCTGAGGTAAACAAACTAAGGCACGTGGGCAAACGGGAATAAGTTTATAGAAGCAAACAATTATTTTTAAATTTCTTTTTTTTTCTCACTCATTTACTCTCTCATTGGCATAGGCAATGAAGCATTATTTTCGCCTTTCAAGTTATGAATTTTCAGTATGTGTAATGCAGCTTCAATTCAGATGCCCTGAATACTTTACTGGTGTGACAATACCTGACCCTTAGGTTGCTCCACCGCAATAATCAACTCAATCAACAACTACCTTCAGGCTGACAGTTCTTGTTTTTTTTTTTCGCGTTTAATGTTGTTATATGCCAATAAAAAATGAAAAAAATAATAAAAACCGTAGAATATACAAGTACGATTGCATACGTATTGTATGAACAAAAGAAAATAAATTTTTTTTCTGTAATTCTTTTATTATTAAAATTGAAATAATGAAACAGCAAAACAATTGATTTAAAGAAATTAAAAACAACTCAAAAATAAATCGAAAAAAAAACCAATAAAAAAGAAAAAATAAAATGGGAAAAATTAAAGAAAAAAAACCGAATCGAAAACCATATGAAATTAAAATCATAATTGTGAGTGGGTTCAAGAACAATTCAAAAAAAAAGAAAGGAATTCAACCAAAACAAAAATAGAATTAAAAAAAATTGTTCTTTAAAATCGAACACTATTTCATGCAATTCATAATTTGGCTTGAAGTTTCGAAAACAGCTTAATTCAAATTAAATACAGTGTAGTGAGAAATAATAGCGATAATTTGATATTTCTTTAATAGAATGTCATGAAATTTTGACAATTTTGGCAGTAACTGTAAATTGTTTTTTAAAATTTCAAATTTTATAATTATTTTAACGTCCTTTTGATTTTCTCAAAATTTTTTCACAGATAGCTAAGCAAAGAAGTTAAGTCTGTAGGAGGAGAAAACAAAATAAGAAAATATTCAAAACTAAGAGCAAGTGAAGTGTGTTCTCTGTCTGGTCTTTGTGTAATGTTTTCTTGTTGGATGGCGCAAGTGAGGCAATGCTTGCTGGGAAGCGCGACTTTTTCTGAATGTCTCCTACATTAGTCAGGCAGATAAACTGTTTTCAAGATTCTAACAAATGTCACATCGACGTATGTCTTAGTTAATCAATGCCAAGGATCGTTCAGGGAAATTTTAAATCATTTTAAATTATGCTTACAGTCGGGATTACGACGTAGCCTCCCTCATTTTATTCCTAAGAGGCGGAACCTACACAGTTTAAAGTCGAATCTTATTTTGTTTTGTTGGAGTTATTGCATAAGCCAACACACTACCTTCTAGACTGTGGCGAAATCATTCATTATAAGACAATTCTTAAATGGGTTCAATAGGGATATTGTTGGAAATTGTATTCGGGCCAAAGCAGGTACACAGCTTACAATCCGCTCCACAGAAAGCTTAGTTGCTCGAATTTTCTTAATTGTAGTAAATTTATGGGCAGGCCTACCAACTTGGGCAAGAGAAGTGTATGTGCGTTGATCCTCGCATTGCACAAATACTCTTACTTTGAGCACTAAGAGAAATTTACCTAAAAACAGAGAAGCTGCATCTTTGCTTGTTGTCGCGTTGCCTTTAAAGTAATCACTTCCACATACAACCATGTTTCGTTGCATTTATTGTGTCACAACTAGAGCTATTTGATAAAATTCAAAATTTACGAATGCTTGAACGCTTATTTGTTTTTGTTTTTGTTTTTGTTTTGTTTTTCAAGGATTTTAGACACGCTCTTGGTCACACCAATTCATGCTATTGAAATGAAAGATTGACACTCACATTTCCGTTACTTTTTTTTGCGAGCGAAAAGGATTTCCTCTTATGGATTTCAAACGAATTAAAAAATAAATCATAAAGATATTAAAAGAGCGGAAAAAAAGATAACATTTCTCACATTTGATGTTTTTAATTTCCTACAAAAATAACGAAAAAAAAATTAAAAATTTGAAATTAAAAATTTATAAAGAAAATAAGAAAGAATTTATGGTTGAAAAAGAAAGGAAAAGAAAAAAACCAAAAATGCATTTTGTTTGTACAGAAAAACAAACTGTTGCTAACAGAAGATACGCTGCAAATGAATTAAAAAAAAAACTTCAATTGAGTATAGACAGTAAAGACAGTTTTTCCTTTTTGTTTTTGTTCTTAAGTTGTCATAGGATGTAGTCCTGACTGAAGAGTAGTAATGCCAAATTATGTGTGCATGTATGTCATACATTTATTGACCATGTTTGAAAGAATTACTCCACTATTTATCAGACAACATGAAATTTTTTGGAAACGAGATTCAAATTCGGCAAAAAATTAAAATATTTCAGTTTAACCTTACGTTCTCTCAGAGGGGAATGCTGAGAGCGCATCTTCTTGCTCATTATCACTACACTTAATACAACAAAACAATTCATTTTCACACAGAACTTTTTTGCTGCACAATGGCACCCGCCATACTTGAAAAAATACTAGCCTTGAAAACAGAAAAATTAATTCTTTTTGTGTAAATTTTTAGAAACTCTTCAATCTTGAGAAAATTTAACTGAATTCGTGATTACATTCCTTTAAGCACCTGATGCCTATTAATACTTTGGTATTTTCGCCTCATATAAAGTTAAACATGATTGTGAAACAATAAATATTGAAAATTTTATTTTAAATAAATGGCATACTCACTCATACAAACATACAACACACATACAAAACAACAACAACAAGAAAAAAAATATTAACAATAACATGCAGTATTGCTGTATGATTATTTAATAATAAAAAAAGATGAAGGCAAAATAACAAAAAAAAAAAGACAGAAACAGACATAGAAACAGAAACAGAAACAAAAGAATAAGATAACATAGCAGAAAAAGTGTTATAGAGGAAGAGGAAATACAAGAACCAGCTCTTACAAAAAGAAAGCCCTCATACAGCTCTCTTTATCTCATTGTATGTGGCACTCAATTTGCAATTGTGTTTGGTGTTCATATTTCTATCATAACCATTGTGTGTTAAAGAACAACTAAAGAGTGTGATACACACAAAAGCGCAAAAGGGGTGAGAGAAGGGAGGACAAGATTAAAATTGTATACAAAAAAAAAAAAAAAAAAAATTAAAATTATTTTCTTTATAAAGAAATGTTTGTGTCTGTCTGTCTATTGAGTTGAAATCAATTTTATTGAATATTCAATACAACAAAAACAACTATTTTATGGAAAAACAATATATTGGACAATAATGATTGAAAAAAAAAAAGAAAAAATTATTTTATTTTATATTGTTTTGTTTAAGAATAACAATAACAATTGAATAACAATAACAAATGAAAATAAAAAAAAAAATTTTTTTTTATGTGTCAATGATGTTAATAAAAACAAACAATTATCTACACCAACACATACATACACACCAATATGTATACATGCTGTGTATAAATATACCTGCATATGTATGAGTATTTATTTTTATTGTTTTTTTTATTATTCAAAGAGTAGAAACGAAATAATCGAAATACAACAAAATCGCAAAATATTCTTTAAATATTGTTTATTGTTACGTAAACAATATTAGGCTGAAATGATTTTTAGACGAGAGCTCGATAGTTCAAGCCTTAGTTCTGTTTTCTTGAAGTGTAATACAGGTACCATCTCTCATATACAAAATTATCGCACGAAAATGGTCGTTTGAGAATACAAATTCATTACGAGTGTTTAATTTTCCCAAAATTGTAGTTTTTCAGTTCGAGATAAACAATTGCAATCGTTATCTTGCATTTCATCTGGAGGGTATATCGCCCTCGATTATGAGAACTCGTTTGTACACTAATCAGCAGCATTTATCTATGAATTCCAGCATACTAAAATCATCAACTAAAAAAACTATGCGAGTAAATAGAATTGCCATGAAAAGTTTCTCAAACCTAATGCATTAAACTGTAGATCCTTCCATTCATGGATGAAATTAACACACATCGCATGAATGGTTTTAGAAGCCAATTAAGTAAGTGAATAAAGATTTAGAACTTAGGTCGCTGACTAGGATATGGATAGGATATGGGATGGATGGTAGTGGAGACCATAGGAGACCTTCTTTTTAACTATCCAGGCCTTGATAGTGTGAGGTTGAATACTCTAGATAGAGAGCTCTTGAGGTGTACATTCATACATTCGCAGGAATCATTATTATTTGATTTGAATCTCTGTACCTTTTACTTTCCTTACATGGGTCGAATAACCTCTTAATGTAATTGTACTTGTCATCAACGCGTTCCAGGTCCTCATACCCTACCTAACACAATCTATTTTGTTGATAGATAAACCCTAGGCTTTTATTGATATGAAAAATGTGTCCCTATTAATACTACCACTACTGTTAATGTTATTCTATACTGTAGATACATACATACATACATACGTACATACATATATACCTGCATATATTCAATGGAGCAGTAACTAATTGCGTATGTGAAATGTCGCTTCTTATTTACTGCTAAAAATAATCATACGTCTACGTGCATTGTAAAAACAGTGCCAGTAACTAACAGACCTCATTAAAAAAATTAGAAAAAAATATTAGAAATATTAAAAATAATCTGTTATAAGATAATTATTAAGGTTAGTTTATCGATCTAAAAATGAAAATGAAAATGAAAAAATCAGAATGAAAACAAAAAATAATCATTATTATAATCAAATATTTATAAACAGCAGTTCCATATACAAACGATAATATTTATAACACATTCCAGTATGTTTTCAGTTCATTATTTATTATACGCATTTATACATGCTTATACATAATTGACAGATTGTTAAGGGCATGGTGTAAAGCAGGAAAATATTTAACATTTTCTCATTGATTTCAATTACACTTGATCAAACATATAATTATTTAGCAGAAGTATTTAAGTACAGTGGGTAGAATACTAATAAATTCAGGACGGATAAAAGAGTCATTATAATGATTTGTAGACTTTATATGTTATTGCACAGTTTTTGGATGACACCAGACCTTATTCAGCGAAGAAATGTAAATTGAAAGAATTTGAGAAAATATGTGGAGTACTCCATCAAATGTCTTCTTCACGATCTTACTCTTATCATATTCCTGATTAGACTGAGTCCATCTACCGGAGATAGGCAGTATAGTGGGTGTTATCCAATTGCCTATTGCTTATCAAACTGATAATTAACCATACTTTCACTTCAATGCTTTCTCTCTTAAATTTTGTTAAAGCAAATGTCGTGTGAGATATCATCAAAATATTTCATTCGTTTGATAAAACTATTGTTGCCATTATATGTGGATTATAACATCAAATATTTAAAATATCTGTCATGCCTTCTCTGGAAGTAAAGTATCGGAAATGTTCAATTTGAAATGAATCTGATGCATAAATAAGACTGAATTTTCCTAAGCACCGCTAAAGATTAAGATTATCCTCATGCAACTTAAGAAAATTAGGTGGCCAATTAGGGTGGCCATAGTACAGGATAACTTGCCCGGGATAACTAATGTAAAACGTAACTTCGTCTTTATTAAGCTAACGTTTAAAACGTTTAACATTAAATGTCATTTGTTACCTTTTCTGCTGATCAATTTGTTGACAATAAATTTCTTTTAATTTTATTCGTTGCCATGCAGTGTTGCAGTTGCTTATAACATTGTACAATAATAGCCTTTTAAGTCTCATTCGTTTAGAAAATTGTTTCAATTTAATGCAATACACCGTAAACGTGGCTGCCACTCGCAAAAAAGGCTTAAAGCTTTAAACAAAGAAAGAAAGAAACGTAAAAAGAATTCTTTCAAAACAACTTTCACAACGAAATAATTCACAAATGAAATAATTTTTTACGAAACGTTTAATTAACAGTCTCTAGATTAAGAATTTGTTTTTCTCTGTTAAAGGCTTTAAATAACTCAGTTTTTATGCTCTTATCTCATTTTATTTTATGCATTTTCCATGGCTTTACTATTATTATTATTGGACAGAGAGAGGGTAGTTTTAATATATGCCTGGAGTGTTTTATTTTTACTATCAGTAGCATGCTACTCCACTTTAATTACCGCCACCATCCCCTCTGTAAATGTTTATGGTTTAATTGTTTTAGCCATTAAATACGTTTTAGTCCGGTGGGCTTGTTCGATATGTTTTTATACATACTTTTACTATTTTCTTCTTGTAAGAGCTTTGATATTTATTTATTGTTGTTGCTATTGGTGTTGCCATTGCCATTGTCTATCGTAGTGTAAGTGGATCGATAATGTCATTATTAAATTTACAGTAATTCTACTGGCTTATCAAGTATTGGCTTAAATAAATAATAAAATTTTAATTTAAATTGGAGTAATTAAAAAGGGGTTACATTGGCTATATTATGGTCTGGTATAATCTCAGAACAATTAAACGTCCTTAAGGGTAGAATATCAATCATATACTCGGAAAATTGACTGATAGTTTGAGATATACAGTGCTGTAGACTAGAAAATGTGGAATCCAAGTGTTTTCAAGTTCGCTTAAGTGAATGTATTAGAAACAAGGGATTGTTACTTGTTGCAGGCTTAAAGTCGACTCCGATCGGCAAATATTTGAAAAAGTTTTTATTTACTCTCAGAGTTTTTAACAGACTACTGCTGTTTTGTAGGAGATGTCTAAGTCATGGTCTCACGTCTAATAAACCAACACACTACTTACTAAACTAAGACAATTCCATAAAATCCATATCCAAAAAAAAAAAACACCTAAATATGCAGAATAATCGAGGGAATTGCGTAGTGCGAGTGCAGTCTTCACTGTGGAGGGTATGTGCGCGAGTAGACAAATATCATCTGCGTAATTTAAATTATCAAGTTGTTGAGAGAAACTCCTTGTCTTCCTGAACAGATTTCCTTCATAACATCATTCAGAGTGATGGTTCCAGAGTGATCTTCCTTAATAACATCATCCAGAGCTAAGGTAATAGCAGACATTTTTGTTTTACTTGAATATTAGAAAACGTATTCAGACGTATTGTTGTCAGAAGACAATTGCAAAGAACTTTAGCCTCACGTCTAATCAACCAACATATTATCTACTAGACTATGGAGACTTGAGAAGAGTACCAAAAGTATTTTAAAACTAAATAAGGGCGAGCTGAGCACGCTAATGATTGAACTTATGGTGGAAAATGGTGTATGTCTGGCATAAGCTGAAGACAATGAAACAATTGCGCAATTTCTGTGTCATTGTCTAGCTTTCGTAAGCTTGAGGCAGTCCTAACTATCAGAACTAAGCAGAATGGACTGGAAAAGTTAAGAAAGTTTGTATAAGATACATACTTCCTGTTGAAAGTAATGTGAGATTTGTAATGATAGGCGTACAACAAGTCTACATGATGAGTTGGTTAATCACATCTCCTTCAACCTACCTACCTATTTATCTTATAGGCTAAGTGAGCACACAATTCTATACAGTTGTCGTTCATTTGAAGTTGTCTTAGTCAAGTAAGTAGTGCGTTGGCTTGTCAGACCACGCTACAAACCCCAGGTTAGATAACGAAATATGAAAAAAAAAAATTGCCTCGCCGATTTCCTCTTTGCAGATTGCAGGCAAAAAAACTAAAAGAGTAAATGAAATTGCCATGAAAACTTTCTTAAAAATCTGTCGTTCGTATTCGATTTTAAACAGTACGTCCAGCCACTCATGTATAGTATGAACACATACAATATGTTTATGTGTGTTCTTGCCTGAAGGTTTGTAATAATCATGTATGTATGTGTTCACTCTTCTCGATTCATAGCAATCAATAAGTCTAGGAAATTTTATTTTCGCATAAAATTTCTAAGTCAGTCTGCTATATGAATACTCTAAGATATTTCACGTGTAATTGTTGAGGCACTACTTACTGAATTATGCGGGCCTATATTTCTCAACGTAAAACACATTTCTGTTCAATCACATTCCGGAGAATGTGTTCTTTAAGATATTTCCGGATAATTCTGAAGTGTACAAAGGAAAACATTACCTTCAGCAAATGTAAGGCTATCATGTTTCTACTATAAGGTCATACTATTCAAGTTCCTCGATTATTCTGCATTTCTAGTGCATTACCGCAGTGTTAATTAAATATATTTTCCTGCGGTTTAAGATCTTCAATTTCCTTGGAAATAGTTGTCAATATTAATCGATAACTTTACAATATTAATAGGAAATGTCGTAAACATAAGAAATGTTAATGAAAAGGACATAGCAGCAGTTTTCAGAAGTACTTGCATAATATTTTTGAAAAAAAAAAAAACAAAAAAAAATTGTGCGAAATAATCTGAAATGAAACCTGGCGGTGCAGTAACCTAATTACACATAAAAAATCCTGTTTTAATTCATTCTAGAAAAGACAAATGAAAATATACGCGGCTTAAATTCTGTATTTAACAAAATTAAATTTAAAAAAAAAAAAAATATTTTCTGTTGTTTTCCTTAACAAGGATTAAAAACCTTGACTTTCACATACAATACACACACTCACATATAACATATACTAACCCCTCAATCTAGCTAACACATATCAATGGCCATATATATACGTATACGATTACTGGAGTAAAGAAAAAAAAAAAAAAAGAATAAAAAATAAATAAAAGAAAATACGTAAATTGTAGTCTTACACACACATACACATACATGTACACATACACAAAAACAAAGTCATGTTTTTGTCCATGAGAATGGTAATGAAAGAGAGAAAAAGTGAAAAGGGAAAATTAGATGTCAAAACTAAGACAACATTGCCCTCTAAAAACCATCAACAACAACATCAACATATTCGTCATCATCAAGAGAGGGCAACAACAATAACCAACGAAACTAAAGGCCATGTTAAAAGTTAATAAAACAAAAACAAAAACAAAAACAAAAACAAAAAAATAAAGAATGATGACAATGAAAACAAGAGGTAATAACAGCAGCAACGACAATATTGTCGCAGAAAAAGAGAGAGTGAGAGTGAGAGAGAGAGAGAGAGAGAGAGAGTGAGATAGTGAGAGAGTAAGAGAGAGAGAATGATTTTTTAAAAGATAAACACAAAAATCTTGCATATGAAATTGAATAACAAAAATGCCAACAACTACAATAGCATAATAACAATTGATTTATAATAACAATAACAATAAAACAACAACACCAATAACGCCACCACCAACAACAACAACAGAAATTCAATTTTTATACACATTTATGCAATTTGCTTACGTACATACCGTTTGTAATTCGTAATAGACAGTGTGCAACACTCTTATTTGCACAAAACGCAAAAACAACAGTGACAGTGTCATTGGCAAAATAACTACGATATCAGCAAATGACAACAAAATAACAACAAGAACCCACTTGTTGATGTTGTTTTGACAACACACGCAGATACGCACACAATCACTTGCATTCAGAGCAAAACAAAAAAGGAAAACCTCTGCATTTAATACAACGACCACTCTCTCATTTACAGCAAAAATAAAAAAAAAAATAAAAAAATAAATTAACGACTGATAATACCGAACTATGTAATATGGTGGTGTCATATGCACAGAAAAACTTTTTACGGAATAAAGATTACAAGATTTGATTGGTTTGGATAAGTAGTATCGATGCTCTATGCGCAATTATAACGTTTTTAAACGTTCAAGAAAAACTAGAATTCCCCGAGTTAACTCAGCTATTCACCATCACTCTGGATGATGTTATGAACAAAGTCTGTTCTGGCAGAAGAGGACAACTTGAGAATATTGATTTGGCTACGAATGATATTTTGGTCTATTCTCGCACATAATCTCTCCAGCATACATGCAAAACTCGTAGACTGCACTCGCACTATTCAATTTACACGATTATTCTGCATTTTGGAATAGATTTAATGAAGACACTGTAGTGTGTTAGTTCCACGGTTCAACACCTGGCTTATACATCTCTAACAAAACGAAAAATGAAAAAATATTTCCTTGGCGACTTACTCTCAGCTGATTTCAGGCAAAAAATAAGTTTCTCAAAAGTCTGAGTCGACTTTAAAATATAGGTCCTGCCACTCATTTGTATAAAATTTACACACACAATATGAGTGGTGGTATGGGAAGCTGGGTCGTAAACCTGCCTGAAGGGTTGTAATAACCAATTATGTAGGTTAGGTTAGGTTAGATTGGAGTGGTAGCTTTGATACCAAAGCTCACTTGTGGATGCACGGCGGCATGTTGTGATGCCACATGTTCCTGTACTGATCAATTACGTATGGACGTAGGTGTTTTTTAATCGATTTCGACTTCTTGAATTTTTGGTATCAAACTCAAGTGTCGTCCTTATGATACTATCGGGATTATTATCCTTATTGTTGTCAAAAAACATCAGCACAAACACAAGTTGATATAATAAATACGTTAATGCTGGTGTAAGGTGTACTAAAAGCATGTTCTACTCAACCGAAACAATACTACTTACTCACATAACTTTTCAAAGTCATAAACGCCCATATATTTAACCAATACATGAATATTTCATACACTTACACTGCTTGCATGTATACATATGTACTCATAAGTGCATATACACAACAGAACTAAACAAAGACTGAGTGTTAGTTTCTGCCATAAAAGATTACGAGTTTAGTAGCCTGCATGTACATGTATGTGTGTTGTAAGTAAGTTCTCGTGCCAGTGCATGACAGCAAGATGCCTCTTGTAGCATGCCAACATACACAACAGCAATTAAGGCTGGCTGCTGTCATTGTTTATGCATATTAAGGAAGTGTGCAGGTTTTTTTTTATTGTATTCTCTTTATTGTCATGGTTGTTGCTGTTGTTGCTTTTGTTATGTTATCCATTTCTTTTTTGTCTTGTCTCCGTATTGGTCTAATTTAAAATGTTTTCAGAGCAAAATTGTTAATTTTTAATCTATTTTTCGTTATAAAATGTTCTTTTGAAGGACAGACATATCAATTAGAGAGAATGCATGTGAATAGATGGATAGTTCTTATTATGAGTTGTACCTTTAAATTCAATCTAAGAGGCCTGCCACTGCACGTGCAATGGAAATTTAAGAGAGTAAAAATTAGATTAATAAAGAAATTTTCATAAAATTGATGTGGCAACACTGTAGTATAACAATTAGGAGACTAACAATAATGACAATCTATAAGGCAGTTGAAAAGGACTTTTCTAAATGACTAACACAACTTTCTAGGGAAGTGAACGAATGAATTTAAGAATTGGTCACAGAATTCATACAATCGATAGCGAAATATATGCAATTTTATTGATTGTCTAACACAAACACCGAAAATAAATGATAAATGATGTTTGAAGTAACATGGGATTTAAACTATTGTCCATCGGATGCTTTTTATTGATACCAAGAAAATTAATCGTTCCAATTTGGGATAACCTGCTGTCAAATAAAGCATATTACAATGAGAGCGTTTTGCATCAATCGAAATAAATGCTAGTCATCAGGGCTAAGGTTTAGCCTGGTTGGCGAATGACGCAAAACCACCACCACAGTTTAATATCGACTCCGATTTTTAGAAACTCTTTCATGGCAATTTTATTTGACTCTCAGAGTTTTTGCTAGACATCTGCTGAGAGGTAGTCATCGGAGAAATCTTTTTTCAAATTTTATTTTTCTGAAGATGTTTGACCTGGCAATCTTCAAGCTCAATAACGTATTGGAAGACCAGTTCGCATATGGAGAGCCATCTCCAAAGTAATTTTAGACTATCAAATGGATGGATAGATAGGATAGGATAGATATTTCAGCAATAAATATCAAACAAAAAATTATGCCAGTGTTTAATAGAATTTTTCATTATCATAAGAGTTTTGAGAGTCATTCAAAAACGATTTTACCAACACAATATTAATCCTCTGGCTATCGGGGCTTATGAGATGATAATTTTTGATTTGTTTGAATAACAAATTGAATACATGCTGGATGCAATAGATCTGAAAGATTTTATTTTGTTTTCTTTACCAAAATGTAATACTTTTTTAAGGTTTTTTTTTTGATTTTCTACAAATGCTTACCTCTTTCGTACACTTCTCTCTGTGTCTCTTGGTATTTCTATTGATTTTAATTTGATTCTTTAACATTCAAGTCTATCTATCCTGTTATCCTCTTCTATTCTTGTCTGTATTTTCCAATAAATTTTCAAATACAACATTTCTCTCTGACTACCCTCTTCCCACTCTTAAAAACTAGAGCTCATCAAAGTAACAATGCTGTTAAATTAAATTGTTTTTTAAACAAAACCTCTTTACTGCATACGTTAAATGTTAAAGAAAAGCAAAAAAAAAACATTACAAATAAGAAATAAAAAAAAAAACAAAAACAAACAAAAAAAATTATTTAAAAACTCTTCGTGCTTGAAACAAACAACAAAACAATATTGGAAACGAGTATCAATCATACAAACCTTGTAAACATTTACGGACAAACAAACCAACAAAAAAAAAAACAAAGAAGAAACAAAGAGAAAATAAAAAGACATTTTGACAGTTAAGGATACCTACATTAAGATAACGTTTATCGAAATACGAAATACGAAATACGAAATACGAAATTCGAAATTCGTAACACTTTAAATCACCCACCAATCACGTACAAATCACAACAATCAGTTGATCAAATAATTTAGAACAACAAAAACAAAAACAAATACAAATACAAATACAAGCATTAGCAAAATGACACATAATCGTGAAAATTTACGCTTAAGTTTGCACGATTTGCAACAGACCACTACAGCACCCATTAATACATCATCCAGTAGCTCTAGTGTATCGCAATCGATGTCAGTGATAGCAAATCAGACCATAACGACAGTGGCCAATAAATTGACAAAAGGTAGTGGTGGCAGTGGTGGCGGTGGCGGTGCCGCCTATCAAAATGAAAAATGTGAGCGTTTAAAGAAAATGACATCGATAACATGTTCCGATTCCGAAGATGATTCGGAACGTCGGATACATTTGGATGGTGGCGGTAGCGGTAGCGTTGGCGGTAACATTGTCGTTGGCGTAGGCAGTAACGCTAGTGGTAGCATTGGTGTTGGTTCCCTAAAATGGAATATTGGGGGTTATGAAGGTGTAAGTTGAACCATCCATTAGCAGGATGAATCCATAAAAAAATTACCGAAAATTGTTGTTATTTTTTTATTTTTTTTATTTTTGAAATACAATTCAGTATCCTTTTGTTTACTTCCTTATTTTTCTTGATTTTTAAATCAATTTTCTCTTATTTTACAGGATACACGCACTCATATCGTACAGGAGATCTTTCGCAATGAACAGTCTTATGTTGAATCATTGCAAACAATGGTTAATCGTTACCTTAAGGTTTTGAAATCCCCCGAACATACTGGCATCATTGAACCACGCACTGTAGATGAGATATTCTTTATGGTTCCCGATATTTTGGAAATCCATGAAAAGTTTTTAGCTGAACTACGCAATCGTTTGGACAACTGGGATGCCCAACAGAAAGTGGGTGATGCTTTTATGGAAACGGTAGGCTCAACTTTATTTTCTTTTTTTTTTGTTTTTCTTTCCTTAGAGGCTTATTTTATTACATTTCATTGTTTATTTGGTTTTTTTTTTCTAGTTTTCAAAACTTGAAGTTTTGGAAGTTTATACTTCGTTTGTGAATAACTGCAGTCGTGCCAAAAATGCCATACGCAATACAAAACATCAACGGCCAGCCTTTGCCAAATTTCTAGAGACAACAGCACGTGAGCACAAAGGAAAGTTGACGTTGGATTATTTATTAATAAAACCAGTACAAAAGTTTCCCAAGTAAGTTACATTCGAAATATGAAATGCAACCCTGTACGTGGTATAATAATTCCGAAATTGAAATCGATTAGAACCACTGCTCTTATGAGTTTAAATCGAAGATAATTTGGAATTGTAGATTTTATTTAATTGCCCTAATTTTTCTTTCTTAATCTTTGTTAAAGTTACGAGTTACTATTTCAAAGACTTATTAAACACACCGATCACGATCATCCCGATCAGAAACACTTGCAGGATGTCTTAAAACTTGTGCACGACATACTCGTGCATATCAATTGTAAAGAACGGGAGATCCTAGAGAATGGTCTACGAGAGGCAACACTGCGTGAACTTGAGGGCGTCATCGAAGGCATAACAGATCTCATAGCACCGGATCGGCAATTTTTACTATTCGATCTGGTGACAATGCCTTCAGGCCAAGGAGCACGAAAAGAACGTGGTTTCTTTCTCTTCAACGATTTACTGGTATTGACGAGCATCAAAAAACGCAGCGGCACAATACGAAAGCCCAATACGTAAGTATTTATGAGGAGTCCGAAAAAAGTTTCCTTTTTCTTATTTTTTTGTCTTGTTTCTGAAATAGTAGCACTTGCCCCGGCACCGTGGCTTCAACCTTGGACACAAACAAGTACAAGTTTTTAACAAAGATCTCCTTGGACTGTTTGGAAATTGTAAAAAGTAAGTTTCACTATGAAATTGTTGTGTGTTTGATTTGCCTGAAAATGATTGTAATTTTCCCTTGTAGCGAAAGATGAAAATTTGAAGCGCATTATGACTGAAATTGAGAATTTGGCCGAAGACTGTAATAAACTGCAGCAGATTAGCGATATAACCGCCTCTCTTAAATACCCTCATCAGTATTTGGAAGATGTTGTCAGAGAATTGCATCGAGATGTCCAACGACAATTGTCCGAACGGCAAACGAATGATGCTCAACTGAATATGCTCGAATTAACGGTAAACTCACCGTAGGTTTCGTTTCTATTTTGGGATTCTTTTTTAAACTATAAAATCGTTTAAAAATAAAATATTTCTTTTGAATAAATTTCCAGTAACGGCAGTCAAAAATTATCCGTAGTGTTTAGTAAGTCTGAGAAGAGAACCCAATGGGAGGAGACATTTAATGAAGCCAAACAAAAATTAGGTGTGAAAAGCCTTTAGTTTTTAAATTTCTTTGCATTGTTAATGAAAATATTTACGTTTTAGCCGCCACATTAGAGAAACATCCCATACCAGAATTTTTAACCTCCATACCCATACGTAAAACTAGAGCTGGTCTCCAATTTACTTGTGCCGCCGCCACATTAAGCGAAAAACGCGATGTATGGGTATGCAATAGTGATGGTTATGTGGGCCAAGTGTGCATAATGTCGCTACATCCCGAACCGAATGTCACCAGTTGTAATGGCGTCTGTAATGCTCGTATTTTATGCGTTGCTTCTGTACCTGCTTATAATGCTCATAAAGCCTCCATTAAGTCCACATCTTCCAACGAGGATCATTCGATGCAACAGCAGCGTTCCTCATTGCCCCCCAATAGTTATACTCAACAGTTATTGGATTATCGCAAAAGCATTTCACCCAATTATTCCACACCCAATTCAGCCATTGGCACACCCGAAAAGAAACGCAGCGATAAGTGCCAAGCCACGTCAGCATCATCGGCTTCAGTGTCAGCTTCGGTGGGTGGCAACAGTAGTGATATTCAATTAGATTTAAATTTAAGTTCCAGCGATGAAGAGGCTGATTCAAATACTTTGACTACAACAAGTCTGGGTGGGATTTCAACACAGTCGAATATCTCCACTGGTGGTGGAGTTAGTGGTAGTGGTGGTGGTGGTGGCGCAAATAATAGCATGAACTGTGAACGTGGCCCCAGTCCAGCACCTTCGACACATACAACAGGCTCAACATCGACTGCCTCAACAGCCATTGTGGGCAGCAGTGGCACTCTATATCATGGTCATCAGGTAGGCTTACTTTTTTTTTTTTTTAGAAATTGATTATGAACCTCTAGTACCTCTATTTGACTTTACACAAACGTTTAGTACTTTTTGCACTTCTTTTTTTTTTTTTGGTGATTATTTTAATTTATTGTTGATTTTCATTTTAAAAAATACTTTCGTTTCATATGATGCACCATTTAGCTATTACTTTTATACTGATTTTAGTACCAATTTTCCAAATTTCCATGACGTTATAATGTTAAGTACTTTTGGCAGTACGTTGTTTATTTGTTATTAATAATAGAAATCAAAACTTTATAAATCGTTTAATTATTAGAGATAGAAAAACCATAAGTTTAGCATTTAAAAATACTTTTTGCAAAAGTACCTTTTTTTTAGAAAAGTACCACAAACTACATATATTAGTACCAATATTTAGTTTCGATAAGATTTTTTTTTATTAACAATTTAAAAATATTCCTTGTTGCAGGATTCAAATCCCGATGAAAGTGATGGCAATCAGTCGACAATGTGGATTGGTACTGAAGATGGTTGTATACACGTCTACAATAGTACCGATAATATACGCATTAAAAAGAATCGCATCAAAATTGAACATCATTCAGCAGTCTATTCCATATTGTAAGTAAAATAAAATGAAGATTTCCAAAAATAAGTACCAAAGTACCTTTTCGCTATAAAATATCCTTTCTTGATAGGTACCTGGACAATCGTGTTTTTGTGGCATTAGCCAATGGTGATATTTGTGTTTATCTAAGGGATGGCGCTGCCTGGAATACCACTTCATCGCACTGTTTATCGGTTGGTACCGTAACAAGTCCGGTAACAAAATTACTCAGTGTACACGGCAGACTGTGGTGTTCAATACAGGGCATAATTAAAGTATTGGATATTGAAACATTAGCGGTAAATTGAAACCTGTTAATTGCCAAGAATAAAAACCGTAAACCTTTCAATTTCAATTTTTTTTTCTTGTTTGTAAAGGTAACTAATCAAATACAAATTTCTTCGGATTCCAAGCCCATAACCAATATGTGCGTTTCGAATAATTATGTGTGGATATCAATACAAAATTCGGCTCATATTAAATGTTTTCATTCCAATACGTAAGTCAAGAAATCCCAGAGAATTTTTTTTTAATAAAATTTTTAAAATTAAAATTTTTGTTTTTTTTTTGTTTTTGTTTTTAGTCATCAATTAATAACCGAAGTTAATTTGGCTCAGGCTGTGAATAAAATGTTATCAAATTGTGATGAAATTATACGCCAACACAAGGCCGCCTGCTTGCGGGTGACCTCTTTGTTAGCCTGCCGCGATCTTATTTGGATAGGCACTAGTGCTGGTGTCTTACTCACCATACCGGCTCAGGGTTACGATAAGGGCACTACTAATGTGGTACCCACTGGCATACCCCATGGCCACACGGGCCATGTGAGATTTTTAACGTTCGTAGAGACTTCGGGTACCTCCACTACCAATTCAAGTACCGAAAGCACGTCGAGCAATAAAATCGAAGCCGAATCCTCATCTTCGGCTGGTTCGAAATCTCCCAAACCGCAAAAGGAGACAGCGCAAACGCAACAGGCGAATCAAACGAATGCAGGCGCCAGTAGTAGTAATATTTTGATCATATCAGGTGGCGATGGCTATGAGGACTTTCGTAATTCGGGTGCCAATTCATTAAGTGAAATTGCTGGCCGCGAAGACAGCACCAATCATTTGCTTATTTGGCAAATTTGAAGCCGAAAGCGTAAAAATCGTTGGCGGTGTTTACTCAAACGTTGGAAGAACAACAACTAACACAGGCTGGCCGGCTCTAAGGATGTGGACTTAAGGAGAAAATATTTCATGTGAAGAAGAGAAAACAAAAGGTTTTTTTCAACTTAAGTTTAACCTGTTGACAGATGTTGACAGATGTTGGTTGATATTTTGTTTTTGTTTTCAACAAAACATTTACAATAACAAACATAACAGAGACATAAGAGTAATGCATTTGTTATCGATTTAAAAAAAAAGGAAAACACACGCACACGTACACACACACACACACAGAGACACATACACACAAACTTACTTACACTCAAATACTTAAAAATAGTTGTAAACTCACAAGAGTTTCTTTTTAGAGAAGATTTTTTCGTTTTTTACGTCTTCAAAAGAAAGAGAAACACTGAACAGAAAATTATGTGCCAAATTCTGTTTTCCTTCAAATGTTATTTAAAGTTTCATTTTCATTTAATTTTCATTTTGTTGTTTTTTCGTTTATTTGTTTTTCTATACTTAGAGAGAAAAAAAAAAGATTTTTTTTTAAATGAAATTTAAATCAAATTAATTTTTATAGAAACAACAACAACAACAACAACAACAATAACAATGTATAGTTAAACGATGGTTTCAAATTATTTATTTTGTAACAGAGTTTATGTTTTAAAGCAATATTTGTTCACAAGTAAAAACAAAACAAAACAAAAAACAATTTATTTTTGTTATGGCGGAAGTATACCACACTCAATAAGAATTTAAGAAAAAAACAAAAACAAAAAGAAAAAAATCAAATCTTAATTTTATAAAAATAATCATATGTTGTGTATGTATTTATATGTACATTAAGAAAAAAGAAAACGAATTTGTTCTCTTAAAATGCTAAGAATCTTTATGCCTTCCTTTGTAATACTCATCACATTAAATCCTCATTACATTTCAAACAAAGTTTTACATCAAAATGAAGGTTTTTAAATTCAAAAAAAATTTTATTTTTTTTTATAAAAATCAACATCGTTGTTGGAAGGTCTTATTGATTAATTCGAAATCTGTTGTCATGCTAGAATCTCTAAGGATTTGTTTAGTTTTTTTTTTTTCACAGTCAGAGGATAAAAATTTAAATACTAAAGTCTAATGAGTTTTGTTGGTTTTGTTTTCTAAATTTTAATTCAGCTCGTATGCTAAAAATACTGATGCATGATGTGAAAACTTTTATAAGTTCCCATACTTTTTAGTGAATTGTCAGAAGAATTGAATATGCTGTCATCGAAATCTATTTGATCCATTGATAATATGTTTAATAATCGACCTAAAATCCAAGTAGTTTTAGCACACCCATATTGCTATGTGGCTTTGGGTTCCACTACAACGTAGAATGGCAAGTCATTTATAAGATGTTCTAAGGGTTTCCTCCAACCCTGACAATTTTCTACATTGTATTTGAAAATAAACGTCATCTTAATGTCAAAGTTGTAACAATTCATTGCTTAAATTCAATTTGGAATTGAGCCGTGCAATACAAAGACATTTAACACATGCATTCTAGTATGCGAACTTTTGTTTAGGGTTGATGAGAGTTAGTTCGAGTTCGATTTGGTTGGAATAAGACTGTTTTTTCAGATGATAAGAAAAGCATTCAATTTATTCGGAAAATTCTTTAACGACCCTCTGTCTAAAGCAAGCTTTATAATAAGGCTACAAGTCGTTCTATGTGAAGCAGATTTCTTCTTCATCTATACGCAGGTGAGTTTCATTCTGCGGCAGTAGACAGAGTTTGATAAATATTTGAATCCACGAATGACAGCCATACAAAACTGTATTTTTTACATACAAATTAAATATACTGGTTTTTGTGTCAAGATTTTCAAAATTTAGCCTGTTTGCGGATGTCTGCACTCGATGTATAGACAGCAAAATGTTACAAAATTCTCGATTTTAGTAACAATTATGAAAGCAATTTGAAAGTCTTGCTATTCATAATCCAGCATATGATAAAAAGTCTTCTGCGAATTATTAAACTTTGCTACTCGTTACATTTTCTTTTCATCGTTTGATAACATATCCAAACAACTAGTGAAACGGTTAAAAACGGCTTATGACAGTTCTGTATGCGAGTAGTTCTAGTTCATTAAATCTATTTATGTCCGTCAGTAGATGTTTTTTTTTTTTTTTTTTAGACCTTACCTATGTCTTCCACCGAAGCAATTCCCATCTTATACGATTCACGATTCAGTAATTTTTCCACCATGCCATGTATGCTTGCTTATTCCATTCTAGTTTGGTCGATTACGGCTTCTTGTGCCTTAACTATTCAACTGTAGAATTATTTTTGTGATACTAATTGACTTTAAGCTGACAGTGGTGGCGATTCATTTGTAATTTTTTTTTTTATGTTTGATTTGCTGCGAGTGGTTTCCTCGTTGGTTAAGCTTCAAACATTCTTGTTTGCTCATGATGTTCGGCCAAAACTGAGGTATTACGACCAACTTCATTTCTGTGCAGCATAGCAAACTGTTTTGTTCCTCCATATATATGCCCATCTTAATTTATTTAATCCTTGATATTTGCATATTCTTATTAGTATTGTATATGATAAGCAGTAAAAATATTGAAAGCAACTGTTATTCCGGCCGATTATTGAACAATACTCAATTGCTTGATGATTTTATGAGCCGAAACTTTGAGCTTTTGCGTTCAACGGAATACGTTTTTGTATGCGATTTGTCAATAAATTAGTTTATGGCCGAAATAGTTTCATTTTTATTGGATCATTTATTCGATTAAATTGAATTTTGTATGGAAATCAGTTTATTTGAAGAGTAGAGAAGTCATACTTATGATATGTTTGATGTTTTATAGATTTTTTCTACTTTGCTAGCCTTAAATATAATAATTGCAGAAGTAATCTCTGAGCATTTCCTTTAGATTAGTTTTTGTATGCTGAATGTATATGTTGCAATATATTAATGTGACGAACCAATATTATATCCAATGGTATACTTCCCCAATTTTTATAAAATGAAAATAACAATAAAAACAAGAAAATCACCCCCCCACCCAATAAACATCAAAATTTTATTATTTTTTATTTTTAAATAAATTTAAATTTAAATGGTAAATATTGTTAACAAAGAATAAAATACAATAATTAATAGAATATTATTAAAATTTGTTGAATAATTATTATTCTTATACATTAACAAACATATCATTATTAGTATTTATGTAGAACATTCTGTTTGAAAAAGGCCTTTTTTTTTGGAATTTTAATGAATCTGGAAAATCCTGCATTTTTGACCAATGCATAACAAATGGGAAATTTGAACAAGAAAAGTTTTAATTTTGTAAATAAATAATTTTTTTTTTAGTTCTTTATTCTATTGCTGCGAATTAACTAACCCATTGTTATTTTTTTTTTCTTTTTTTAATTGCTGTTTCATTTTTTGAGCTACAATTTGTAATGTTTTTTTATGCATACATAATAATAATAATATCTAGTTATAGTTACAAAAGAAGGAAGCGGAGAGAGGAGACTGAGAGAGAGCGAGAGGAGAGATAATACTTTATATTAAATTAATTCAACTCTAAATGAAAATATCTTATTTAAAAGAATGTTTTTAAAGCAAAATTAATTAAATTTAAAACATTAATTATTTGAGTTTTTCTCTAAATATATGAATTAATTGTATGCATAACTAACTGTGTTACATAATGAAAATAATTAAAGTTATGTATTAATTATATGTTGGAATTATTATTATTATTATAAAACCATTTAAAGTGTATATTTTTTTAATTGGTCTAAATTTCATTAAGGGAACAATCTGAATAAAAATCTATTTTTAAACTTTTCATATTTTAATTATTTTTAAACAAAACCAATTACAAAAACAAAAACAGAAAATTTAATTATACATTTTAAATTTTTCCTTTAATATCTTAAAAGAAATGTTGCATTAACTTAACATACTTACTTTAATTGTATTGTAATATCTAATGTATTGTGTTTATTCGATTTCTATATCCTTCAATTTATCATTTTTGTTAATTTTGTCATACAATCTAACAAAACAAAATTTATTGTTTAATACATAAATTTAATTTAAAAACAAATTTAATCTAATTAAAAATTGTTTGTGTTAAAAAAAAATAAAAACTGAACAAACCAATTAAAAAAAATCAGAAACGATGCAAACATAAAAAGAATAATTATTTAATACTTTAACAAAAAAAAAAAAATTTGTTCGAATTTATTTTACAAATCTTAAATAATTAAAAATAATAATAAATAAATAATAAAAAATTAATGAATTTTGTTCAATAATTAACATTTATATCTTCTCTAATTATATACATTATGTGATGTATTTTGAACATACAAAAAAATCAATAAGTCTTAATGTTAATAAATTGGCAACAACAACAAAAATAATGGTAAATATTGTTAACAAAGAATAAAATACAATAATTAATAGAATATTATTAAAATTTGTTGAATAATTATTATTCTTATACATTAACAAACATATCATTATTAGTATTTATGTAGAACATTCTGTTTGAAAAAGGCCTTTTTTTTTGGAATTTTAATGAATCTGGAAAATCCTGCATTTTTGACCAATGCATAACAAATGGGAAATTTGAACAAGAAAAGTTTTAATTTTGTAAATAAATAATTTTTTTTTTAGTTCTTTATTCTATTGCTGCGAATTAACTAACCCATTGTTATTTTTTTTTTCTTTTTTTAATTGCTGTTTCATTTTTTGAGCTACAATTTGTAATGTTTTTTTATGCATACATAATAATAATAATATCTAGTTATAGTTACAAAAGAAGGAAGCGGAGAGAGGAGACTGAGAGAGAGCGAGAGGAGAGATAATACTTTATATTAAATTAATTCAACTCTAAATGAAAATATCTTATTTAAAAGAATGTTTTTAAAGCAAAATTAATTAAATTTAAAACATTAATTATTTGAGTTTTTCTCTAAATATATGAATTAATTGTATGCATAACTAACTGTGTTACATAATGAAAATAATTAAAGTTATGTATTAATTATATGTTGGAATTATTATTATTATTATAAAACCATTTAAAGTGTATATTTTTTTAATTGGTCTAAATTTCATTAAGGGAACAATCTGAATAAAAATCTATTTTTAAACTTTTCATATTTTAATTATTTTTAAACAAAACCAATTACAAAAACAAAAACAGAAAATTTAATTATACATTTTAAATTTTTCCTTTAATATCTTAAAAGAAATGTTGCATTAACTTAACATACTTACTTTAATTGTATTGTAATATCTAATGTATTGTGTTTATTCGATTTCTATATCCTTCAATTTATCATTTTTGTTAATTTTGTCATACAATCTAACAAAACAAAATTTATTGTTTAATACATAAATTTAATTTAAAAACAAATTTAATCTAATTAAAAATTGTTTGTGTTAAAAAAAAATAAAAACTGAACAAACCAATTAAAAAAAATCAGAAACGATGCAAACATAAAAAGAATAATTATTTAATACTTTAACAAAAAAAAAAAAATTTGTTCGAATTTATTTTACAAATCTTAAATAATTAAAAATAATAATAAATAAATAATAAAAAATTAATGAATTTTGTTCAATAATTAACATTTATATCTTCTCTAATTATATACATTATGTGATGTATTTTGAACATACAAAAAAATCAATAAGTCTTAATGTTAATAAATTGGCAACAACAACAAAAATTGCTAAGGAATTAAAATAAAAAAAAAAAATTAAAAGTAAAAAAAAATCTCAGCTAAATTCTCATGTTCTATAAGAAATAAAAATAAAACAAAACAAAAAAAAATATTAATTTCTTATATATTTAGGAAAAAATAAAACGATTAAAATTAATTGAACTTAACCTCGTCGTTGCATTTAAATGTTTTCTTAAGGCAGGAGCATGGAGAGATAAAATAAAGTTAAGATTTCATTTCCAATTTATAAGGTTAGTGTAATGAAACCTTTGATTGATAGTTGGCCAGAGGTTGTCGTAATATAATAGCTAGTATGTTAAATATGTTAGGCAACGGTTCCAAACCCAAGACACACATCTCCTACACAACGAAATATGAAAAAAAATATTTCTTCGTCGGTTGGGTCTTCAGCGACTGACTCTCTCTCTCTCTCTCTCTCTCTCCCTCTCTTTATTGTTGTTATTGTTTCTGTCGTAGAAACAATTTTATGTTCGATTTAACTGACTGTTGTTGTACTAAAAATAAGCAATCAGTAGAATTGGTTGTCGACTGATTTCTTCAATCCTACACACTTATACTACAAAATCAGTTGAAGAATGGTTCTGTTTACCATAAAAATTTATTCATGAAACCGAATTCGGAATGTGGTTAAATTAAACCGTCATAAGTGTTTTACAATCCTGAACCCATGCTTTTTCAAACCCAGAAAGTCATGCACCATTGATTCTATAAACTGTTCAGCTTCTTCTATTTTTATTCCTTGGCTACTCCCTAAACTTAATGATGATTTCTACAAAGTAATCTTCTGGTGTTGTCTTATTAGACGTGAGGCCACGGTCAGAAATATTTTTTTGGCTACTTCCCCTCAGCAGATTTCTAGCAAAAACTCTGCGAGCAGAATAAAAATTGCCATGAAATAAATTTTTCCACTTTAAAATGTTGGTCCCGCCACTCATGACACATACAACATAAGTGGTGTGAGATGCTAGGTTGTAAACTAGACTGATGGGTTGTTAATGACCAATAATGTAGGTATTTAGCAGACATAGACTGTTTGCTGCATATTGAGGTTCCTTTTTTGAGTTGGCTTTTATTCTAGGAAGATTTTTCTGTAGACGACATTATTATCTTCAGCAAATTTGTCGAAGTTGTAAAGTGGATAATCCAAAACGTTGTCACGGCTAATACATACGTCTGTTACCGAGCAGTTGCTCTGTTAAAAGGAATTTGTTTTTCATAAGTATTTATGGAACCTCTTTATTAATGCACATACTCCTTATAAAAATATATAACAACAGTATTATGTATTATACAGTATTTACTATAATTTAATAATAATTTAATTTAATCTACTCTCTAAACTAGTTGACGCCATTGATTCATTCATTCATTCATCATCATAATCGGAGAAATTGAAAAGACCTCGATTGGTAAAGAAGGGAAACAAATCTTTCATGGCCTCTACGTAACGAGGATTTGTATACGTTTTCATGCGAAACTGTTCACCGATTTCATCTGGACGTGAAAACGAATGAATATTCGAATCCTTATCGCTGGGTAACATAACAGCGCCCAAATGATTGAAGCAAGCAAAGAATGCTAAAAAGAAAGAATTTTTTCAAATTAATTTCACTTCAAATTTATTTCGTTGCAGTTAAACGTTGATAACCTACCATAAAATGTATTCTTTTGATCAAACATATCCTTCTGTAAATCCCTTAGCTTAGGAATACGTCCCTTAAAGCCTAATACTTTTAAGCACTCCACCAAACGTTCATAATAAATGGCCACAAAATGATCAAATTCTTTGATTCTGATATCTTTGGCTGCCGAAATAGTGATAAAAAACAATAAATCTTCTGCAGGACTACCCCATTTACAGATTTGATAATCCAAAAATAATACTTCATTTAATTCGCCCGTGGCCAAATAGTTGAACATAATATTACTCGACCAAAAGTCGCCATGGGTTAAGACATTAAAACTGTTTGTGTTTTGCTTTAAAGTGCTTAAACAACATTTCCAAAATTGCTCATAAGTAGGCTAAAATAAAAAGAGAAAAATATCATAATTTTTGTTGAACTAGGTACAGTTTATGTTATAGACTTACAAAGTTGTTTACATAATTTTGTGCATCTTCTAGGCCCCATTGTAACATTGATTTCTTGTAAGCATCTACTTTAACATTAAACATACTCTTCTGGAATTCTTCACCATTTTCTGAAACAAAACCACTTTGAAAGTGTTCCGGGTATGGGCCATTTTGCTCTTCGTAAACCGCACTGGCTGCATGTAACTCTGCCAGCCTGCGTAGAATACTTTTCATATGCACCATATCACAGCCATCTAAACGATTTAAATTCTTAAACTGTTGCTCACTTAAGTCTTCGAACACCAGATTAATGCGATTGTCCTTTTGCTCAACGTACAGGCATTTTGGTCCCAATTGTATATTCCAACCAACGTCCTTGTACAGTTTCTCAAAGGCGGGCAAATATTTTTGATACATTTCCATTTCTTTAGGGAACAGTGACAGTTTGTTAACCAGCTCACCACCTTTGTCATCGTCCAGCATAGTTTTTAGTATGTAAGTCTTATGTTTGGTGGATCCGTCTGAAAAAGTTCAATGTGATATACGTTATCGAAGTGTTTTGAAACAAGTTTTTAGGTTTCCTTGTCAAAGCAGTCGCAATTTAGAGTTCCGTTTCGTCTCTCTGAATATCTCCAATACGCATATTAATCTTGTACTTCTGAATACTACAATTCCTATTGATCTGCTTTTGCATGTGCAGAAGGAGTATAGAGCCCAAGATGTAAAGATAGATCGCTGAGGTCCCATACGTGCAATCTACAGAAACATACGCAAGCGATGAGATAATAAATGTCATAGGATGCCCAAGGGTAAGGAAAATAGAGATAAAATAACAAGTAATAGCGTTGGATAGAAAATAAACACGGATGTCTTATATAGAGAGCGTCTCAGGAACTGCCAGACATGCCGAAGGTTTGCAGGGAAATGCAGCAGATATAGCCTGTGACCTATGGACCATAGTCTGGGCATACAGAACCAATCTGAAAACATCTTAAATGTAGTTGGATAAGATACAGAGACTAGCGGCTGTTAGTATAACAGAGACATCTGTCTTACAGATGCGCTGGAAGTTCTGCCGGATTTAAACTCGCTGCAAGCGGAGGTGATGGCAATTCTCGCTGCGGCGAGAATATTTGAAGACGGAAACGTCTCCAAGCAGAACATAACCATACTTTCTGATAGCAAGGCGGCTATCAGCGCTTTAAAATACAGCGTGATGAACTCCAAGGCTGCGTACGGCTGCAGCAGATATCTCAACGAGATAGCGGCACGATATGGTGTTCATATCATATAGGTACCGAAGTACAGTTCCGGGTAGCTACAAAGCTGATGAACTGGTCAGGGGGTGTACGGCCATCAGTCTCTCCGATGAATTCTCGACGCTGGCCATCCCTATGGGAAACTGTAGGCTCATAATTAAGAATGCGATCGTCGATTCCGTTAACGACAGATAACGGATTTACTATAGCCTGGACAGAAGCAATAGACTCATCGTTTTTTGTAAATGCAACGGGAGTTAGTAATAAAAGTGATTGGAGGAATCTAGAAGATATTTACTCTTTTAAAAGCGGGGTCAATAACAAATCTGGGGGCTGAATCGAGAGTTTTTGGTCTCAAAGGGAAATATTCCGAACCCGAACGATGCAATCGAAAGATATGCTCAATTCAACTTGGATAGAAGATACAAAAGATGGGACCCATCAATACTATCTGATACTCAAGACCTGCGGCACTAGGGTACTATGAGGTAAAATCAATGATAGTGTGGACAGATTTTTTTTTCGTAACATTTGTTCGTTGGAAGCTTTATGTCCTGTAATCTGTGTATAATCTGGTATACACATATACGAGTATGTACGTACATAGGTGATATAACAATAATTTTAAATAAATTCTACCTTTTCAGGCTGATAAGACAATACGTTGTTGTTTAGCCAGGACTATTTAAATTCTTTTTTGATGCATTATTAAAATTCTGCTATGCGATAACAAACTGATTCACACAATAATAATAATAATAATAATAATAATTAATAAACTGTCTAATAATAAATAGAATAAATTGTGTGCTTAAAAATTGTAATATCCCAAAAATGTTAAAATTTAATTTGTGAATAATTATTCGTACAGTAACGAAGAACTGATAATGGTTTTGTGATTAGTTTCGTTTGTGATTTTCTAAATGATGAAATGATGAAATATATTTTGTGAAGTATGAAAAAAACGAAAACGCTTTATACGTATAACGTTAATATTGATTAAATTATGATATTTTGATTCGAGGCCTTCCTCTGCATGCCCGAACTTATGTATGTTAAAACGTAAAACCTTCAAGTTATCAACATATTTTGTGTACAAGATTCGTTAATCTGTTAAGAGAAACAATTTTGTTTTTGTTCTTCTCGATTAGTTTTCGTTAAAAATGATTTGCATCAGAATATGGTTTTGTATTGTTGAAAATTGAAAGCATCACTTGAAAGCTTAGACTTGGAATATCCTTAGAATTTAGCAAGACATGGAGATCCGTAATTCATACTACAATATTTAGGAGAGACTTTGGTCTTATGCGGCTATACAGTTTAAGAAATCACTCCCGTCCCTGGACATTAACCCTAACATTCATGTTTATAACAATTTTGAAATAATGAGAGCATTTCTAAATGATAATGCCTACACAGTGTAACAATTTTTTTTTTAATTCCTAGGGTTTTTGTTCTTTGTTTTTTACTCTATTGCGTTAATTTTTTTTTATACGTTGATAACAATTGATACAATTTACGTGGATGTACGTAAAAATTTTTGACACTTTTTTTTAATTTCTTTCCTAAAGACTTTTAACGTTCACACTACACTATAAGATAAAAAACAGATAAAAAGCGGTTGAATTAAAATCCAATTCTGCGACTTTAATAACATTGAATAATGTCAGAGAAAATTGAAATTTTTTTCATAATCCGGTCATTTCATTTACACTTAAGGAATGTTTATTTCTATTTTTCGATTATGTTTTCAATTTACAATACAAACCTTTCATTACTAAATCCATATGTACACGCAACATAACCGAAGTGAAATTTTCGCCTGGTGGTATGGCGGCAATTGGTGTAAAATTTTTAATTTGCACTGCATCGGGTACATTGCTGGACAAAATGTCTTTAAAATACTCAGCACTAATCCATGTGGGTATACATAGATTTTCATTTGGATTCACTATATCGATATTAGGTTGCATTTTGTTGTTATCGATTTTCTAATTTATATTGTGTATGATTTTAATTTAATTTTTTCTTTTTGCTTCAAATTAAAACACTTCCTTTTTAGCAGCACTAATCAAAAAAAAAAATAATAATTTAAAAAAAATTTAATTTTTTTTAATCCGTAAAATACAGTTCACTTGAAAATACGAATATATTTACGAACTGCTCGTCTTCATAGCTTGTTTCACTTTGTAGGTGCTGATACAAAATGCGAACGTATTTAAACTTGTACACTCACGAAGCGTTTTTCATAATCATATCTGATGAAACTCTCTTGTGTATTGTGAACAATTTGTTCACGTTTATTACGTGAGAATATTAACCGAAATTTAACGAAACTCTCAAAACTTATTATTATTAAATTCTGTACGAGTGTAATGATTATCATTTTAGAATTGAGTACATATCATAGATACATACATACATACGTACATACATACATAAATATGTATGTATATGAATTAACTCAAAAGATTCTTAACTGTTACGGTTTATTAAAAAACGATGTAAAAAATAATTTCAAAACAGTTAATATTGTTTTAAAAAATTCTCCGTAGAATAATTATCATTTTTCTTGTTATCACAGACATACAATGGATTTAATGATAGCTACTAAGTAATCAAATCGTTGTCTGTTGTCACAGTTTAATTAAAAGCGCACATTTTTTTATGTTTGTTTTGGTTCCTAATTTGAACAAGTTAAACATGGGGAAAATGCCAAGTCACTGTTTGAATCACAAGTGTTTGGGGTGTGTCGATTACGTCGTTAGTTTTATTTTTAATTTTTTTTTAATTCTAATTTAACTTGAACGAAACATACACAATTTTCTTATGTTGAATAAATCTGTTTACGATAAGAAATTGTGAAATACTGCTAAGTACTCATAAATATGGCAACATTATGCCAATACAAGGTTAAGAATTCAAAATTAAGATTTTCTTTTAACCACTAGAACTGTTTCTAATCTTAACGGCTGTTATAACATACTTACACACATACATGCGTACATAATTGGTCATAACAACACTTCAGTCAGGATTACGATCTAGCTTCCTACATCATTTATGTTGTGGGTGTTAATTTTATACAGAAATGGCAGGGACATACAGTTTAAAGTCGACTGATTTTTGAGAAACATTCTCATGGCAATTTTATTCATTCCCAGAGTTTTGCCAAAAATCTGCTGAGAGAAAGCCGCCGAAGAATTAATTTTTCATATTTCTATTAAATTAGTTGTTAAATATTCAGTCTGTGATGCTAAATCAATATGAACGACCATAGACAAGTGGGCTCTACAGCAGTTAGCAACTGACAGCAATTTTCATTAAAACTTCAGGGCTGAGGCCTATTTCTGAATTTATGTATACGGAAACAAACAAAATTCTCGAATTTGTTACTGTTTGTTACTTTCTATAAGAATAATCTTCTTACAAGTTATCACTGTTAATGGCAAACATAGTGGGACTTTTTTTTTCTTTTTTATCATGAATTGAATGACGTGGACTACACCGATATGTGGTTTAAGCAGTGCCACACATCTCAAACATGGATATTCTGCATGAACAATATGAAGGCATGTTAATCCAAAGTGAAGGTGATGTATGTGATGAAACCATGAAGCCAGCGTTTTTCAAAGCTGGTATTACCCAGCTTCAGCTATCAGTCAAATTCAGTTGGACTTATACGCCAGACTCATAAAACTGCACCACTGCACTATTCCATACGTAAGGACATCAAAAGATTTTTCAAAAATATAAATTTAAAAATGTGAAGCCCTAAGTTTTCTTTGAAAAAACTGCCATGAAAAATTTTTACAAAAATCTGTTAATTAAGGTTTTATTCTATTTGTGTGGTGGTATGGCTACTGTATATAGTCCCTAATTATGCGAGTTCATCAGAAGAGATGATATTCTAGAAGATTCGTATTTGGAAAACTATGAATCATTCAAACAACAATCAGTTCGTTTGTTTTTCTAAAACTCTATCATTCAATTACTGTTGTGTCTTGGAATATATTTTAAAAATTATTTTAAAAAATTTTTAAATTATAATTCATAAGCCTAAAGGGACACGCAAATCCAACATTAGATGCTACAGTTAACGTGGGAAACTGACGACAGTAAACGTTGATTTTCAATTTCAATTAAATTCGAATTATATTAGTAAACCAACGTAAATACAAACGGTAAGATAAAGCTTGTAATGATAATAATAAATATTTTAACATTCACTTTCAAAGTATGAGATAACTTTCTTAACAGAATTAAATTTGTACTTGAATGTTGTGTTTTTATATTACGTTGTAATCCAAGCCATGATCCAAGACATGCTCTTTGAAACGGAATTTAATGGAGTTTAATTATCTTAAAAAAAACATAATAAAGTTTATTGATTTCTGACATTATTACGTTTTTACCTTTAAAAAAACGGTTGTAATATGAGCTCGTAAATTGCAAATAAAAATAAAAATAAAATTTTGAAACTTGTGTGCCACTCTTCACAACTTGTTCTAACAACAATTGTTTTTGTGATAAACAATAACAATTACTACACAATAGTTCTGTTGATCTTTGTAACGGAGATCGTTAAACCACGTTTGCTTTCTTCACACGCACAGCCTCTTCACACAAGACTGACTGAACTTTTGCTCTGACTCTTGTCTGCTTTGCATTGCCTTTTATATAGCAACGTAAGCAGTCTGAGGAATGTTATCGTTGGCGAAGTCTGATGAATGTTATCGTTTCTATGAATGTAAACATCTATGTTTACATTTATTCATGCTTACTTGTTTATTGTTGGTGTATGTTGTTTACTTTTGTCCTTGCAGTGTTGTTGTTGTTGTAGCTTTTGTTTATCATTTTAATGTTAAACGATATTACACCATTTCCCCTTTTCGTAACAATATATTCAACTGATTTATCGATAATTTAATCTTCTTAACCAGTGTAAATTGATCACCGTAAGCTATAAAGGTTTATAACTTATTTACATACATCTGCATGTAGATTTAATTTATTTACATTAAAAATTTATTTGTTTAACTGTGTCTTAATAGAACAATAATTTCTGCAAATATTTCAATTAATGTTTACAATACATTTTGTTGTATTATGTGCTTTAAAAATTAATTGTTCTTAGGATGTGATATTTGTAAAGTATTCCGTTAATATTTAATTTTTCTCAATTTTATATACGTTATACATTTACAATACATACAGTTGCGGATGAAATAATAGCGATAATATTTATTTTCTCATTAATTTGTCATAAAACGTACGATCCTCAAATAGATAGTTTTTTTCGCGGTATCCTTGGATAACTTTCACAATTCCATGTCGAATTTACATTTCTACATGTACATGTACAGCTTCATTAGTTCCAATTCAAGACATGTTTGATGATGTCTAACGTTATTTGAATACATATGCGATGTATGACGTTTGAATCTCCATAGGCGTTTGCGGCTTATATCAGTAATTGGTTATTAAACTGATCTCTAAACAAATCTGATTACCTGCTATCGTTCTTGACTAGTATAGCGTTAAACTTGTCCAGATTGTGTATCGTTTAGTACTGATTTGATGTGATTTTTATATCCTTCAGGGTATGCAACTGATTTTTCTCAATCGCTGTATACACAGTGAGTCTACCAATTTCTTTACGATTCTTATTCAATCTTTGGATTCTTTGTATTCAATATGCTTTCCAAATGACCAAAACGTCATCAATCATTGCGTCTTATGTAGATAATAATTGCTAGTCAGGTTACCTGACATACGAGTTCCTTTACACGTATTTTCATGGCTTTCATATCCGATAAGATATGAAGAGACTTATCAAATGTCGATGACGTTTGGATTAACCTTGGAACCCCTAGGTAATACACTCATATTCGTGTTGTTTACTTACTTTATTGATCACTACAAGCCTTTAGTCAAGATTACAACTAAGCTTCTCATACCACTTATGTGTGTGTGTGTTAAAGTCGTCACTGAATGACAAATTTTTGAGAAACTTTTCATGGCATTTTTATTTACTTTCAGAGTTTCTACCAGGAGACTACAGAGGGCAAGTAGTCGAAGAAATATTTGGTTTCATATATCATCTGACTCACGGGCTCTGATCTAATCAGCTGACATCCTACCTACTAGACTATGGCGATTTCGATTTCAACTTCTTCATCACAATGTCTACAATGCGATTAAAAACCGATGTTGTAGCAAATATTTGGACAAACTGTGTATATCAAGCGAAATTAGAACACATAACGAAGAGTAGTAACTAAACGAATTGAATTTAAAAAAAGAGTAAATAAATCTCACTCTCGCAATCTGTTTATAAAATAATAAAACTCAGAGCGTTTGAGATGTGTTTGGCAAAACGATAACTCTCAATTAAGATTTCATCATATGGATAAGCAAAGAGTAAATTTTATCTTTTCATTAAAAATTTATTGAAAACTATAATGCATACAAATTTATTCAGATCTAAACAAAATCATACGACATACTAAAAGTGAATTCAAAATTAATTATCATCATGACACACTTTATACACTTGACATAAATGTAAGATATTCATTGCATTGATATTATTAGTTTATCCATAGCTTTGTAACACAAATTAATTCAGTTACTTAAAAATGTTACAATCGTGTATTCGCAAATTGTGCTCGTTTGAAAGAACTCGAGATGATTTTGAAAAACTTTATCGATACCCAATGGTAACTAACTTTACTGGATGTTAGTGTTTACATATGTATGTATGTATGTAGTATTTATTTTTACAAACTGTATGATTAAATGTTTCACAAAATGGTATCCAGACTGTTCGAACTGCCAGGTTATCAGAGAGTACGGGTTCAAAGACCATTCTGGAATGTAAAAAGGCAATCAACAATTATTCCAGGAATGAAATCGCACATATTTAATGGACACCTACTCTAGTACATCATACATACTCGTATATGATGATAATGTCGCCACAGTCTAGTAGAAAGGATGTCAGATTATTAGACGGGGACCATTAAACGTTTCTCAAAAATCTATCGTCCGAAATTGATGATTGATGTATGAGTGTATGTTTTGCATCGATTTGTAATAGTGAATCGTAGCAAAAGTTAATATCTGCAGATAATGACTATTTAAAAAAGTTAAATGGCTTAAAAGTTAAATGGGAAACCAAACAATTGTAATTATTGAATGAATAGAATGTCTCTGGAGGAGACATTTAAACAAATAAAAAATAATGTTGGGGATTATCCTCGTAGATTCTCAATACAATCAATTTATAATTATTAATTAATAAATGAAAACATATTGTATGTAAGGAACATATTGAAGTGCGCCTCTTATCTCGCATAGGGGACTATAAAAGCCATTGAATCTATTAATTAATTTTTATTTAAATTGTAATTAAAAAGTTATTTGCATTCATGCAATCATATTACACTTGATAAGTTGGATTTTATGTTTTAAACAATATTTGAAAGAATCAATCAGGGCCTATATAATACGGCTTATTTGCAAGAATTTCAAATAATTTTCACTGAATAATTTAAATTTAAATAAAATTAAATCGTTTGCCTTGCTTGTTTATTTTGCTCGACTCCAAACTCATAACTTTGCTTGCTTAAGATATTAATTTAGCTCGAGTGTAGCGTACATATTGAAATGAACTTGATCTCTACAGTTGTTCAAGAGATCACCATTACTATGTATGGATTGTGGTATGGATTGTGGTAATTTTTTAATACTTGACACCAGCTCTCGGGGGATGTACCCAACAACCAACAAATGCTGTTCATTGCGTAGTATTATTAATAAAACAAACAAAAAAGAAAAACAAACATGACATGAAACATTTTTTATAATATTTTATCATAAAACTGGTTTATGTCGTCATATGATTATGCGACTTGTTTTTAAATGTTAATTTTTGTTTACCTGATCTTAAAGACAATTTTAATTTTGTTACTCATAATGAGTTGGCAAAAAATTTTTAAAAACAAAAACAAAAACAAAAACAAAAAAAAATATTTTTGCTTTAAAATATGCGATTGAATTTTAATCATGATCAGTTAGTGGCTGTAGTTTAACATTTTAGGCAAGTCATTTAATTAAAAAAGAAAAAAAAATTAATTCGTATTTTTTAATTTGTTACTGCAGAAAAAAAACAACATTTTGTTGAATTTGTCGAACATATTTTTCATCACATATAATGGAAGAAATATTGAAAATTAACTCCGAATTTCCATTCATAATGCAAGTTTGTCTTGAACACAACCCTACTTCCTTGACTCTGCTTGTACCCACAAATGTATGTATGCATGTCTTACCAAACAGAGCAAGTGTAAAAGCTTTATAAACACAATTTTTCATTTAATTTTTTTTAATTCTTGATAATGGAAACACTTTATCAAGCCCTATCTAGTTTCTTGAAACAGAGATTCGTTGTTGGAAAATGATTTTACGATTACAGCAGTTTTTGTAGGATTGGAAAAGGAAATCCCTCGGCCGAATAAGCGGCATCATGAACCAATTCCACTTTTTTCAATCAAAATTTTTGCTCTTAGTTTTGTCAACTAAATACAGGAAGAATTAGCATTTTACTCGCCATGGATTAACAGTTAGTTAGTCTGTAGCCAAGAACTTCCGCTCACGATCAACATTCTTTTTGGGAATCTGTAGCACAAGACTATCAAACTATCTCTTAATATAAGATGCCTTATGTACGGCAAGTGTTTTTGAAACCATTAAACGGATAGCCTAGTAACATACATACGTTTTTTTGAAGATGATTACAAAAAGATTCCAATCAATCAATAAATAATTCGTATTACAATCAAGTCTTTTAATTGAATTCAAAGAAAGAAACGCATTTATTGTAATGGAGATGCCTTTTAAAGCTTAAAATAACAAATGAAATACTGTATTGAACACAAAGTATGTAAACAAAAGCAAAAAAAAAAGCGAAAAATTAATAATCACAGCAGTATTATATTCATGGAATGCAACAACAATTACTTCCAATCAAGTAGACCACGATTATCCAGCCACGGCAATATATCGCACATTACTTGTTTGTACTTGTAGTTGTTAAACATGGCTTCCTTCATCTTCGATTCATCTTGTTTACGGTGTGCCGAATTAGTTTTTTCGTTCGTTTCGAACATCACCACCGGCAGGACTTTCGAAACGACCATGTAGGCTGTAATACAATTGAAATAAAATTTATTACAAATCAGAGAGAAAGAGAGAGAGAGAGAGAGAAAACATACCAGCTAAACCATTTCTCAATAGAGAAATGTGAAGATTCTTTAGCTTCGGCAATGGACGATGATATTGCAATAATTGTAGATTCGAAATCAGATGCTCATAATAGAATCGTATGAGATAGTCAAACTGTTTCAGTTTTATATCCTTATTAGCCGAAGACAAGATCAAATAATACAGATCATTAGCGGGTGAACCATATTTGCTGACTTGGAAATCAACAAAGAGTGTGCTTTTGATATTGCCAAATGCATCATACTGAAACATAATATTATTCGTCCAACAATCGCCATGATTTAAGACATTAAATTCCGTAGGCTTGACACGCTGATCCACAATCAATCGATCGACTAGGTATTCATCACTATTAGCCTGAAAACAATAACGTACGGAAATGAAAATATCCAATCAAACTTGTATCAGAATTAAATTTGATCAAATTCAATACGATTAAATAGAATTCTTTTCCTTACCAATTTCTCATAATACAATTCACAATTTTTCCACTTTTTCAATTGACTTAGAAACGCATCGGATGCATTAAACTCTTTCAGCAAGGCCTTGTGTTTGCCATTGTAAATACTCATCGTAAAGTCTTCACTAAACATGCCATAATGCTCCACATAACAAGCGGAAGCTGCATGAAATTCAGCCAGTTTTATTAAAGCTTTCTGCAAATGCTGCAAGTCCAGACCCTCAATGCGATTGGCATTTTTATATTTCTTAGCACCTAGATCTTCCAGCAATACATAATCGAAACCAATGTCACGATCAAACGAATACGATTTGGGTGCGAATTGTACGATTTTGCCTGCATCTTTATAAAGTTTTTCGAATTTCGGTAAAATTTTCTGATAAATTTCTTCTTCTTTTTGATAGAGACGTAATATATTTAAGACTTTTGCCATGATTTCATTACCCTGTTGAGCTTTCAAAATGAATGCAGCTACCTTAGAGGAGCCATCTATTAAAGACAATTTGAACGTGAAGCAGTGGCACTATTTTATTTACTTTATGCCTTTAATTAGGTTAGGTTTGACTTACCATCCAATTGAACCTTTGCATTAATGCGTGTCATTATAGAAAAATAATCAGCATTGTCCCCGTTAACATTTTCAGTTTTAATTTCTAAAATATTCTTGAAATCACCCACTTGCTCCCTGATGGCCTTGTCGAAGGTAACACCATCGAAGCATGGCGGTAAAACATAACCATTTTCCGTATCGCTTTGTTGAGCTGCCATAGCTAATGTTGAGAGTAATAAAAAGCTGTTAAAATTATTAAAATATTCATGGATATCCTTTGAATTGTGAAAGTTTATAATCAAAAAATGAAAATAAATCTCAGAAATGTAGTGATCAAACCTTTTATTATAATCTTATCTAATATATGAAGTGCTCCATCAAATGTTTATTTATTTTGAAAGGTAATCACACTTGGGTAAAAATTAGTCATCATTCGCAACATTTATGAAAGTAATGTTATCAAGAATTTTGTTTAAAAAAAAAATACCAAAAAATTATTAAGTAATCTTTAGTTTTGAATCCAACTTCTTTTGGCACGTTTGATTTATCAAGATTTCTTTCTCACGAACCTTTTAATTGAAAAAACCTAACAAAGAATCAAACTCAACAAGCAGGTAGGCGAAATATAATGAAATCTTGTGAAAAAATAAAATCCAGAAAAGCTTTTCCATGACTCTGCCTCGTAAATCGGTCTGCATTTGACCGACGGCATAGATTATGTTGGCTTTGAGAACTGTTATGATTTGCAAGCATCTGTGACTTTGGCAAATCCCACAAGATAAAGGATCAAATGTCAAATCAAACGACATCGGTGGCCAATTCGTATCACCTCCACACGAGAGACCATGTCTTCAAACCGCTTGTGCAGTATATCACATGTGGCATGTGGCTATGTGGAGCTCAGTTTCGTCTTGCTTAAACCACATGTTGTTGGTATCCATACATACATACATATATTCATACATATTACAACCCTTTAGTTAGGATCACGACCTAACTTTAAACACTACTTATGTTGTGTCTGTTAATTTAATACATGAGCTGGCTGGACCTACAGTTTAAAGTCGACTCCGCACGACAGATTGTTGGGAAGCTTTTCATGGCATTTTCATTGTTGGTTTCTAGCAAATACAATTCGTTCTCAAAGAAATATGGACTAATGACTTCGACTGCTAGAAACCCATACCAAACTGCGTTTCTTTCTTTCATACGGAGTGGTATCCTCCCAATTTGATAACGGCTATATTGTTGAAGTTGTCATGGCCTTGTAGGTAGATGTATGTTGACTTCTTAAATGTAAGGCCATGGTTCAAACCCCAAATCAAATATTTTCAACAAAGTAACAATCTAGTAATTTGAACCCTTCATTCAGCATTACGACCTACTGATGTTGCATCTGTTAATTTCATACATGAGTGACGGGACTTACAGTTTAAACTCGATTGCGAACGAGACAGATTTTTGTGAAAGTATTCATGGAAGTTTTATTTACTCTCTCAGAGTTTTTGCCAGAAATCTGTTGAGAGTAAGTCGCCCAAAAAAATATTTCTCTTCATATTTCGTTTTGTTAGAGATGTCTGACTTGGAGATGTCTAAACCATATTCTCGTGTCTAATAAGCCAAAACACTGCCTGCTAGACTACGGCGATATTGAAAATTTTTTGATCAAAATGATCAATTAATGTTATCAATAATTTAATTGAATCAATGACAAAAACATGTCGAACAATATTAGAAACAATAATTTGCCCCTTTTGATTAAATTCAGAAGTTTGTTTAGCTTCTTATGCCCCCGGAACATATAATTTTCTGCTTAATTTTCTACTGTCACTGTACAGACATATTTAATAATTTATTAGTTATTCTTAAACAATTAATTAATTTAATTAAAACAGTTATTAATGAATTCATTTAAAAAATAAAAATGCTTGAAATTGTTTTCACATTTTCTCACTTTTTTTTAAACAGTTTATGCTTTAATCAACTGAAATCGCTTGTCTTCTATGTTCGATTAAAAAATTTTTTAAATTTTAAATTTTAGAAACACAAACTTTTAATATTTAATAGTGACAGAACGACACAACTGAGTATCGAAAGGGAAATGTTATGTTAGCTATCGACGTTTATTTTTGTTATTAAAAATGTTTTATATTCCATATGATATCTGACATATGCACATACAAGTTCAACAATGTTTGATAAAACTTAACAGCAGTTATTGATGTTTTCAATGCTTTTATCTTAATCGATTTCCAGTTACTTAAAAGAATACAAACATTTTTAATACATTTTGAAAATATTCAATTTCATTCGAATTTTATTTTCGAAAAAACAAAACGAAAAATGATTATTTTTATTTGCGTTAATTCTCTATTTAAGGAAGTCTTTTCTTATTTAAATTTAATAACATATTTTAATTGATAACACCATCCACCAGGATTCTCTTCTGATAGAAGATCATTATTGTTTTCATAAAACTTTTTATTAAACTTTTTACAAAGATCCCACTGGCGCGTTGGATGTTGGGCTTGAGTTCAGAAATTGTTTCTGGTTTATTGTCAATAAATTCAGGACTTCAAAGATATCAGAATTTGTTGTGGAAATTGTTGCTCCAATATAATGATTACTGTACGCTCATAATGTCTAATAGCGCCGTCTTGCTGAAACCATATGTCGTTCAAATCCATGCCGTCCAGCTTGAGCCATAAGAAATTCGTTATTCTGTCGTTATAAACGTATGCCCTTCATAGTCACTGTAGTGTGGACCTAATTTCAATAAAGATACAAAAAAATCACGCCGACAGAATAAAATCCACATCGAACAGTTGACTATTATGGGGGGGCATTAGTTTCTAACGCAAGAGCACCAAACTCCACAATTTTGTATATTCCTTAAGCCATTCAGGTGGATAGGCCATCGGTGAAATAAGTTTTTTTTGAAAAAACGTCAATGGTTTCACTTTTCTTGATTAATGAACGAATTGCCTGTGTTTCCCATGATATCCTGATGAGAACCCCAGTACGCTTGTAAGTGGTGGTCTTTTGTTAAATTTTGCTGTATAGGGCTTAAATTAAATTAAGTTTTGAATTAGTGTTTTTGAATTTTCGTTTACAATAGAATTTTTTTTTAAAGACACCGACGTTTACATTGACGCCAGTCCAAACATTTTAATAATTTACATTCCGTTTTTTTTTCGATTTGGTAACTTCGAGAACTTTACTGTTGATTTGTTTGTTTTTCTTTTTTTCGTTTTGTAATCTTGCTATATACATAGTTTTGTTATTGTTATTTGTCAGATTAATTATCCAGTGTGTACTATACGCTATGAATGCATATATTGCCTTCACTGCAACTTTTGTCGCAGATATTATATTGATTGATAACTTCTATATTTAATGGGTAACTAGATTTCGGTATGGGACTTTTTGTTTTCCTATTTTTCTACATTGATAAGCATTCAGCGTAGAAATCATGCCTGAAAGTGCATGTGAATTTGTTTAATTAGCGTTTTATACCCGATATCGTATGTATTTTGTTTGATTAACATAGACAAACATGTGACAGTGCTTTAATGAGTCGGTTAATTGACAATAATAAACTTTCTATAGAAATTTTTAAATGATTTCTTATCATAGGCAAACACAAAATTTTTGTCTAATTAGAACAACAAAAAAAAAAGAGAATTAAACAAATAATTCCACAATAAAACAAAATAATTTCTTGAATGCATAGGGTCTCTAAAAAAATTGAAAATAATTTACCAGCACGACACTTTACCAAAGGAATGGCTTTCTGGCAGTTTTGATTTTAAACCGTTGATAGACAAATTGTGGCCAGTTCCAGAGAAAATATTTTGCCACAAGAGATAATATTGATGGAACAGGATCTTCATTTCATTTTCAACAAACCACTTTTTTAATAATCTTCGGATAATAATTACTCGACATCTGTGTGAGTTGCAATCGCCTATCCTATGCCGATTTCATGAAAGCCTTCAATACAATCATAGGAAATGTATTTGGACCACTTGGGTAATGCGATTTAGGCCCGTTAGACTTCTTATCGTAAGGTTTCCTTAAGTAAGCCAAAGTTAGCCTAACTTATGCCCCAGGCTAATGAATAATGTAACATTCTACATGTGATCTACCCAGAGCAATCGTGGAGGACATTTGAACGATGTTTTATTGTAAACATTATAAAATCAATATGTCTACAGTTTCCATTGTTATTATAACTCCAATTGCGGAACTTGGTATTATAGTTCATGGTATTACGAAAATCAATACAAAACGAGCTACCATTATGCGGAAAATAAATTAAAAGAAACAAAAAAAAATGAAGTTCGTATTGCTAAAAGTAAGCTTTTCTGTTGAGACTTTTACTTTTTCAAGTTATTGCGCATTTTCATGAAATTCATAATGAAATAGAAAGTTAAACTGTTAATAACAATTGATGAATAAGAAATAAAATTGTATCTCTCCTATCACTAGCTATGAAAAGCAATAAAAATATCTAAGGAAAGAAAGGTTGTTCTACGAGATCTCAAACAATCAAAAAAAAAAAAAAATTTGCTCTCATCATCACAGAATCTAGACAATACAGTACTCATTCTGAACAAGTGTATTTTGAGTCTAATGTGCTCTGTTGACACAACAGTTGCATGCCTTAGGCTATACCCGAATAGTGTAATGCATGCCTGACTTAAATCTCCTCTGTAAGTTCCTAACACCAACCCATTTAGAGAGTATACAATATCTTTCCAAATATCTTACGCCACTCCACCGAAACGATCTGGCATTATAATCTGCCTAGTCATTGTCGAGAACTCTCTCTTTTCTTGGGTAAACAAATAAACTTTCTTGGGTAAACAAATAAGCTTTTTAATGACCATAATGCTGATATTAATTTAAAAAAAAAAAAAAAAAAAAAAAAAAAAAATATTGTGTGCTTCAAAACAAAACAAATAACACTCCGAAGTAAATAAAAAACAAAATGAAATTTTCTCGTATATCGTAGAGTATAAATTAAATTATTGACATTGATAATGAAAAACTAAACAACTAAATGCCTTAAGTTTTCTACAATTCGCTACAAATTTTGTTTTTGTTTTCAGAAACACATACCGCCACGATTATGTAGCCAAGGCAGTACAAGCTCTGCATGTTTACGGAAACGATCGTTCGAGAACAGGAGTTTCTTAAATGACATGCCAGCATCAGAGTCACTAAGGAAATTTTCAAAACTTGCCTCTTTAGTTGGATCCAATAGTATGATACCCATAACTCCACAAACTGTCGAATAACCCCAAATGCCGTATTTGAATAGCATTGCATGTATTTCGGAAAGTGAGGGAATTGTTTTGGAATATTTTAATAACTTAAGGTTTTGCACCAAATGATCATGATAGAATTTAATGAAATAATCGAATTCCTTAAGTTTGATTTCGTATTTTGTCGAAGATAAGAGAAAATAATATAAATCCTGGGCAGGAGTACCATATTTGGGTATTTGATAATCGATTAAATAAGTTTCTTTAATCTTGCCAAAGGCATCATATTGAAACATAATATTATTGGACCAGCAATCACCGTGATTCAAAACATTAAACTCATTAGGGTTTGGTGTGTTTACTTTGGCAAATGCATCAAACAAGCCCATACTGGCTGATTTCTGTAAGGAATACAAATATAAATGAGTAAACCTTAGCTTTCTATGTTTCTTTAATACCTACCAGATCCTCGCCATATTCATCAAAGTTACTGTACTGCTCTGCACAGCTAACGAATGATTTTCCCAAACTATTAAACATTTCTCTAACAACTTGCAGTCCTTCAGTCTTGAAATAACCCTCAGTGTATTTCTTTTCAAAGGGGCCTTTAATGGCAATACATTGAGCTGAGGCAGCATGCCACTGAGCCAACTTTTTCAATACACTTTGAGTGTGTTCCTTATCTAGACCCTCTAGACGATTGGCATTCTTAAAACCACGGTGGCATAAATTTTCTAACAGAATATACTGCTGTTCGATAGGCAAATTATACGATTTGGGGCCAAATTTAACTTCTACACCAACATCAGCATATAATTTCTCAAATTCCGGTACAATATCATTGTACATGCCTTTCTCAATATCGAATATATCCTGATCCTTCATCTTTTCGCATACTTCCGCACTTTGGTGATTAACCTTCATCATGAATGTTAATTTTTTTGTAGACGAGTCTAGACGTAGTAAGTGTTTATTAGTATTTCTTTATCGTTATAATGGCAGTTCCTTCATACCTTTCAATTCGGCCTCAATTTCAACTTTCAACATAATCGTGGCATAATTTTCACCTTCTACGGTACCTGGTTTTACCACGAACTCTTTAATGTTTTTAAAACCCTCAACATTTTCTTCCAAAATATTCTCAAACAGTTTTGCCTCGATCCATTTTGGTATACACGCTGGTTGCGTGCTATTTGTCTCACCCGGCATAGTGTATTTAAATTGTGTTTTACTTGCCTTCAATGTTTCTAAATGACTGACTAGCAGACTATATGAGAGGTTCAGTTAACTCTCTATTAACTTTTATACTCAAAAAATAAAATTTTTTGTTTGATTTTTTCTGTTGCAAAAGCTTCTTAAAAGCTTGCAAAGATTTTTTTACTTTAAAGCAATTGTTTTAAAGCTTCAACATTACATAGAGAGATATTTTTGAGCATGGGATAAACTCGGAGAATTTTGTTTCTTGTTTTTTTTATCAAACAATTCCAAACGATAGAACATTTATGTGTGAAGAAAACACTCAATTACTCAAACAATTTTGAGTTATTTTCGTATAAATTTCATTCCCACTAGAATCGTTCCTTTTACAAGACTGTTATGAAATAACGCACTTTCTGGAAATATATTGGGTTGTTGTATTGGGTTTGGGGGTTAGGAATTTTGCTAAACGAGTCCTTCTACTCTATCTCTGTATTGTTAATTGTTAGTTTAAGATCAACAGACCTCCTGAATAGATTCTTTTGAGGACAATAGAAGTCTTTTAATTTATAAAATCCAAAAAATCCTTTTGAAAATTTTACCGCCTTTAGGCGTTTCTAATCAAAATTTTTTGAGTTTGTTGTGAAATATTTAGGCTCTACATTATGCCATATTAAGTAAGTAAGTATTTTCATTACGTTTTGCTGCGTTAATTGTACATCCCGTGTAATAATGGGGAATCTTATTAATACAGTTAAAATTCCCGTTAATTATGTGCTCAGTTTCAACGTGTGATTTTTTTACTGATTGATACACATTTTCCCAATAACTGACGGACAGAAAATGTGTCAACATATGTGATCTTATTCTGATAAGAAAGTGTACCTGATGTTCTAAGCCAATCTATATTTGACCCTTAAAAGTCTCTGAGAACTGTAGAGAATTTCGACCATTATAGAGCAGTGTATAGTATGTGTTCGTGATCTTTTCCATATACATGATGCAATACGATATTTTTCGGTTATTGTGGAAAGACACACATACAAATGTGCATTAGTCATTACAACACTTCAGTCAAGATTACGACCAAGTTTCTTCTTACACGACTTATAATGAGTGTGTTAATTTTATATATGAGTGATGGGACCTACAGAGTAAAGTCGTTTCCGATCAACATATTGTTGAGAAACTTTTGATGGCAGTTTTATTTACTCTCTCAGAATTTTTGCCAGAAATTTGCTGAGAGGAAGTCTCCCAAAAAATATTTTTTTTTATATTTCGTTTTGGTGGAGATATCTGACTTGGGGTTTGAATTGAGGTGTTCTTATTTAATAAACCACAATTGTTCTTTAGTCAGCAAAGATTTCAGGCCTATCAGTTAATTACCATTCCTATTAGGCACACCGGAGAAAAAGGTACATTACTATCGTAGGAGGTACGAAACCATCGTCTCATCATCATTCAATAAATCTCTTTAGCTGAATGGATAGTACTATGACAGCTCCAATGTTTATTGAGGTGGCTTTTAACAACTTAACTCCGCAATCTGTTGTCTCTAAGCGCAGATTTGGCACTAAGTAGTGATTTTAGAATCTATTTACGCAGGGATGGATTGCATGAAAATTGAAACCCTCTACCGAAAGACGTCTTCGTTCGTTCGTTCATTTATAAAAGAGAATCAAAATCTTTGCAATTTTTTTTTAGTAACGCGAGGGTATCCATTTTAAAGGGCATATTTTAGTGTCTTGTACGGCTTACTTCGATGTATTAAAGTTGGGATATGATTCGCAGATTAATTATTTTCAAGTGTGTTTGGTTTTATTAGTGACGTTCTATTATTATTAACAGTCAGTAGTTGTACTGGCTACAAATCAGGCATTATTTCACAATCATAGATAAACTTACAAACATTTTTTATTTTTGAAAACTTTTTTAAAGGCAACAATAACTCTTTATTTATAAAAAAAATATCGTTTTATTTTTCTTTTTAAGATAACAAAATAAAATAATAATAAATAATTAAACAACAACATATAATTATGGACATACATACATACATACATACATACATACATACATACATACATACATACATATCAATAATAAAATAATTATTTGATAATGACAATGAAAAAAATACAAATTTGAACAAAATTACGACAGCAAGTGCAAATGTTTTAAAATTCCCTATGAAAACTAGTATTCAATAATCAATATGATAGAGCGCCACGATTATGTAGCCAAGACAGTAAAGCCTCTGCATGTTTACGATAACGCTCGTTGGAAAACATTAGTTTCTTAAATGCCGTGCCAGCATCTGAGTCACTTATAAAGTTTTCCAAATTAGCAGAATCGGTTGGATCTAATAGGACAGCACCCATAACTCCACAAACTGTCGAATAACCCCAAATGCCATATTTGAATAGCATTGCATGTATTTCGGAAAGTGAGGGTATTGTTTTGGAATATTTTAATAACTTAAGGTTTTGCACTAAATGATCATGATAGAATTTAATGAAATAATCGAATTCCTTGATTTTGATGTCAAATTTTGTCGATGATAAAAGGAAATAATATAAATCCTGGGCAGGTGTACCGTATTTGGCCATTTGAAAATCGATTAAATAAGTTTCTTTAATCTTGCCGAAGGCATCATATTGAAACATTACATTATTGCACCAACAATCGCCGTGATTCAAAACGTTAAACTCATTTGGATTTGGTGTATTTATTTTGAAAAATGTATCAAGCATGCTAGAGCTTGCTGATTTCTGTAAGGAATACAAATACAAATCAGTTAAACAATATTCCTGTGGGTTTCCATGTTTCTTTCCAACTTACCAGATCCTTGCCGTATTCCTCGAAGTTACTGTATTTCTCTGCACAGCTTACAAATATTTGTCCCATACCCTCAAACATTTCTTTCATTACTTCTTGGCCTTCACTCTTGAAATAACCCTCAATGTATTTCTGTTCATAGGGGCCTTTAACGGCAACACGTTGAGCTGAGGCAGCATGCCACTGAGCCAACTTTTTTAAAACATTTTGAGTGTGTTCCTTATCTAGACCCTCTAGACGATTGGCATTTTTAAAACCGCGCTGGCATAAGTTTTCCAATAAAATATACTCTTGTTTGATAGGTAAATTATATGATTTGGCGCCAAATTTTACTTCCACACCAACATCAGCATATAATTTCTCAAATTCCGGTACAATATCATCGTACATGCTCTTCTCCATTTCGAATATATTATAACCTTTCATCATTTCGCGTAATTCCGCGCTTTCATGATTAACCTTTAGCATGAATGATAAATTTTTGATGGTTGAGTCTGTTAAATGAAAATGTTTACAAATTATTGCTCTTTAGTGAATGTAATCGTTTACTTTTTCAACCACATACCTTTTAATTCCACAACAATTTCAACTTTCAACATAATCGTTGCATAATTTTCACCTGCTGCGGTACCACGTTTTACCACGAATTCTTTGATGCTTTTAAAACCATCAACATTTTCTTGTAATAGTTCTTCAAACAGCTTAGCTTCAATCCATTTCGGTATAGACGTCTGCTGAGTACCGTTTGACTCACTTGCCATTGTTGATTGGAATGTTACGTTCTATTCGCTTTGATATCTTCGAAATGACTGTCAAACTAACTGAAAATATTAGCGCACCATAGCTTGTATTTAAATTTATCAATAAATTGAGTTTTTGCTATTCAGCAAATGATAAATGCTTTCGGTTTTTTGTTTGTCATTCTCTCATGCTTTATTCAATAGACTGACGCTCAATTAAACAATCGAGAAAATTATAAAGCGTTTCTAAAGCAATTACAAGAGTTTTTATAGTCAGGAATGATCATGGCATACCCTACTATGTTTATAATGGCATTGTTAAGGATTTAGTTTTAGCGTTGAACGTTCACTTAGGCATAGAATTTTAGACGCATTCCTTCTAATATCGCAGAGGGAGGGTACAACATCTAAATTTCAAGTGAGTACGGCTCCACACACAGTGCCTGATTATTTTGTATTTCTTAGCTGGCATTTTAAAACTGTAAGTAAACAAACAAACAATAGGCGTGGCACCTCCCATAATGGTTATACATTATACTACAGATGTGATCTAAAAATTGTATGGAATGTCCAAACATTAAATGAAGACCACTTACAGTCTTAACGGCCAAGCAGTGGACGTGCAGGCCTTCAAACGAAGTTATTATTCTGATCAGAATTAAGAAGAAAACAACAGTGTTCATCCTAACATTTAATAAGCCCGGGGGTGGTTCAATAACTCCTTTGATTTTCCAATCAAACAGAAAACCATCAAAGTTTTTTAGTCCCCAAAAAGTCGCTTTTAAGCCACTAATTTTAATTTTTCTCTTAAGATTATTGTATGACTTCCATAAAATTAGATTTGACGAGTTCATTAAAAATAGACTTCAGTTTTGAAGACAAGCATTAGCTTCTGGGGTCTCCGGAGTAATGTACGAGTACAAGGCTCGTTTATGAAATTCTTAGAGAGCTTTGAATTAAAGATAATGCTTCTTCCACGATCAATTAAAAAAAGTTGCGGCCCTAGATCATAATGCTTTTTCACAATGATTTTTTTGTTCATCAAGCCCCAGGTGCAATAATTTTGTATTGTGACGCTTAATTATTGAAGAAAAATTGTTTTTTTTTTTTTTTGAAACAAATTATTGTGACTGTGATTGAAATAATTTTTCCAAATCTTGTATAATAATGTAGCGTACATTTCTAAGAACAGAAAACATAAAGATTTTATCGTAGTGCTCTAACCAGATAAGTTCAAGATTTTGCACCATGAATTAACAATTCAATGATTATCGACAATCAACACGACGTACGTACATATGTATGTTGGTAATATGTTTGTAACTGTATTTATTAATTATTGTTGTTGCTTTTTTTTTTTTTGTTAATAAAAACTAATTATTAAGAATTTTATTCTGTTTACGTCACTAATAATGTTAGCCTGACTATGCATATTTTACAGTTATTTTTAATCGATGTATTGGTATTCATTGCCAATGTCGTTTTCCGGATCTTGCTGGGATTTTTGCAGCAACGTCTACAAGAACTAATTCCATACATACACTTGAATTGACTTGTTGGATGTTAATATGCTACACAATGTAGCACTAATGTAGCTCAACAGCTCATTGTTGCATATGATGCGAAAATCTTCATCTACAGTGCTTAATAGTGTATATACCTCTGCGCCAAAAAGAAGCGTGGGGAGGATGAGCGTATTGTAGAGTATTAGTTTTGTCGTACGAGATAGGTCTCTGATATTCAATTGTCAATTGAGACCGTAGGAGAGTGATACTGAGTTTGATCTCCAAACATCATTTTTGATGGCAGCGGTGGAGCCAAGATAAATAAATTCCTCTACCGAATATCAAATGTATAGTTATCGGCCGTAATCGCTTTGCAAAAGTCATGTACAATTTTACAAAATAAATGCACTGACGATTATAGACGGATATGTTACGTTATACTAACATCTGAACTTGTCTTCATTACGACCAAAAACTCATTACGAGACAAAACTCTTTTAGAAAAATACGTGTGTTTATTTGAAGATGAAAAAATTTGTATTGAGATACCGTTTTTGAAAATTCTTAAAAACAAATGTCAATTTAAGGTGTTATTGTTAACAATTAAAAAAAAAACAAATAAATTTTTTAAATTTAGATTTTAAATGCTCCACGATTATAGAGCCATGGCAATACTTCCTTCATATGATAACGATAACGTATATTGGCATACAATTCGATTTTCGATTGGATATCATCTTCAAAGTCTGCATCAAAATTTTCAAAACCTGTCTTGCCTCTGGGATCCAAAAGAGCTGTCGCCATTGTTGTGGTAGCTGCTGTATAACCTACAATGTAAAGGAAACAGATAAGTAATGTTGACATAATTCCATAAATTAATAGACTTACCCCATATGCCATATTTATACAACATAATGTGAATATCTCTTAAGGTGGGTATTTGCTTTGTATAATTCAATAATGACAACTGTTCCTCCAACTGTTTCTGATAATATTTGATGAAACAATCAAAATGTTTAAGTTTTATATCCAATGCTGTTGAAGATAACAGAAAACAATACAAATCTTGTGCTGGTGAACCATATTTGGGCATTTGAAAATCAATGAAATAAGTTTCACGTATTTCATCAAAGGCATCATGCTGGAACATGATATTATTCCACCAACAATCACCATGATTCAGTACATTAAACTCATTTTCATCGATTTGGGTGCTTTTTAGAATCTCATCGATAAGATGCTCTTGCGTATTACACAAATCATCATAGTATTCTTCGTCTTCTTCGAAGACTTTGGTGATTTCAAGGAATATTGAATGCATGTCACCGAACATGGAGGATCTTATTTCACGCATTTCTTCTTTGTACGATCCCATTGCAATCTCTGGTTTGAATTCACCTTTATTGGTAACATATACCGCGGAGGCAGCATGCCATTGGGCAAGTTTTTTTAAAACAGCCTTCGTATGTTGCACATCCAAACCTTCAATATGATTATGAATTCTAAAGCCTCTGTCGCATAGATTTTCTAGTAGAATGTTTGGATATTCCGCATCTTCTAATTCATAATATTTGGCACCGAATTTTACTTCAACTCCCACTTCACGATACAATTCCTCAAATTCTGGTATGATTTCTTTGTACATAATCTTTTCAATTTCGAAAACATTATTAACTTCCATTACCTTGCGACACATTTCAGTATCCTGGGCTGTTTTAAGGATAAGGGAAACGGGCTTAATCGATTCATCTGAAACGAAAAATGAAATTAAGTTGCGTTAGGAAGCATTTCACTTCGATTCAGAGGACAATAGTTCTAGAGAGTTGTTAACAGCAACGTAGTCGGCAAAGTCTAGAGAAGCTAGATCAGAGTCTTGACTGAAGGTTTCTAAAGATCAATTATGTGCGTATGTATGTATTTCTTATCACTTTCAATATGTTAAGATTTATTTGTTTGCCTTTAAAAAAAGAAATTACCTGCACTTTAATCAGAATGAAAACGTTTGCGTACTTTGAGGTTAATTTTGAATCGATCAATGATTACGAAAACATTCCTGCAACTTAACTACCCAACTATTATGGTCATCAAATTTAGTGATAAATGGAAATAGGCAGTGCTAGTGTTTCGTTTAGATATACATACATACATACATATAGACACTAGACGCACCCTTTCCACAACTGATTTGAAATTCATAATCGAAAATTTTTAAATTATTTTTTTGAAATTTCCATGTCGAATAATTTAAAGTAAATCGCTTGAAATCAGTTGATGGAGTCAAAACGATCTTATGAAAAAAGATTTTTGAAATAAATTTCAAATTTGAAAAAATTTAACGTTTTTCGTAAGGTTAATGAGTTATGTTTTGTTACGTCACGAAAGTATTTCTTAAAAATTCGAAGCAATAATTACCATCCAATTCAATATCGCTATTCAATTCAAGAACAAGTGATTTAAAAATTTCACCAGAACACCAGGATTTTTTTGCTTTAAAATCTTTGATTTCCTTTAAATTCGGCACAATATTTTGCAATACTGGTTCAAATAATTGCTGTTCCACCCATTGTGGTATATCACTGTCCTGACACATTTTTCCAAATTTTTTTTTTTTTTTTTTTGAAATGTTTTCTTCTACAACTTTCACGATAAACTAAACGATATTACGCCAATTTGAAATTTATATAATATTTCACCCCCGAAATTTATTAACAACTTGAGTTGACGCAAAATTCGTATGCCGTACCCAAAAATTATTTGCAGATGACAAACTTTTTTTTTGGTGAATTGGGCAGATTTGTTTAGAAGTAGAATGTTTGATAACCATTTGATAAAAATAAGTAATGAAGTGTATGTTTTTTTTTACAAGCTTTGATTGATTTTCCATAAGGTACTGGAATACCTTTTTAAGTTTGATGAAATCATTTCATTGAATTAAGAAAATATCTGCCCGAATAATCAATAAATATTGTATTGGCATTAGAAATTATCTGTAATAAGCAAATAAAATTGGTTGAAATTAATAATTTTAATCTATTTTTCATTTTCATTTCATTTAAAGATATTTTAAGAATTTTCTATTGAATTTTTCTTTTTTACTTTTATTTGCCGATCATTTACTGCGTTTTTTTATATCAATGACGTATATATACGTCATTTGAAAGAGCAATCATAAACATGCCCACACCACGCCATAATTCTTGTCAAAACAAAAAATTTTTTAAAAAGCCGAAAAACCAGTATTTGCAGAATGTTTTGAAGTCATCATAGTCTAGTATGTAGTGTGTTGAGTTATTAAACATGAGGCCACGGATTAAACCCCATGCCAGACATCTCCAACAATGTTTTCAGCTCTCCTGAAGAATGACCCCTTGGTAGTTTTTATTTGTATCTGATGGGCTTCATAGAGGGCATGTGGTTCAACTAAAGATATCCTAACATAGGCAATTTTCCAATTGACCAGCTGTCTGAGGCTACCGGCAAGTTTGACTGTAAGGGCTTGTGAAAGCGAAAGTTAGAAATTCCGCATAAATATTTAACGGCGTCGTTTTTCTCAATTCTCTCTTGAATTTCCAAAAAACAAAAACCTTTGCGTTCACAATGATTCTCTTGCTGCTTGCCCTTATTTGTATTCATAATTGCCTTTTAAGCCCCACAGCCACACATCAATTTTACTAATCGAACATGTTTGAATGCATAAGGAATATTTTATTTAGCCTCGTACAACAACACAATAAAATTATGCCTTCAAACTTAATTTATTGTTGAACAGAGTAACTTTTTTTCTTACCAAATTAACTGCAAAAATGTCAGATTGATCGGTTAAGTTGATGTGTGGCCAGGCAGCTTTAGTATACTACATCAGATTGAGAAATAAAAGGATTAAAGCGTAACATGCATAAAATGAATCAGTTTCAAGAGGAATATAACAAAAAAAAAAAAATCAATGAAATATTACAACTTTCAACGAAACCAACTTGAAATCAATTATGATTCTCTGATTTTTTATATCACAAAGAAGCTTTACAGTGCCATTGCGATATTATTTAATTTCATTTAATTTCTCTTCCAGTTGTTTTCATTATATTGTGAAATAACTTTTCACTCAATATAATGCTTAAACCTCTTCATTCTTGTTTATTGGTGTAGAAAAAAAGTTTTCTACGTTCAGCTTTTTACGTTCAAAATCGGAAATATGAAATATCGTACGTGGTAGAGCTGAAGTTTCAATACCCTTTTATGTTTTCAATACCCTTATGTTGTGTGTGTTAAGTTTATACATGAGTGGGGCGGCACATACAGTTTAAAGTCGATTGCGAACGACTGGTTTTCGAGAAACTTTACATGGCAATTTTAGTTATTCTCAAAGTTTTTACCAGGAGGCTGCTGAGAATAGCAGAGCTGTTTGTGCTGAGTTCGAAATACACACTTAGGTGTAATAAGCCAAAACACTACCTACTGTACAATGGCAACCGATCTTAGTAGCCCATATTAGATAGAAAAATTTTCTTTTTACACATTCTGCCGAAATCGCATGCCATTCTTTAGTAGTCCATGTATATGTTCCATATCTTGGCCTTCTAAACGATTGACATTTATAAAGCCTCTGTGTTTCAAATCTCTTAAGAGTATGTCATCGAGTATATATGACTTGGAAGCATATTTTATTTCTAGACCCGAATCTCTATAGATTTTCTCAAGTTCAGGTATCACCTCATGATACATGATGGTCTCAGCTTTAATGAGATTATGACTCTGCATTATCTCTTGAAAGTTTTCATTCTCACGAGCAGTTTTTAAAATCGGAGAAATTATTTTGGAAGAGCTGTTTTATTTACAAGGAAAGTGAAATATTTTATGAAGCTTTATATGTTTAACGTTTCCTTTTGCCATTCAATTCAAATAATAATTTGACCACAATACTTATCCTATTGACGTCATGGAACTCATTTCCAAATTGAATTCATAAAACCAAATAAAGGCAGACAAACCTCTCTTCTAATTATTACGAGTGGAATGGCTAAGGCCCCTTTACTTAATGTACAGTTTCTGTTTCTGAGGATTGACGTCACAACCTATACTACTTGACCTTGACCTATCAGATCATCCTGTATTTTAATAATTGAAATATAATTTAAGAAATAAATTAACTGAAGTTGGTACTATTTTTGCATGTTAAGCTCATCAAAAAATGCCGTTAACAACCAAAGAAATATATTTTTTGCTATTTATACAGTAGCGATCAAAACATAATGGACAAAAAGTCTCTTTTTTTGTCAAACAAATTTGTGAATTTCAACAAAAATAAAATAAACGTAACTGCCAATAATTGAAGACGACAGTTAGAAATTGTACTATTAGCCATGAGACCACAGTTCAAACCTCAGCTCAAACATTTCTAAAAGAAACGAAATATGAAAAAAAAATATTTCTTTCTCAGCAGTTTCCGGGCAAAAGCTCTGAAAATGATTAAGAATGCCATGAGAAAGTTTCTCAAAAATCTGTCATTTTGAGTCGACTGTAGGTCTCGCCAACTCATGTATAAAATTAACACACGCAACATAGGTTGAGTGAGTAGGTAGGTCGTAATCCTGACTAAAGGTTTGATCAATTAAGTAAGTAAGTAAAATAATGAATAAAATGATCAAAGCAATAAACCCAAGCTACGAAACAACTGCTTAGTCATGCAAAAATAATATTAAAAACAATTTTTTTTTATTTCGTTTGTTTTATCAAATAAAACTGTTGGTTAATCAACGTTTTTTTTTAATTTTTGAATCAAAAATGCCAATAGCAAGTGCAATGAATGCTACACTGAATAGAGAGTCTAATGTTTTGATCCACAAATAAAATCGATGAGCACTGCACTCTTGTGCGGCCAAATTGAAGATTGTGTGGAAACTTAAGTAGCTCGATAAACAAAAAAGCGTAAGCTTTTCCGGAGTTCCAGATGATTTAGGAATTTAAAGCAATTACATCGGAAATGAATTTGATAAGAGTAGAGTTTACTCACCCTGTAGAGTGAGTATGGATGTCCGTAAAGGTATACTGAACGAAAGGGAACGTAAAGACTCTTCATAAGTAAAATGAAAACCATGAAAAATTTTGTAGGGAAATTTCAAAAAGAAGAGATATGACATGCCTCATATCAAACTATTCAGAAAGAACCTGAGCTTAGAAAGCGATCTTTTTTGGCGGTGCACAGTATACTTAAAGTACAACTCGAACCCAATATGTACATATTGTGTAAGAATGAAAATGCATCATGAGAACACATTCTTTGAATTCATTATGCATTAATGCATCCCAAATGGAAACTTCTTTATGCATGTCAACCGCTGCGTTTCCGCATGGAATTGTCTCTACTGACACCGAAGATCCTGCAGTTTTTCAGGGCAATAAACAGCATTATGACAGTCACACTCATCTGTGATTATAATAATCATTGAGAAGAATTTCAATTATTTTAAAACAATGCTTTAAGTGTAGTTCCTTACATCAAACAGTGAAAGATAACAAAATGATTATAATGTGATATCGGTTGATCAAAAAGTAGATTGAAGAATAGGCAGGAATGCTACTCTATCGTCAAGTGAGATATAAAAATAATACATGAGGGACTCTTACTGAATTTACTTAAAAGTTAGTCTCACAGTGATCATCATCTACTACTTACAAGTGTTTTAATCTGTAGAAGTATGAACTGCTAGCTATCCTATGTAGTTATTCGCATTGATGTTATGCTTTTATAAATCAAATTGGAGAACGATTTCTGTAATCGACAGTCATTCAGATCATCCACAGATTACATTTAAAATATCGCATAAAACAAGTTGCTGCTCTTGGCCCTTGGCTCTGTAATAATCTTGAAAAACCTTCAGGCCATTCAAATTAAATTTTTTTCCTCATTAATGTTCGGATTTTTTTTGAAAAATATTTTTTTCTTTTTATTTTTACATGTTAAAACAATGTTTAAACAATTAATAACAATTACCCACTTAAGGAACTACATTAAACGAAGAAATTAATTTCATTATACAACACTGGAATATTATTTATATGGCACCACGATTATATAGCCAAGGATAAAGCATTTCGCAGTGCTTGCGATAACGTGGATTCGAATACATTTGGATTTTCAATTTAGTGCCAGCATCTGATTCACCAAAAAAGTTATCCAAACTAGCATCCTCTTGGGGATCTAGCAGAACAGCAGCCATAACACCATTAATAGTGGCTAAACCTACACAAAAAAAAAAAACAGAAAATAAAATAATAATGTCTGGGAATACTGTAGTTATTAAAAATTATTTACCCCAGGCATTGTATTTATGCAGCATAATGTGTATATCCTTTAAGGTGGGCATTTTTCTATTGTAATTAAATAATTTTAAATGATCGCTCAGTTCATTGTAGTAATACTTGATGAAATAATCAAAATGTTTGATTTTTAATTCATAATTTGTGGACGACAGTAGGAAATAGTACAGATCTTGTGCAGGCGAACCATACTTTGGCATTTGAAAATCAATTAAACATGTTTCTTTAATCTTGCCAAAGGCATCATGCTTAAACATGACATTATTAGACCAACAATCGCCATGATTTAAAACATTGAAATCATTTGGATCCACTTTGCTGGCCTTGAAAAGTCTCTCAACTTGACCATCTTTCTGTTCCAACACTTTTTCATAGTATAGCTCGCTACCAGAGAAGTTCTTCAAACACTCTAGTTGGATGTTGGTTACAGTTTGTAATATGCCCTTCATCATGGCAAGATTTTCTTCTTTGAAATAACTCAACGATATTAAGGGAGGATAAAGACCTTTAGTGGCGACACGTACTGCAGAAACAGCATGCCATTGTGCTAATTTCTTTAGTACTGCATGTGTATGCTCCATATCCAGACCTTCCAGACGATTGACATTTATAAAGCCTTTGGGTTTTAAATCTTCCAAGAGTATATAGTTGTGTTCGGTCTCGAGTGTATATGACTTGGGACCGAATTTCACTTCTACACCCACATCTCTGTACATTTTCTCAAATTCAGGTATCACCTCACGATACATGACAGCCTCTGCTTCGAATACATTGTGACTTTTCATCATCATCTGAGACATTTCATTGTCATGAGAAGTTTTTAAAATCAGAGAAATTATTTTGGAAGAGCCATCTGTTTCAGTTCGGGGGAAAAAAAAAACAAAAAACCGAAAAGAAAATGAATTCATTTATGAAGCTTTATAAGTTTAGCGTTTTTATTTACCATTCAATTCTACATCCGCTTCTAGGCGCAATATTATTGTGGCATAATTTTCTCCTCCACTCAAAGCCTTTTTGGCCTTAAAGTCTTTTATTTGCCGATATCCACTAAAAATTTCCTTTAAAACGGGTTCAAATAATGAAGCCTGAATCCATGATGGTATCTCACAGTTATCAACAGTTTCATTATTGTTGTTAGCCATGTTTTTGTAAAATAAATTTAATTTTTTATTTTAATTTCAAAAACGTAAGCAATTATCGTAATTAAACAAAATATTGGAATGAAAGATAACAATGAAGCGCTATGTTCTCACACTCTAAGTTCTAAAATATAACTGAGAAATGAAATTCTCTGTCTCACATACAATACTTGTGGATATAAAAAGTAATAAAAAAAAAGAAACAACAACAACAACAACGACAACTGCATTAAATTTTGTACAAAAACAATATTGAACGTTCTATCTCAATGAGATGATGAGAGCGCCAGTATAATATTTTAAATTAGTATTCTCTACTGTTGGTATTGAACCTGTAAAGCTTTCTAAATGAAATAGACTTTCAAAAATTGTTGTTATTTTTGCAATGATTCCGTCACTCGTTGTCACTCTCCTAAATATGGATTGTCCATATTATGAAAATGACTATAATACTTATTGTACCGGAATTGTGAAGCCTATTTACAAATTATGGGAATTATTTTCTAGTATGGACTGATATGAATTGTAATGAATACACGCCGAGTGACTATGCAGCTTCAATAATATTGTTCCATCAAGCTTTATGGTGTCACAACCTGATTTTTTCAATTATTTCGGATATACAAACTTCCTCTGGACATAACCTCCGTGCTTATACAGCATAATATAATGCTTGTAATAGTTAACAATAACAATTATCAATCAAACGTCCATTTAATAACAAATATCCATTGATTAGAGACCTTGTTTTTAATAAGATTTTCGTTTGACCGCAATAGTCAGAAAGTACATTATATATAAAACAGTAACAATTCCTAGCCTACATTTCACTAATTAATATCCATTGATTAGAAAGTCTATTCTAGGTTTTGATAAGACATTCGTTTGACCGCAGTGGTTTGAAAGTTCAATAAATATAAGACATTTTCATTTATTAACCTAACGACTTATTAATAATAAATATCCACTGATTAGAACATTTATTCTAGGTTTTTGTAAGATATTCGTTTGACCGCTGCAGTCAAAAAGTTTATTAAAAATAAAACAGTAAAAATTATTAGCGCTAAAACGAGCGTTGGGCTAATAATAAATATGCATTTATTAGGATATATATTCTAGGTTTTTAGTAAGATATTCGTTTGACCGCAGCGATCAGAAATTAATTAATCATTAATTAATCAGTCAGACACCAGTAATAATATCCATCTTAGTAATAAATATCCATTGATTGATTAAATAACCTTGTTTTAAGTAAGATATTCGTTTGCCGCGGAGTTACGAAAGTTAATTAAGTATAAAACCGTAACAATTATTAGTCTAAGTGTATTTTATGATTGTTAGAAATATTGATTAGAAAACTTGTAATTTATAGTAAGACATTCGTTTGACCGCATTAGTTAAAAACTTCATTAAAATATAAAACAATAACAATTATTAGTCTAACAGCATTTTAGTAATAAATATTCACGGATTAGAAAACTTATTCTAAGTTTTAGTAAGACATTCGTTTGACCGCACCAGTTAAAAATTTCAAAAATTTTATTTTTTTATTTTTTTCAAGTAAAATTTTTTAGAGGTTATGGGAGTGGAGTCTACGCTCAAATGTACCCTGGATGGTTTTAATTTAAAAATTTTCAGAATATTCCATCGAAATAGGGTAACAAAATGTCGTTATTTCCCTCAATTTGATACTAAATTTGTTCTGAGACTTTTTTATTTGAGATTTATGTGTGAATCTTTATCATTAAAAGCTCTATCTCTCTCGAAGCTTAACATACTCAATTGATTGTTTATCATTGTCAAGAGTACAAACATATGTTTACGTAAATGAATGAATAATAAACAAACAATAACGAATTCATTTAAATTTGAATTAAACGCAGGCAGACAATATAAAAATGAGCGCAAAGCTAAAAGAAATTTCATTCAATTTCCTACAATACACTGCTGTCTACACAGCGCGATCATTTCGGTATTAATTTAGACGCCAATAATAATAATAAAAAAATAGTTTCGCTACCTTAATAAAACGTGTAAATTATCTAATTTTGTTTAAAAAAAATTTCTAAAATTTATAACAACAATGTCAAGTGAACAGAAGTCAAACACAAAACCAACAGGCCCTGTCATACCCTCCTGGGTAGAGGCTTCATTATTTGAACCCGTATTTAAAGAAATTGATTCGGATTTTAGGCAAATCAAAACATTTAAAGCCGTACCTGCCCTAGCAGCTGGTGAAAATTATGCCACAGTGATGTTGCGTTTAGAAGCTGAAATCGAACTGACAGGTTAGTATACCGTTATTCAAAAAATAATTATTGTGTTTGCGTGTGTAATTACATTTTTGTTTAATTAATCAACGTAATAATTTTGTTTTGTTTTGTTTTGTTTAGTAATTTAAAGGCACAAAGGTCAACAGTAGTTGTTATTTTTATTTTTTTTTTAATTTGTTTAATTCTTCAAATAATATTGTAAACTTCATACACATCGATTTATAAATATTTTAAGAGTCAAAGTAAATCCCCCGATATGTGAATTACAACTTCTTTGTGCAAATTAGCATGAATGAATTACAACAACTGACAATTGTTGAATCCGATATTATTCAGAATAGTAATTGAAGTGTTCAATTATTTATGCCTGTGGGTTAAAAATCAGTCTGAATTTGACCGATGCCATAGGTTATGTCGGGTAGCTTATTTGCATTCATTTTAAGAAAATCGTATACGAAAAGATTTCGATCTTGGCGGCCACTTCATATTACTTCCTCGTGAGATGACCACACATTCAATTCAGCTAAGCAGTATATCACAAGCGTCATGAGCTGAATGGCACGTTCTGTTGACACCACATTTCGTTTGTATTCCGATCGTGCAATGAAGAGCAAAAGTAGTTACTGATCAACCAGCTAAAGTGCATGCCATTGACATAGTGATGGCTTAGCCAAAGCCGATCTTAAAGAAATATGGAACGGCATTAGTCCAAAATCCGCAAGAAACATTAACTTTTTCGAAATGTATTGGACGCTATTGGATCTCATGTGGCAACAATTTCGTTTGTTCATATACTCATTCATCCAGAAATGTATCTCACCAGTGAAAATGATTTTTCGACGAAAATTAAAATCCATCGCCAACTCCTTCAGAGCCGATTTAAAGAATACATTCCGTTGTATATGTTATATGGCGATTTGACCAAAGAGACTCAATTAATAACGGCTAATTTGACAAATGTACCTTCAACAATATGACTGCTATCAACTGTCAACGTTTGAAACTCCCTGTTGGATGATCTTATATAAAGTGTAGTAAAACGAAGTTGCTGTAGTTTAGTAGGTACTTTATTGGCTTATTAGATATGAGTTCAAATTCCAGCTCAGACATCTCCAGTGAAACGAGGTATGAACAAATATTTCTTCGGTGACTTTCTCTCAGTACATTACAGACAAAAACTCGGAGAGTAAACCAAAAATTGCCATGAAAACTTTCTCAAAAATCTCTCAATCATAGTTGACTTTACATTGTAGGTTCCGCAACTCATGTATAAAAATAACAAACCCAACATAAGTAATGTGGACAGCTAGGTCGTATGTAACACGAAATTCATCACATTTATAATAATCTTTGATTTGCGTTATATAATGTGCTACTCGATCAAGAATTTGAGAGAAAATTGAAATTTTTATTGCTCTGCGGTACAATTAGAAAGTGAGCGCCAGCCAACCAAGTAGACCGAAACGTCAAATCCATTGCTATAAATATGAAGAGTCTTTATGAGTTGTTTCCGTTTGATCTATGCTGCTACGGGACAAGTCCATGGACGTTTCGTTGTATCGTTAATCCACAGACAATGTGATAATAGTGTCCTTATTAATCAGACTCAGAATGTTGGGTAATTTTTTTTTTACTCTTCTGTAGTTTTGTAGATGTTTCTGACACCAATTCAATCAAACTTCGAATCAAACTTGAATACTGCTGGTTTGTATTATTCTTCTAACATTTGAATTTTTACGGCAGCACATATATATACATATGGTATGATGATAATACCATATAATGGGTGGGTGCTATAATTTGTAGTCAACAAATAAACTGATGTTTATAATGCGACAGTGACAACAGATAACATAGTCGACTAGCTTAATCAATAAAAGTTTATTGCTTTTTTTTCTCTGTTTTGCAGATAACTCTACCAGAAATATAAGCCTCATGTTGAAAACATCACACGATAATGCAACATTTTCGGAAATGACCAAAAATCATGATGTTTTTCAAATTGAGAGCATAGTGTATCGCGAGATAATGCCAGAATTCGAAGAACTCTATAGAGAGGCGGGTGTTGAAGTAAGATTTGGTCCCAGAGCTTATGAAATTGCTACTGATAGACCATATATTCTGTTGGAAGATCTTAGACCCAAGGGTTTTAAAAATATGAACCGTTTAGAAGGTTTCGATGTGGAGCACACCAAAGCAGTGCTTACACGACTGGCACAATGGCATGCTGTTTCGGCAGTAAGAGTTGCTCGCAAAGGACCATTCTCTCCACTTATTTCCGAATCATTGTTTAATGAAGAGAATCGTGAAATGATGAAATCTATATTTAATGGCCTGGGAGATGTTTTCATAAAATGTGTCAAAGACTATAATGGCCATGAAGAGTACTATGAGCGTTTGTGTGAGCGAAAGGATGATCGATTAGATGAAATTTTCAAAGCAAATATAACCGATGAAAGTGAATTTAATGTTTTAAATCATGGTGACTGCTGGGCAAATAATGTCATGTTTCAGCATGATCAACAAGGCAAACTTCTCGACACTTATTTAGTAGATTATCAAGTCACCCATTATGGTTCACCCGCCCAAGATTTATACTACTTTCTATTGTCATCCACACAATACGATATTAAAATTAAGAAATTTGATTATTTTGTTAAATTTTATCATGATCGTTTGATCGAACACTTGCAGTTGCTTAAATATCCGCAAAAAATACCCACCTTAAGAGAGATACACATGTTGTTATATAAATATGATGCCTGGGGTAAGTGTAAAGCATTCTTTAATTCGTTAATTTATTTTTTTTTTGTAATTTTTTTTAAATTAATTTTTAATTAATTTTTAATTATTTTAGCATACAATTGTACAACTGGTGTAATGACAGCGGTTCTTTTGGATCCGAATGAAAATGCCAATATTGATAATTTCGTTGCCGACACAGATGTTGCCAATGAATTCAAACTGCAATTGTATAGGAATCCGCGTTACCGCAAACATATGGAAATGATATTGCCTTGGCTATACTATCGTGGGGCTTTATAAAGTACAAAAAAAAATTAAAATTTTTTATTAATTTTTATAATCAACACACAGTATTTTATTTGTAAATAAAAAAAAATTAAAACGAAATTAGAAAATTGTAACATGAACTGTAACATTTAATCACAAATTCAAGGGTGCTAAATGCAATAAATTTTTTTGTGCTTTTGTTGTCAATCAATTGTTTGTTGATCTTTTAATTGAAATAAAACACAATAATTTATCATTGAAATTTTACTTAAAACCTAGCTTCACATACATATGCAAGTTCTATGTTGCCCGTTATTAATTTTATTCATTATTGCGGAATTTACAGTTTAACATCGGCTTCGAACTACAAATTTTTCAGAAACTTTTTTTGTGGCAATTTCTAGAGTTTTTGTCTGAAGAGGAAGTCATTTTCTTTTGTTCGAAATACCTGAGCTGGGACCAATACACTACACAACACACTACACTATACTACTATAGAATACGGTGACTTCTAAATGAGCATACGCGGCATGTGGGCCAACCATTTGTGGTTTTTGTTTTTTGTTGTACTTTTTATAGCATTTAGTTGGTAACTCATTAATGGTAATCAGCGTTAGAACAATGGCTGACTTGTTCCTGTATAATAGGCACTTTACATCATATGAACTTGAGTTTAATTGTTCATTAAACTCAGCTTTTAATAGGTTTATGTTATCGCGTTCCATGTGGTTGCCGTAGTCTTGTAGGTAGCAGCTTTTCAAACCACAGGTCAGACATCTCGTATAAAATGAAATGCGAAAAAATATTTCTTCAGCGTCATCCTCTTAACAGACTTCTGGTAAAAACTCTGAAGTGTAAATATAATTGCCATAAAAAGTTTCTCAAAAAAATCTGTCGCTCGGAATTGACTTCAAACTGTAGGTGCCGCCGCTCATGTATAAAATTAACATAAACAACATAAGGGGTGTGAAAAACTAGGTTATAATACTGACTGAATGGTTGTAAACTTCGTGTGTATGTATGTATGTATGTACCATGAAGTATGTAAGAACTATTGTGCCCAAAAAATTTACACAAACTCTCAAATCATCGTATTTCATTACATTTACTTTAGAATTTCTCTCAAAATCAGGGTCATCGTGAATGCTTTTCTCAGATTGCTTAACTGTTTTATATTTATATCAGCTTGCCTCTGAACTGCTAGTCACTAAATTCATGTATAACTTGACTAGTACATGTGAATGCTTTGCTAAGACCAAGAGTTGGAACAAAATTTTATGAACATGAAATTGATGTTATAGGCTAGAAGTATTCGTGACTTGTGCAGTACTATTAGAACTGTTCAACTTGGATTCTAATTTTGGCTTTTAGAAAAACATTTCTTTTCAATTTATTTCGATTTCGATTTCTCTTTCGAATTTCATTTTAATTCTTTGAATTGCGGTACGACGAGAAATAATTTTTGCATTGTCATAGCACTTATGTTATCGTATAACTCTTGATGAAATTAATTGAAATGAAAAGCTTTTCAATTAAATGACAGCTTTTTTTTAAGCAAATTATAAAACACAATCAAACATTTTTAATCTAAACGTTCTCATTAAAAAAACTACTCTTAGCCAAAACAAATGAAAACAGCGTTGAAATATTTTTTTCAATAAATTAAAACAGATGTGAACACTTGTTTTCAGTTGTTAAATAAACTTCGATTTAAAACCTTCATTTCTTATACGAAATTAATAAAAATTGTCAACATGGCTAATGCGGCTAATGCGGAGACAATACCAGCTTGGATTGAGGCTAAACTGTTTGAAAGAGTTTTAATTGAAACTGTTAAAGACTATCAGGCTATAAAAGAGTTCAGGGTGTTTCCCGCTTTGGCCCCTGGCGAAAATTATGCCACGGTTATGCTTAAAGTTCAAGCTGATGTTCAACTCAGAACTGGTTCCATACAACGTCAAACATACATGTTGAAAGTAGCACATGATAGTGAACTTTATCGCAAAGAGATGTCAATGTGGAATATGTTCAGTACTGAAGCTGGCATGTATAAGGAAATAAAACCAGATTTTGAAAAACTTTATGCCGATGCTGGTTTAAATGTACGCTTTGGAGCCAATAGTTATGAGTTGTCTACCGATCAGGAGTATATTTTATTAGAGGATCTTTCAGTGAGAGGATTTAAAAATGCCAAAAGACAAGATTGCTTAGACATGACACACTGTAAGATGGTTTTAAAGAAATTGGCACAATTTCATGCTGCTTCAGTTGTTCGAGTCGAACGAAAAGGTATGTTCGATGATAAATATTTACATGGTTTTGTAAAGAGGGAAGTACAGCCATTTTCGAAATCCATATTCGAGAGTTCAGCTCCACATCTATTGAAAACAGTAAAGAAATTAAAAAATCATGAACAATATTACGAACAGCTGGAGTATTTACTAAACAATATAACAGATCTACTGTTTGATAATTACCCATTGGATGAAAGTGAATTTAATGTTTTAAATCATGGTGATATTTGGTGCAACAACATTATGTTCCAATATGATGAGCACGATAAATTGCAAGAAACATATTTAGTGGACTTGCAAATGCCACGCTATGGTTCACCTGCTCAAGATTTACTTTATTTTATAATATCATCGGCTCATTTAGATATCAAGATAAGCAAATTTGATTACATGATTAAATATTATCATGATAATCTAGTTGAACATTTAAAATTATTAAAATGCGAGACAACCGTGCCAACGCTACGTGATATACATCAAGCTCTCATTAAATATGGCATATGGGGTAAGGAATCTATCATTTGATATGCATGTCATGCCTATGATTTTATAATTTAACATTGTTTGCTTATGCTTATTTTTAATAGGCGTTGTTGTAATTCTAACAGTTATGGCAGGCGTGTTATGTGACCCTACAGATACCGCTAATATTGATAATTTTGTGGGCGATTCGAATGATGGTGAAAAGTTTAGAGAACTCCTGTATTCAAACGAACGTTTTATTCAACATTTAGAAGTAATCTTACCATGGCTATGCAATCGTGGAGCTTTAGACTGTTAAAATAAATTAATGAAATATAATGAATACTCCAAATAAAATTAAATGAAATAAAAACGATATGTTTTTACTATAAAACGATATCAATTATGAGTATAAGTATGTATGTCTAGCCAAAATATTCTGACTCATTCTCATCAATTATTATTTAGGTTTCTGGGCATTATGAATTAATGACGTAAAAAAACTTAAGAATGAATATGTTTTCATACTACTACAGTGATAGGGAATTTTTCTTATCAATTTTGCGGAATTCAAAAACGTAAAGAAAACTTAACTGATATCATATTTCGATTTAAGCCTTATTATAAAAATTTATTAATTAATGTGTCCGTTATCGTATACAAGTACGTATGAGCATATAAGGTCGTGCAACGGCTGACACGCGTCGTTTTATTACAGTAAATTTTTAATTGAAAGTTTATATTTGTACGTATGACGGTATGTCATTATTAGAACTTCAATTCGCTTTGAGAAGTTCAACAGTTTGAGACTTGTTGACATAGCCACAAGTTTTCAGAAACTTTCTCTAAAAGAAACCATGAACGATTAAGTCGAACGATTTTTTCAACCATTGAGGACCATCCAAAGGAGAGTTTCAAAATGTTAGATGCGATGCGCGATTTAGTAGCCTCTACATCGTCATTATACCAGCAAGCCGCTAAGGACAAAGGAGAAAAAGGTAAGGAGAAAAAGGTAAAAACAAATGACAGAAGCACGCAAATGATTCTACAACAGCAGATACCTTGTGCTTCAAAGAGGCAAAGAGATGACCTGAAGAAACCAAGGGGCACACCACCAAAGAAGACCAGGACAATCCGTCCTCGTGGACAAGTTAAGCCTGCCGCTGAAGATAGAACCAGTGACTCGCTAAGGAGACCAGCAACGGCTACCAACCATGCTGTAGTAGTGCCTGCAGCGACAGAGGGAGATACTCAGGAGCAAAATGAGTGGATCTTGAAAACTAGAAAACGCAGGAAACCTCCAAGACCGGAACGCAGTGATAATAAAGCCAACCGAAAAAATCCTTTGCGGACATACTAAGGAAGGTAAGAAATTGCCGGAGCTTAAAACAGTCGGGCATGGTAGCGGGAAAGTGTTCGCAGTGATAGAGACTGGTCTATACACTGCTTCAAGTGCGGAAGGCAAGGTCAACTTGCCAAGGCTTGCGGGAGCGTAACCCTCACTGCTTCTATGTAGAGGCGATCCAGATGCTGACGCGAAGCACATCAACGGGTGAACATAAGTGCGCGCATTTTCTGGCGGCACGATGGAAGTTAAAGGACTCGGGTAAAGTGAGAGTCTTGCAGTTGAATTTAAATCATTGCGAAGCGGCACAGGAACTTCTTAAACAGTCGGTGCGGGAACATAGAATAGACATGACAAACTGAGCGAGCACTATAGAGCATCCGAAAACCAACGTTGGATAATCAGCAGGTGCAACAAGGCGTCGATATGGTCCTGTGGTAAGTTCCCAGTGGGAAATGTCGACAATATGCACGTTTAGTGGGGTATATTTCTTCAGCTGTTACCTTCCTCCTAGCCTATCAATAGAAAACTTCAAGCGCAGAACACAAGGGACGTGAATCTGTGGTAATTGAGGGGGATTTCAATGCTGGGCTGTTGAATGGCGCCAGCATGCCCTAAACCAAAGGGGAGAATGGCCTTCTGGGGGGATTGCAACACTGGAGGTTTGTTTTACTTAATCATGGTCACCGGAGGATAAAATTTTCAGAGATTTGTCGCTGCCTCAAAATTGAGCGTGGACTTCGTCAGCTACTTCCCTGGCGACTCATCTAAGTGGATGGGTTCCGAGCATCTACACACATAGGTGAATCACCGAGACTATCATTTTCGAGATCCGGGGAACGCTCCACGGGACACAATGTTCCTGCCGCTGGCCGAATCCTCTTTGGAGAACTCCACCTTCGACAGAAAACATTTGTCCTCGCATTGGGGAATATGTCCTTATCTTGGAACGCGTCTATGAAGGAAGTGTCGTCTACCTGACAGGACACACGTCTACTGTGGAACGCGGAAATAGCGGATCTTAGGCGGATATGTAACCGAGCGCGGCGAATATCCAAAGCCAGAGCTAATAACGTTGCGGCAGCTTTACGAGAGGTATAAGAGGTGCAGGTCCGATCTTAGGGCCATTAACACAGCAAGAGAAGATGCTACAAGAAATGTCGGCGATGTGGAAAGAACCCTGGGGAATAGGTTATAAGGTGGGATGAAAAGCTGAACTGGCTTCCGATCAACCAGCCAACAACGTGTGCCTTAAGCGCAAACGATCGTCAGGAACTGTTTTCCGCAGAAGGCCGATATTACGTACTCTTGCGTGACATGTGGTTTCCAGAAGAAATCACCGAGGTCAGCGTTCAGGAATTTGAAGCAGTCTGCAGGGAGCTGAAACTTAATAAAGCACTGGGAATTAACGGGATTCCAAACATCGCGCTTAAGGCGGCTATTGAGAGTAATACTGAGCTGTTTAGACAAGTTTTCGATGCTTGTATTCAAGAGAAGACGTTCCCTAGGATATGTAAAAGGCAGAGGCTAGTTCTCATTCCGAAAGGGAACAACGCACAGGATGCATAGGGATACCGCCCGCTCTGTATGATTAGATATCTAGGAATAATGATTGACAAGAGGCTCACGTTTAAGGAACACCTGACGTACATCGGTGGAAAATATGCGGCGACGACATGTGCACTTGCCCGAATAATGCCTAACCTAGGCGGACCAAAACAGGAGAGGAGATGGTTACTGATGAAGGTAGTGACATCAATCAGTATATATGCAGTCCCTGTATGGGCCGAGGTGATGAACAAAAAGACCTATAGAGCAGGAATAGAAGTGGCCCACAGGGGATCATCTCTCAGAGTAATTTCTGCCTTCCGCACGGTGTCTACTGATGCGGCATTGGTGATTGCGGGTATGATGCCCCTGAAGATAGTAGTGGAAGTAGAGAGAAGAAAACATGACGCAAGGAGGGGAGCGGATATTTCGGACCCTGTTCAATTATTGGATGATGCTATATATAGATGGCAGCAAGACTGATCCAATTCCAACAAGGGAAGATGGACTTATAGACTCATACGGAGTATAGGCGAATTGATCAAGAAGAAATACGGTCAGGTGAACTTCCACCTGACGCAGTTGCTAACCGGCCATGGATGTGATAGAGCATATCTCCATAAGTATGCTCACGACATGAATGAAGCATGCCCTGAATGCAGAAATGAAAGGGAAACGGCGGAGCATATTTTCTTTACTTGCCCGCGATACAATGATCAACGAAATTGCCTGGAAAGGTCAATAGGATATCAGGTAACGCCCGACAATGTATTTAATCTGATGGTAACCTCATGCGACAATTGGAACGCAGTGTGTGTTTTCGCAAGGAAGGTATTGATGCAGCAAAGACTGGCTAAGAGAGCAAGGTCAGTAGAATTGGAAGGCAGCACTCGCTGAATGAGGGGCGAATGGTTGGATGTGTGACAAACGAGCTTGGGTTTAGTACTTATATGCGCTTAGCAAGCCGAGAGTAAGTCTTGCGGCGAATCGTGCACATTGGTAGGCCGGGCGGGCTACCAATGTCTTTTGAAGATTCCCAACCTTTAGCTCGTAAAGCTATAAAAAAAAAATACTGTCTGTGCTTTGTAGTGGAACATCTTGAAGTTTATCATTGAAATGTCCTTTAAAAACCGTAATTTCATGTCTTATTATCTTAGCAGTTCGACTTTTCCGCAGCTAATCTGAGCTGACGACATTTCGTGTTGTAATATACTCTTCTAGACTTGCAGATAAAATCCGAACAGTTAGTTTGTTTAATTGAAAGTTCAAATTCGTTGAAGTGAAATCTGTATCCGCCAAGTTATTTAATTGAGTTTGGAAATATAAAGAGACACTGTACGGTTAATCCGTAGCTGCAGTTTATGCAACATTAACTTTATCAAACAAGATTGTTTTTACTCAAACTCACAAAGTTGACCCAATAAGTTGTATGTGATGGTTTAACGCCATTAAAGAGAGTTAACTTGGATAATACTATGTGCAATGAGTATTTTTTCGGCTGAAAAACTCTCTTTAGAATTCTTTGGCAGTGATTCATTCTAAGAAGACCAACCTCGTAACCGCAGTTATTTCTGTGAGGTGTTGAGGTAGACTCACGCTAAGTTTGCGGTTGGCTTACAACGCGTACATTGTGTGATTGAATAAGGTCAAACGCTTCTGCAAAGTAGTCACACGATTTTTAGCAAATCTGGCCAAAAATGGGCGCACGAAATAAGCTGTAAGTTTTGTAGCATAGCCTACAAATAAGGTATGCTTTTTAGAGCATCAATTAATTAAACCCAGTCCAACCTAACCTAGTCAATAAGGAAATTGTTGATACACAAAAAAAAAAAAAAAATTATAATAATAATAATGACAGAGCAAAATTTAAAAAAAGCCCGCCTCTCTGGTTTGTAAATTTATTAAACACACTCTTCTCTAATAAAACACACACAAATTTCAGTATCAGTAGAAATACATTTTTTATTAGCACTTTATGGACGTAAGACACTTCAGTAATCTTATCGGTGTTCGTGTACTTATAAGAATTTGCCACATAGTTGACCTTCATATTAATTTTCTAAAGCTCCTCGATAACATAGCCATGGTAAAACAATTTCAAAGTGTTTGGCAATACGTTCATTGGAATAGATAACTTCCTTGAATTTATCACCTTCCTCACTACCGCCGACCAAATTATCGGGTGTTGCATCCTTATTGGTGTCGGCCAAAACGGCTGGCATTGTAATAAATGCCGAAAAGAAACCTGCAAAAAAAGGGTGGGGAGCGGGTACATTATTTCAGTGAAGATGGTTAACAACTAAAAACAAAAAAAAATCCTTGGCTCTTACCCCACAAACCGTATTTAATTAAACTTTGTTGAATATCCTTAAGTGTGGGTATATATTTCTGGTACTTTAACAAGGTCAAATGTTTAACCAAATTATCGTGATAGAATTTAATCATGTAATCGAAACGATTGATTTTGACATCCAATTGAGCAGAAGTGATAATAAAATACATCAAGTCTTGAGCTGGACTGCCATAGCTGGGTATTTGGTAATCAACCAGATATGTATCCAGCAATTGATTATTTTTATCGTATTTAAACATGATATTATTGCACCAGCAGTCACCATGATTTAAGACATTAAAATCGTTTTCTTGGGGCGCACATTGCTTATAAAATAAATCCGTTATTTTGCCATTAAAGGCTTCAATTTCTTCTAGGTATTCTTGATGATTTTTAAGCTTCCTTACTGCCTTAAGTAAATGCTTCAAAGAATTATCAAACATGGTGGTCAGTACATCACGGCCATTTTCATTTAAAACTCCTCTACAGAAACGTTCTTCATACGGACCTTTACGTTCCATTCGAACCGCTGAGGCAGCATGCCATTGGGCGATTTTTTTTAAAACCAACTTGCAATGTTCCATATTCAAACCCTCTAAACGGTTGGCATTACGGAAACCTTTTTGCGTAAGGTCCTCTAAGAGTATATACTCACGATCTATCGGCAATTTGTATGATGTGGCACCAAAGTGGACCTCTAGACCAATTTCCTTGTATAGATTTTCCAATTCGGGTTTTATATTATGATACATGCCCGACTCTATGGTGAACATATCGAATTTGGTCATTTCCTGGCGATAAAAGTCACTGTCATGACCCACTTTCATCATGAAACTTTTACTACACGACTCTCCACTGTTCAAGAGGATTTCAATTTGAATTTTAAGCATAACCGTGGCATAATTTTCACCAGGAGCCAAGGCATACTTCACTTTAAAATCCAAAATCTTTTGAAAATCTTTCACAGTTTCTTTCAAAACATTTTCAAATAATTTCGCTTCTATCCAATCGGGTATTGCATTCGCAGACATTATTACGTTATTCAGCGGGATATATGTACGACTATGTATTTAAGCGCGATATTAGCGATACAATGTTTGCATTAGAAGCTTTAGATTGAAACTGAAATTATTTATTCGTTTCAAGTTTTCACTTGTTTTGTTTTGTTTTGTATTTGCATGACTGTGTTGAATATTATGAGTTTTAGTGCTGAGAGATAATTTTATTCATTTAATCTGCGAAAGAGCGTGTGTTCTTATCATTTATTTGTTTGAGAACTTAAAAAAAAAAACAAAAAAACAAAAACAATTTTAATTAATAATACTGACAATAAAAGTTACATACTTCGTCGCCTAATACAAATTGTTTGATTATTATTGTGTGTTCTTACGAGCAAATGTGCAAACAATAGTCGTGCATTGTTTTAAAATACAAAATCAATAACAAATAGCTTCAAACATCAAAAGCGTATTTTCCAGTTAACGTCAAAGGCAGACTGTTATATACCCTGTACCAAATCCGCAATCATTTACTGTGTTTAAATATAAACCCGTGGATTTGTATACGTATACTATTTCGAAGTTTAGTTTCCATTTTTTAGTGAATCTATTGTGAGAACCTAGGTCGTAATCCTGACTAAAGAATTTTTAAGGACCAATTATGTATGCGTCTACTTCAAGATATTGTTTTTGATTTGTTACCCCGCATGTAGCATATAGTTTCCACAAAACATATCCACCGTTTTCATTCCGATACTAAAGGGTGGATCATTTAAAAGTTTAAATTTAAAAATGCAATAAAACAAAAATGGTTTGAAATTTTGACAATTTTTTTTTATTGAGAAGTACAGTTGTTCCGATTAGAAATGGAATATTAATTCCATTGAATGGCTGCCGCGGTTAGCCTCACAGCACCTCATTCCAGTGAATCAATTTTCGTGCATTTATTCCAGTGTATAAGGTCGAATCTCGGCAAAGGCATCAAGAATGTTGGCCTTCAAATGATTAATTATCTCTGGTTATTCGATATAACGGTGTTCCACAGAAAATAGTCCAACGGTGTCAAATCTCAGTTTCTGGGAAATCAATTGACATCACCCTTGCGGCTAATTAAACGTTTATTAAACGTTTAACGCAGTAAATGGAAACATCGTTCACATCAATACCAAGAAGAGCAGATACAAAGAAATCGGTTATCATGGTGTAATAGGAGGCTCCATTGACGATAATGCTTGCGCCGTCTCCATTTCCAAAGGAATATGAGCCAATGATATCTCTGCTCCACAAAACGCAACAAATGAGAAATAAATTTCCAATAAATACCAACGTTGCTCATGCGTAAATGGATTGATTACGTTCTGTGGCGATTATATACTGAATTTTGTGACAGAATAGAATTGCCAGATTCGAAATAACCAATGCTTACAATTTAAACCGATAGTTGGCCCATCCTATATAACCAACTACGATCGTTTTCTAAGTTGAATTTGCTGTAATACAATCTGTTTCTATTAAATTAAGTTCCAGTTACCTGTTGACAATCTCAAATAGTCCGGCTTTATTTATGTATGATTTAATAAGTAGGTAGTGCTTTGAAAATAAATTTTTTTTATTGATTTACTAGAATAATAAAACATTGCATGTAATAAATACTAGTTTTAGTATTTTTAATTGACTACTAAATTATCATACAAACGATAATAGTTTATAAACTTTTTACAACAAAAGCAAATTTAAATGTCTGCCATTGATTTTAACAATCGAGCAGACCTTTATTTAAAAGCCAAGGAAATATTGTCTCCATATGTTTACGATAACGGGCATTGGCATACATTTGCCGCTTAAAGTTATTGGCTTCCTCGTTCTCTTGAACAAAATTGTCCAAATTGGCATTGTCACAGGGATCACAGAGTACAGCAGCCATAACATTTGTACACCTCATATAACCTATAAGAGAATACAAGAAAGTAAGCATCTAAAGAACGTTTATTATTGCAATTATTGTTAATTACTTACCAAATATGCCATGTTTAAACATCATCATATGCAATTCCTTCAACGAGGGTATTGCTTTACTATACTTGAGCAATTGTAAACTCTCTATCAAATTATCATGATAATATTTGATGAAATAATCAAATTTGCTAAGTTTTATATCCAATTGTGTAGAGGATAATAGGAAATAAAACAAATCTTGGGCAGGACTGGTATATCGTGGCATTTGATAATCGATTAAATAAGTTTCAGCAACATTGCCTTGTTCATCATATTTAAACATGATATTATTGGACCAACAATCACCATGATTTAAGACATTAAACTCATTTGAATCAATATCGATGAGCTTATAAAGTTCATCAGTCAATTGTGTTTGTATTTTGACCACCTTCTCGTAATACTGTTCCGAATTGCTATACTCCTTTACACATTCCAATAAAATTTTTTTATTTCCTTCAAACATATTTTTAATCAATTCATAACCTTCAGGTTTAATATAAGACGTGCAAATCTCTCGTGGATAGATGCCCTTCTTTGTTACTCTAACCGCTGATGCAGCATGAAATTGAGCCAATTTCTTTAAAACACTTTTTGTGTGCTCCATATCCAAGCCCTCCAAGCGATTGACATTTTTAAAACCGCGCTCTTTAAGGTTTTCTAATAGAATGTAATGCTCATCGCTGGCTAACGAATAGGCTTTGGCGCCAAATTTAACATCAACACCAGCATCTGAATACAGCTGCTCGAATTCGGGAACAAAACTTTGATACATTTTAGCCTCAACATCGAATACATTGTGATTCTCCATAAATTCACGGAAAACATCAGAGTCATGGGCAACTTTTAACATAAAACTGATTGGTTTTGTGTTGCCATCTATGAAAGCAAATGTAAGGTGATAAGGTAAGTCTCTAGTATTCTAACATAAGTGGGTCAATAGCCTTATATCATTATCTTTTAGTGAAATTTTATTTTATGGTTTAATTACCTTTTAATTTCATTATTATTTCCACCTTTAGCATAAGTGTAGCGTAATTTTCACCTGGTGCCAAAGCGTTATCAACATTAAATTCTTCAATATTTTCAAAGTCATTGTACAAATTGTTTAATAGACTCTCAAAGAGTTTCGATTGAATCCATGTTGGGATATGTGTTTGATTACTACTACAGTTGCTGTCATTAATATTTTTATTGTTATTTTCACTCATATTTTAATTTGTTTTTTGTTTATATCCAGTATTCGTAAATAGTTTAAACAAATTAAAAATAAATTAAAAGCTCTACAACAATAAGTCCGTTGAATATCACTATAGAAACGTAACTGAATTGATTTTGTTTATATTCTCGTTTTTTATGCATACAAGCCCTAATAGAGCGTTAATAAAGCGCTAATAAAGCTTTACAATATAATTTCATCATTTGGTAAAAATTTTTAAAAGAGCTTTTATGGAGAGCAAGCTTTTACACACTTGTTACTGCTAACAACAGGTTGCGTAAAAATTTGAAAAGAATTCCAAAAGATACTCGTGGCTGACAGAACGCTTTCAACATATTCAGTCACACAGAGAACTTCTCAATTTATATACTATTCCCCTGACGCCCTGATTTTGTATTCCATTCGATCAACAATTTGTATGAAAATCTCTCAAAAAGTTTGAGTAATTGAATCTTTCAAAAACAAGTACGAATAACGTTCTTTAATCCATACTCTACTGTACTTAAAAAAAAATTACACTGCTAGGATGTAAATTTCAAGATATATTCGTTATTGAATAGAATAATAGAGGTTTAGGCCAATTGTAAATTGAATTTTATAGAATGTTACGAAAAACTTATTTGAAGCAAGTTCCGCCATGAACTTGAACATGAAAGAGAACGTAAGAAAGTTCTATTTATTTTCAGTGGCATTATATTCCCTCAAAAAAAAATCTTGTTAAATTGACCACATATCCAGGGGCTACAAATTTTTTGTATAAATATTTGAGAATTTCTGACAAAAACTCTCTGAGAGTAAATAAAATTACCATGAAAACGATTCTTAAAAATCTATCGTTCGGAGTCGACTTGAAATTGTAGTTCACGCCACTCATGTATAAAATTAACACACACAACATAAGTGTTGTAACTAGCGTCTTACAACACTTGTAATACTGACTGAAGGGTTGTAAAATTAAATTATGTATGTATGTATGTGTGTATTTATGTATGTATGTATGTATGTATGTATCATTATTATATGACGCAATGGACGGTTTTCAATTTTAACTTCTGAATACATTCGTCATCCTGGCAACATTTAAAATGTCGATACAAACATTAAAAAAGAAGCCTGTCTTTACATTCACAAGAAAGCTATGTCAACTTGTTAAGATGCTGGTATATATAATATAATATAGGGTCTTTCATCAAGCGCTTCCTACCCTTAAATAAAAAGTTATACGTGTAGTATAAGTCGCCGTAGTCTAGTAGATAGTGTGTTGGCTCGTTAGACGTCATTAGGGGCCACGCTTCAAACCCTAGGACAGACATCTCCAACAAAATGAAAGACGAAGAAATATTTTATCGGCAACTTCCTTTGAGAGTAAATAAAATATTGCCATGTAAAGGTTTCTCAAACATTTATCGTTCGGAATTGTCTTTAAACTGTAGGTTCCGCCATTCATGTTTTATACAAGCGTAAATCAATGAGTCAGTAATTTTGACTGAGGCGTTGTAATGACCAATTATGTATGTATGTGTGTAATAGCACTGCAGAATAATCTCTATACATTGTTAAATACAAAGAGCTGATGTTCACCTCCTTCCAGCGGAGAGGAACTAAATACGCAACATAGTGACTGTTTAATTTGGGTCTAATCGGTTTTTTCCCCCGATACGATCCGATACTACGAAGGATCCCAGAAAGGATCCTTCGTATCACATTTAGTCTTTCCAGTGTTTGCTGGAAAAACGATTACAGACAAATTGCTGTATAAACTCTACAGCCTCACCTCTATCCTTAGTCCTTTGACTTTCGTAATACTTAGTGTTGATTGAAATTAATTTTCATTGATTTTTTATTCATAATAAATTATCTCTCGTATAAACAGATAAATTTTTATTTTAGCTTTATTATGTACAATTACAAAAAAAAAACAACACAATACTAGACTTCATTATACAAAAAACAAATCCTTATAAATTAATTAACAGTTAACAATTAACCTTAACATCTAAAAGGCCCTTTCTGCATAGCCAAGGGAAAATACTTTCAGCATGACTACGATAATGATCATTCAAAAACATTTCTTTTTTCAAAGCCATACCGTCCTCATCATTGTTCATTATTTGTTCCAAATTGGCCTTTTCCGAAGGTTTCAATAATACAGCGGCCATTACGCCCATAACAGTATAAACAGCTAGGAATATAAGAAAAACGTTACTATATAGTCATTTGCAGTTAGAAACTGTTATTAATTACCACATGCTCCATTACTTAAGAGTTCGACATGTAATTCCTTAAGAGTGGGAATTTCTTTGGGATATTTCAATAGTTCCAAGCTGGCCTTAAGATTTTCATGATAGTAACGTACAAAATAATCGAAGTGATCCAATTTCAATTCCAGCTTAGGCGATGACAGTAAAAAGTAATACAAATCGTGAGCAGGTGTACCGTATTTGGTTAATTGGAAATCAACAAAATACGTATTCTGAATATGGCCTTCTTCATCATGTTGAAACATGATATTGTTTGTCCAACAATCGCCATGATTTAAAACATTAAATTTTGTCCAATCAATCTTATTAACGGCAGATACATCATCATTATAAATTTTTAAATATTTTTTCTGTAAAATTCATTAAAGAAAGCAAAAAAATACTTTATTTTGTTAATAACAAGAAGAAGAGGCAATTGGCAATTATTTACCAAATTATCAATATACTCTACGGAATTATCATACTGTTCTACACATTCCTGGAACAGTTTTAGAAATGGTTCAGTCATTTTGTCTCTTGCTTCACGTGACTCTTCAGTGTATAAGGAACGTTCGAAAATCTCCGGATATTTTCCTTTGTTTTCAAATAAATATGCAGAAGCAGCATGAAATTCGCTTAATTTTTTCAAAACTGCTTTCGTATGCTCCATATCTAAACCTTCGAGACGATTACCGTTTTCAAAACCTTTTGTTTTGAGATTTTCCAATACTATGATCTCGCATTCTGTTTCCTGGCTTAATTTATAGCCTTTGGGTGCAAAAACTATATCAAGTCCAGCCTGTTCGCGATAGACTTGTTCAAGTTGTGGTATGATGTCATAGTAAGCCACTGCTTCCTTTTCAAATGCATTAAAACTGGCAACCAATGCCTTTGCTTGTTCTCCATTTGGTGGAATTTTCAGCATGTACGATAGACTACGCGTGGTGTTGTCTGAAAGAAAATATCAAATTTAAACAAATTTTTTATTGAGCACCTAATCGAGCTACCAGCTCGTATCCAACATGACTACTGAAAATAAAATGCAATGCAACACAAAGCATTTTGCGAAAATACTTGAAGATATTAATGCTTCGATTAACAATCCTACAAATCCTTGTAGGAGAAGTTATTTGAAGTCCAATTAAAAGACGAACTTGGAACTGGACTAGATAGTCACTAAGCAAGGCTGGCGAAGATATCACTCGGAATACTATTAAATAGAATCCCTGGTGTACTACGAATGCAGAGAGATCTGAGCTCGCTTAGCAACTCTAACTAGTGAAAGACCTGCTGAATGTACAACTGTGTGGCAACGACGTGAAGAACCGCGCGAAAATCAACGACTTTTGAAGTCTATTCGAAGGAATAACAGAATTAAATGAAAAAATATTGATGAAATGCTAATATAAGCGAAAATTATATGTTATTGTGGGAAAGTTGTCATATTCTAGTAGAAAGTCTACGAAAGAGGAATACAAGAATTTATTTTTCGACTTCCTCTCAGCTGATTTCTACCGAAAATTCTCTGAGAGTAATTGAAATTGCCATGAAAATTTCTTCTCAAAAAATTTTACTTTGGAAGTCGACTTTAAGCGTTTAAGTTCCGCCAGTTATGGATCAGGTTAACACACATACAACATAAGTGGTATGAGAAGCTAGGTCGAAATCCTGACTAAAGGTTTGTAATGACCTGTTATGTGTGTATGTACGCCGGGGGAAAGATTTTTGTGTAGGTCATTAAAGTCGACAATAAAGAAAAAAAATCCTTCTAACGGTTGCACAGTATTTCAATTCAAATAAGATCAATTCAATTTCGTACCCCTGTCAGTTCAATCTCGATATCAACTTTTAACATTATCGATGAGTAATTATCGCCAGCTTTTGTTGCTGGACTAACATTAAATTCCCGTATTTTTTGATAATTCACGCAATCAGCGCGTACAACATCAATAAAAAGCGTTTCGTTAACCCATTGTGGATAGGAGAATGATGACTCTTCAGTATTTATTTTTGACTCTGATACATTGTTTACTGATACGTTTAACTTATCAGCGACTGCTATTCTTCTATCTAAATCTCTGCATTAAATTATCAAAAGAGAGAGAGAGAGAGAGAGAGAGAAAAGAAATACAAAAGACTTTAAGTATACATTACAGTTACAGTTACAGTTACAGTTACGGTAAATATGTTCGTAATTCATTTATTAACACTTACGTCAGATTTATTTCCATAAAACCACGATTGTATAGCCATGGTAATATCTCATTGATATACGTAATGTAACGTTCATTGGTGTACATGGCATTCTTGAATTCGGTGCTTTCTTTGGTTCCGCCTAAGAAATTTTCAAATTTGGCATTATCCGTGGGATCCAACAACACTACACCCAAGGTTAAGAACGCTGTCATGGTGGCCATTGATCCAAAATCTATTATTTCCGTATGGAATTCTCGTAAATTTGGTATCTCCAATGGATACTGCAACAGTTTTAAGTTTTCCGTCAAGTGTTCATGGTAGTAGCGTATGAAATAGTCAAATTGGGAGAGTTTGATATCAATTTGCACCGAAGATATGATAAAATAGTACAAGTCCATAGCCGGTGAACCCCAATTGCAGTTTTGGAAGTCAACATATAAAGCCTCCTCTAATTTACCATCGTCTGCGTATTTGAACAGTATGTTGTTGGACCATGAATCGCCATGATTTAGAACGCTGAAATAACCTGGCAGTAATTTTCTTGCGCGAATGAATATTTCAACTAAATTATCGAAGAATTGAGCCTGAAAAGTAAAACTGCATTTAATAACAATATTTGGGGAATATTTAGCCTGCATTCTCAAATTATATGCCTGCTAGAAACAGTCAAATCTTATGAAACAAATATGCATTGGGTTCTTGTATTAGATAGCATGGTAAGAAACTTTGCTTATAGAATTCTATTCTTTTTGTTTCGCTAACTTTCAAGTTGCGAAAGCTTCAGAGTACTATGGATAAGCCATTGAAAGTCTATTTGGCTTATTAGACGGTTAGTCACTGTTCAAACTCCTAGCTCAGACTTCTCTAACAAAAACGAAATATAAAAAATATATTTCTTTAGGTCACTTCCTTTCAGCAGATTTCTCAAAAATCTGAAATTAACACACATAACATAAGTGCTATTCGAAGCTAAGTCGTAATCCTGGCTGAAGGTTTAGTATGACCAATGATGTATGTATGTATGTATGTATGTAAATATCCTCCAAGCCAGGAGAATTCTTCTCTTCATTTTCACAAGTTTACACTCAAACCTTTAAAATTTAAAGTTAAAGTTCAGGACCGGAATATCCTTGTAGTTAAAATGATATCTAAGCCTGTCAAGCAAAAATAACACTGCTGAACGAATCTTTAGATTGAATTACGTCATAAGAGTAGGTGTTCTTGCCGTTTTATTAACGAATCTTAAGCTTTCAATAGAGTGTTGCATAGAGATAGAGCTTCAATAGCTGCAACCAAAGTTTACCTTTGTCGTGCTGTTGGAAAAAAATATGTTCGTAGGCAAATTTGTCGTTAAAGAAGGCTATTTTCTAAGTGCTTTTCAGCTAATTGTTGCCGGTGTGCTACAGAGTACTAGATTATGTTCAATATAATGTATGCATTGGACATGTCCTGAGCAGTCTCTCATAGTGCAAAAAGAGGCTCCTAAACTAGATCTCAATGAACTCAAGGTGGAAACAGAAAGCAAAGCTTTATGCTAATCACCAATGTTGTGATGAGAAACCGTTATCATTAAATTTTTTTCTATCTGATATATCATGATTTTTATTCTTCGCGGCATTAGCTCTGAGGGGATAATGAGGGCAGGAACCATTCTGTTTTGCTACAACATAACCAAGTGGGCAGTGGGAGTTTAAAAATCAAACGTAATGTTTATTGCGCATGTACGTCAATAATAACACTAACACGCCTATATTATTACAATACAGTCCTTTAAAGAAATTGTCTTTAAAACGTTTCTTTCCATTTCCAAACTCCATTTTATGAAAGCAATTCACTTCAATCACTTACCATTGAATCACGATATTTTTCGCCATCTTTAAAGTTTTTCAAATTATTCAAAAACGGTTCCTTGAAAGCCAAAAACATTTGATTAAACATGGCCCGAGCAAAATCATTATCCATATCTGGCGAAAACATTGGATTATAAGCACCTTTCTTGGCCACACGACAAGCGGTGGCAGCATGAAATTGAGCCATTTTACGCAATACACACAGAGTATGCTCCATATTAAGGCATTCCAAGCGATTTGCATTCTTAAAACCATCCACACTTAAATCCGACATTAGAACATAGTGAATATTGGGATCATCCAAATCCAATTTACAGGCTTTGGGACCGAATGAGACTTCAATGCCAGCCTGGCGATACATATCCTCAAGTTCTGGTATCACTTCAGTGTAGACGGTATTTTCGGTAATAAAGAAATTCATCGCCTGCATCATTTCCTTCATTTGGCTTGTGTCATGAGGCACTTTCAGCATGAACGAGAAATCATTGGAAGTATTATCGTCATATGTTGCCGTAGCTTTTACTCTTAAGATTAAAGTGGAATAATTTTCACCAGCCGCCAAAGCAGGACATGCTTCAAATTTGGAAATATCTTTAATGCTGGGATGGGATTTTAACAGTAATTTCATGAAATTTTCTTTGTTAACCCATGGCGGTACAAGCGCCGAATTTTGTTCTTCTTCTTTTTGTTCATTTGTTTGTGCAAATTCCTTGCTTTCCACAATATTTGCTTCTAGTTGATCATTTGCTGGCAGTGGACTCTCATCTGAAGTAACTACCACCGCAGGTAATTCTACTTTAGGCAATGGCGTCGTATGCTTTTTATAACTGAAATCTTTATTTGACACAACCGGTGCTACGTCATAGCTGGTACGTTTATGTTTAGAACTGCGTAAACCCATTATTATCGTATTGATGTGTGTGCTCTTTAATAAAAACAATCAAAAATTTACTCAAAATACTCGTACAACCTTCACGCTTCAGTTTTGAATTTTAACTGAAAAACAAAAATAATTACAGGCTGTTTATTTTCGTTTTATATGCACTTCAAAACTATCTAGATTTCGTTGTTCTCTTTCTTTCTCTTTCTTTCTATTTTTATTTTTTTATTTTTTTATTTGTTTTTTTTTGTATTCTATTTAACGACTAGTGACATGAATTTTATTCTTTTTTTCTTTTTTGTTGTTGTATTTTTCCAGATAAGCTAAACAATTATTTAAAATTTTACTCATTTTTTGTTTTGTTTTATTGTTATTGTTGTTGTATCAAAAAATCTACTCTCTGTTATGGCTGAGTAGTTCTATATTCTCTATTTTTATATACAAGTTCAGACCTATTTTCTCTCTTCATTTAAGCTATTGCTCTCCTAACTGTTATCTTTTCTAGTGACTAATAATTTCTGGTCTAAATTCTTGGCTCATATAATAATTTTATGAGAACATAGCGTCCCCTAGCGTGGTTATAAATACTGGCTAACACTGATAACAAGTCCAAAAATCAAAAAAAAAAAGCGGCTGCTATCTAGCCTTCATTGTACGTAGAATAAGATTTGGATCTGTTTAATATACTCAGTAACAAAGTTTTTAAATTTAATAAAGCAAAGTAGATCGGTGGAAAATTTATTAACGTCCTTTATAGCGCCATGTCCCAAATCGGCCACATTATCACATCAGACTATGGCACTTTTACTATTCGCCTGTTCTGGCAATTCTTTTTCCATTTCATCGTTTAGACGAGTTACGAGTTGATGGTTTTACGACATCATGTGGCAGCTTCGCTGCTCAACAAAGCTTTATTGGTCATCAAAAAGGACATCGAAACCAGTTGTTAAGTGATGGGCTACCCTTAACATTGAATTTTTTGGTTTAATGTTGTCGTCAGCGAATTATTTTTCGAATTCCTTGCGCTTTAGAAACATTTCATTAACGGCTATTGGATTAAGAAAATTTCTTGATCATATAAGGCATCAAAATATCGAATTTCTTTAAGGAAATTAACTTTTTAAGCTTTGCTGTCGTCGTAATCTAGTAGGCAGTGTATTGGCTTACAAGACGTGAACCCACGGTTCAACCTACTGGGCAGACATCTCTAGCAAAACGAAATATGAAACCGACTTCCTCTCATTAGGTTTCTGTTAAAAACGCTGAAAGAGTAGATAAAATTTGTCATGAAAAGTTTATCAGCAATTTGTCGTTCGAAGTCGACTTTAAAATTAACACACTCAACATAAGTGACGTGAGAAGCTAGATCGTTATACGCACTAAAGGGTAGTCATGACCAACTAATGTAATGTATGTATGTAGTATTATGTATGTATGTATGTATGTATGTATGTATGTATGTATATATGTATGTATGTATGTATGTATGTTTTTTTGTCTTGAGTCAGAGGTGGGAATCTTCGAAAGACACTTTTGTTCCAACAAAAGAGTGCACGATTCACCATCACTGGTGCCTACGTACTAAACCCAACCCCTACACGCTTCAACCACTCTTACCACGCGGGACTTCCGTAAGGTATTACTTCGTGGAGTGCTGTTGGCTTTAAAGCTTTAACTCCCTAATTTAATTTCGCCTTCATTCCTCCAACCTTCGGAATTCCAGCATGACTTAAGCCATTCCATGGCTGTATTGGCTCTATAGAATCCTAGAATTCATCACCTCTTCTATAAGCCGGTTTGGTACAAATATCATTTCACCGGGACAGCATGGTAGAATATGCTCCGCATCTTCGTCCTCATCTACACAGTTTGGACAAATAGGGGAAGTGTATGTATGTATGTATGTATACATGTATGTATGTATGTATGTATATATGTATGTACGTACGTATGTACGTACGTATGTATGTATGTATGTATGTATGTATATAGTTAGCCTTTTAAATGATTCCAAACTATCACGTTCAGATTTTGCTGGTCTATGCGATAGATCTTCTGTTTGTTAGGATCGACTTTTAACTACACATCCTGCCACTCATGTATAAAATTAATGCACTAACTAGGTTGTAATCCTGACTAAAGCACTGTATGACTAATTACGTATGTATATATGTATATAATTTTATTTACTCCCAGGATGTTCGCCAGAAAGTCGCACAAGGAAATATTTTTTTAATTTTCATGAGTTGTTAGACAAGAGATTGTGGTTCAAATCCCAGCTTAGTAGAATTAAATTTCATAAAATATATTGAAATTAGATTTCGTACTAATTGAACAGAACGTAATTACTTGAAACCTTCATTATACAATTTGGTTAGTTGAAGAAAAATTCAGAAATAGCTCGGGAGTATATTGAGAGTGTAATTATTAACACAAATAACGTCAGAAATTAATTACCATTTGAAAGCCAATCAGCTTATTTCATTAGAAATTCAAATACGTTGAAGTAAATGATATTGCAAATTCATATCTCTGCGACTATAACGTACGTTTTTTAATGTGCGCCAGTAAGTGTGGCCAACATTCAATGAAAACCCGTAAAGATAAAGTTCTCTAATCAATGATTTTTGATGATTTTTGACGATGATTTTTTTTCAAAGGTAAAGCGTTGGAAACGTGTTGAAATAAACGTCGAGTGTTATCAAATTAAATAAAAATAAGAAGAAAAAAAGTTGTAAACTAGACTATGATAAAAGTTACTTACTAATTTTTTTTATTAATGCAACCAATAATAAATGATTTTGAAATTGTTTTAATATCGTCCATAACAATAATAATAATAATAACAATAATAATAACAGTTAGCCTTGGTTAAATATCAAATGCGCCACGATTATCTAACCAGGGCAATAGTAAATGCATGTTCCTAACGTACAGATCATTGCTGTACATGGCCTGCTTAAATTCATCGTTATCCTCATTTATAAGCGTATCAACATTAGCATCGTCACGTGACTCACACAATACAATGGGCATTAAAGCCGTTACGGTGGGATAAACTAAAAATAAAAATTCCATAATATTGAAACTGATCTCCTCACACAAAGGCCCGACATTCGTTTTTTTTTTTTTTTTTTTTTTTTTGCTTACCCCAGTAATCATGCTTAAACAGTTCCACATGTATATCCCTTAAACTGGGCAGATCACCTTTATATTCCAACAGATTTAAATGCACGATCAATTGCTCATGATAATAGTGAATAAAATAATCGAAATGTTTTAATTTTATTTCCAAACTAGTTGATGACAATAGAAAATAAATCAAATCCTGTGCCGGACTGCCACAGCGACTCATTTGAAAATCGATAAAATTGATATCCTTTAACTGGCCATGTTGATCGTATTGAAACATGATATTATTGCTCCAACAATCGCCATGATTAAGGACATTAAATTTATTTGTTTTCCAATTGGATTTCAATTGGAATGGATCTGGTTGAGTTTCACTGTAGATTTTCTGAAATAAAAAAAAAACGTTAATTAGTACGGACAATGGCTGTCAATTTAAAAATAAATAACTGTACATAACCTAGTAATGGAGGGTACCATTGGTAGTCATGCAAACTAGATGAAAGTGAAAATGAAAAACTTGATTACTCTATTGGCGTCCAAAGGCTAGGATGTGCACAGTTATGGGACACAACAAGCAATCAGATCGCTTGTGTGTATACGGTATATAGTTGTAGTAGTCCTCACTCACTACGTGTATCATAACTATCAAGAACTCTACCGTCGTCTAACACATGTTCCATTGTTTCTAGGACCAAAGTCCGGGATATGCGCTCTTAGTCCATAACGAAACGTAAAAAAGTTTTTTGGGGTTTTTAAACCCTCCAAGCTTTGTTGCATTGTTTTCCCGTCTTGATTTTTAATTTAATTGGACTAAGAATAGAAGTGAGTAAGGTCGTGTAGAGGCATTGCCCCTTATTTTCTATTCCTTTTTAATTGGAAAACTGAAAAAGTTCGTCTCTTATTTAAAATGTCGACTGGTTGCTCACTCAGTTGGAGATACAGAGTGCTAGGGCATGGTCAATAGTGATATCCCCCAAAATGCGACTCTTTCCGCCTTTTCGACTTTTTTCGTGCCTTATAGGCAACGGCCCTGAACCAAAAATACGGAGAGACGTAGAACTAATAAGTATGGTGGTATAAGATTTGAATTTTTAATCAACCTATCCGATAATAGTTTCAAGATAATAACGAACATCTAAGCAGATATTGAAAGCTCAAACAATATTTTTACAGAATTTTAATCGTTTTCAATCCAATACATAGATTTGAAGATGAGAAGAAGAAAACTCTAGAACACGTAGTTGGAATTTGTGCGATTTTAATGAATTTCAAGAGGAAATCCTCAAGCGTGTGTCAGGTACAAACAGGAAGTTATCTTTGCTGACACTTGATGACAGTATGAAGAAAAGCTATATTGTTTGAGGGTGTTAATAAGTTATATACAGTGGGCCAGGGACCTTCTGTTACTTTTCCTTACTTACCAATTTCGTTTCCAGATATTCAAGGTTTCCATACAATCCTAAATGCTTACGAAATATGTCACTCATTTTCTGGCGATGCGCCACGAAGCGATCCACTTCGCATGATAAACATTTGTCGTACAAGACGTGATACGCACCGTTTTCTTGAAAGTATTGAGCCGAAGCAGCATGAAATTGTGCCAATTTTTTTAGCACAGCTTCTGTATGCTTCAAGTCTAAGCCTAAATGACGATTGAAGTTTTTAAAACCCCTGGAACGTAAGTCTTCCAATATCAAGTAATCATCATTGATGTGGCATTGAGTAGGTTCCAATAGGCGAGGTGCTAGTTTTATTTCAAAACCCGCCTTCCGATAATAATTCTCAAATGCCGGTATATACTGCGTGTAGGTATTGTGCTCTTTAAAGAATATTTTCCATTCCCGAATCATGGTTCGTAGTTTTTCTGGTTTAGGCTTTATTTTTACCATATAAGTGGTAGCGAGTATGGTATTATCCTTCAGTTGCAGGTCAATTAATACGCGCAGCATAATTGTCATATAATTTTCTCCAGTACTGACAGCGGGCTTTATCTCAAACTTGATAATTTCAAGAAAGCTTGGAAAATCTTTTTCCAAAAATTCTTCAAACAAATGTTCATTCAGCCAGTTGGGTACATCTTTGAATGACGTATTCTGGACTATGTCTGTGTTATCACTTGCCATGTTTGGAATGAATTACGAATAATACTGAATACTTTCAAGTTCATTAAAGAACTATTTTTAAACGTGATACGAGAATACAAGTATTTTAAGCGTGAATGAAAAAGCTTTTGCTTTTGCTTTTGATTTTGCAATTAGAATTTCTAATTGAAATTTATTTCTCCAGACATTTTTAAACATTTAACAGGCAAAATGCCAACTCATTGATAACGCCTCCGTAAATTATTTGCGAGACGAAATCAAGTGGCGTTTCTTACATGATCTGGTGCACGCTGTATGCCATTGTGTAGTTTTCGCGTGAGCCTTAAACAAATTTACAGATTAAACTGAAATTGTTGTTATTGTTTAATAATTACAATAAAGCTTCACTGCGATAATATATTTAAGCTTTTTACAACATTTTTATTAAATTAAACAATTTTTATTAAAAAAATTTTAATACCGTGGCATCATAAATGTGCAGTGCAGATAATAAAATCACACAACCAAGAAAGGGTTTTACCTTTAGAGTGACATTTAATAGAAGTTATTACAAACGTTATAAATAATCAAAGGACTTTTCTACAAAATAAGTTTGCGCGCTTTTTCCAAATCTCAATGGTTGCTTGATCACGTTTGTTGAGCGGTGCTGTTTTCATCTCCATAACCATAGCTTGCTTCGGATACCGTATTAATAGGAACAAATCATGTTAGTATGTCGTCTTTTTTCTGCACATGAAACTCTAAGGTTTTAGACAGCATTCAACAACACATGCAAATAAGAGAATGAGTGCTGGTTGCGAAGAGTAGGTACGTGAAGAAATAAAATTATCGATGTTGGGACGATATCCAATCCACAAGAGATACAATAGCGTCCAATGCATTCCGAAAATATCACTGTTTGACATTGATTATCAGTCCATATGTTTTTACAAACGAACAGAATAGGCCTGTATTAGATGATCTGGGTACCAATATCATGTCGTTTGAACAAGAACGGCACTACGTACCACGAAGCTCATGCCAATTTAGCCACCGAAAATTGTGCAAATTGTAACTGATAGGGATTTACTTAAGGCGCAGAAATATGGAAGTAAGCCAGAAATCCTAGCGATCCTTAAATCTAACATTGTTCCAATCCAACAATGTTCGTTCAAATTCATTGAGTTCCACATTATATATGCGGGTATAATATTCCGGTTAACTGTAGAACTGATGAACATGATGAATTCTCGACTCTGGGAGTCCCTATGAGAACCTGTAGGCTGTAGATTATAGTCAAAAACAGATCGACGAGAAAAATGTATCCAAGGCTGGATAAAAGGCTCACGGTAGGTCTGCCTTAACTCCAGAGGAGAATTATGGGTACGCATGCAAGGCGCATTGGTCTTGGACTTCTTGCTAATGATTTCTGCAGAAGCTGCATGGATGTGAAAGAGGAGGAGAGGCTAAGCACTTTGTCAACGAAGAAAAAAACACTTTGATCTGGAAAATCTGTCACGCATTGCCATTGGCAGTCTAAGTTGCTTCATTAGGAAACTGCCAAGTGGTTTCGAGACTTGGGTCTTAGCGGAAAACTGTGGTAACACAATGTGCTCTATGTGGCCTAAGTGTGTCCATTCAATTCTTTTAGATTGACAGCCACCTCTAACTACCTAACTTCCTATAAGTCGAGCCATACAAAATTTGACATTTCGAATGTGCTATTCCACATAGAATGGAATTAGAGGAGACCTTTTAAATGAATACGAAATTTTAATGATGACTCCTTACACACTCTTCATTTTATTTAAATTTAAAGGTATGAAGCGCCTTAATATAGACGCTATCACATGTCTTATCGTTATCGGAAGTTTCCCTTGTGGTTTCTTTTTCCTAGGAGTTAGCCTTACTTTTTCTTGTAAGGCTCAGCGAGATAGTAAAAATTAAAAATGTTACTACTACTATCCACAGTAGGGTATTTTCAGATCGATATTTAATGCCAGACACTTATTATTATATTTTTTGTTTTTGTTTTCTTCTTCTCTTTTTTAAAGATAAGAATTGAAGAGCGAGCAAACTGTTTTTGTTTTTGTTTTTTTTTTTAAATTTTGTTTTGGAAAATTTTATTTTAAATTTGATTTCGTGTTTGAAGTACTACTGGTGCAGTCAACATACCATACGTAGCATATATGATGACATTTATTGTCGTAACAGTTTAGTTTGTTGACACTATCGTACGTAGACGTTATAAAATAATGAGCGCTTCCGTGTCTCTACCCGCTTGGTTAAATTGCGAATTGTTTGTCAGTGTTTTAGAGAAAAATGTTGAAAATTTTAAAAAAATTCTAAACTTCACGGCCAAACCCGCTTTAGCGGCTGGAGAAAATTATCTCTCGACCTTATGGTCCATAGAAATTGAAGCCACGCTAAAAGGTTACACTTTTACTAACTATTTTCGAATAAAAATGATAAAAAAGATCTCAATTTTCTTACATTTCAGATGATACCATCAAATCTATAAAATACATGCTGAAAGTACCACCCGAGTCGCCACAGGCAACAGCCATAATAAATATGTTGAGTTCATTTAAACGTGAAATGATTTCTTATTATGAGCTATTGCCGGCATTTGAGAAAATGTATAGCAATAGTGGCTACCCAATACGCATAGCACCAAAGGCTTACAAGTTCGATAAAGACCTTGGTTTTGATGTGATCCTTATGGAAGATGTACGTGTGGATGGCTATAAGACCATGAATCGTTTGGAGGGACTTGACATGGAACATACAAAGTGTGCTTTACAAAAACTTGCACAATTTCATGCTGCTTCAGCTGCTTATATAGCCAAAGAAGGCCGATTACCGGAATTGTTAATGAAACCGATGTTGGGTGAAAAACTATTGGAGGTATTGGCTCAGAGTCAAAAGCCACAGGAACAAAAATTAATCGAAAGTTTGCCATTATATAAGGCCGAACATTTGAAAGAGAAAATTGTAAATAGTTTTTATTTGTTTTTTATATTTTTTTCTTTTGATTAAGAAAGAATTCTTTCAGTTAAAATACATACCCACCTACATAGAGCAGTTACGTGAAAACGATATTGCCTGTACTAAGCGTCCAGACGATTTCTACGTTTTCAGTCATGGCGATTGTTGGTCCAATAATATTATGTTCCAACACAATCCCGATGACGATCATATCACCAATACCTTGTTTGTTGATTTTCAAGCTGGTCGTTGTGTTACACCTGCCGCAGACTTACAATATTTTCTATTATCCTGCCCTTGCTTGGATATCAAAATAAAATATTTCGATTATTTTATTCAATATTATCATGAAGAATTAGTCAAACATTTGAAAATATTGAATTATACCAAGAATATCCCTTTGTTAAGGGATGTACATAAATGGTTGTATCAAACAAGTTTTATGGGTGAGTTGCAACATGAAGCAGAAAAAAATTTTACAATTTTTAATTTTTATTTTTAATATGTTTTCATAATTTGACAGCCTTCACCGTTATTTTAAAAGCCTTACCTGTTTTTCTTTTGGATCCAACGACAACAAATGACATTTCCATGGATAATATGATGGGCGATAAATCGAGTGGCAGCGATATGCAAAATGCTATGTACACTAGCGATCGTTATATTAAACATTTGAAACAAATACTACCCTGGATGGAGAATCGTGGTTATTTTGAATAATAATCGGTATTCGATATCAAAAGAAAAATTTCTTAATTATTCTTATTTAAATCTGTAAGATGCAATCTTAATTTTATAAACCTGAATTATTAAAATAGTAGCGATAGAATAAAGAACTTAATAATCTTTAAACAATATTTTTTGTTTTTTATTTCAATTTGTACTTTCGCTTGAATGATTAAAATTGAAAGTTTTCCAGAGTGTGACATGACGCAGGATTTATTTAAAAAGCAATTTCTCCACACAATGAAATTTTTTAAGTTTCCAATAGCATAGGTCTACTACTTCCATAATACCCCAGGTAGTACGCCCTTAACTCAGGAGTGGACACATTATGTAGCATTTAAGAGCATTGCGTAAAAGTTTATGGACAATGATACTCCACAGTGACATGATAAATCTCGAGTTGGACTCTCAGGATACAAATCGTAATATCGTAAAATAGAGATTCAAATCAATTGGCAATTTAAGCCGTTGGAATATGTGCAAAAGAATGTATTCGAATTTATATACGTTCGGATACTTAAGCTGCTCTTAAAGCTCTACAAATGATTTCAATATTCGAAAAATAGTACGACTAGAAACTTAAGACATTTAACACTGTTTTCTTAAGCTGAGTTTCTGGAGATTATGGCGGAAAGAGCATTCACGCAATTTGTCGAGACTATGAACACAATTGCCTTGTGAACAAAAAAACAAAGCAAAGAAATTCTTACGAGTAAATTTGAGAGCTCATTGTCCGGCTTTCAGAAAAGCTTAACCATAAACGTTAAATTATTCTCGAATTTCTTTAAGGTCCTAGATTGGGGTGGTAAGAAACCTTCTTTGCACAAATGATCGTCTTTGGCTGCAATGCTTTCTGTTCAAGGGTAATAACAACATATCTGCAAGTGCTTTATTGTGAGCACTGATGAACCTGACTTTAGACGTCAAATTTTCTCCATGCGTCTAGGTTGTGAGCTTTTGTTCTTAGGTTAGTAATCCATAATTAGTTATCTATAGCCTTCCGATTTTCAGATAACCATGTTTCAATAACTGAGAGGAAATCGCCGAAGAAATATTTTTCATATTTCGTTTAGTTGCAGATGTCTTAGATGGGGTTTAAATAGTGGCCTCACGTCTAATAACCCACCATACAACCTACTAGACCACGGCGTCTTTCTCTCAGCAGATTTCTGGCAAAAACTGTGAAAGTAAATAAAATTGTCATGAAGAAGTTTTTCAAAAATTTGTTGTTCGGAGTCGAACTTTAAACTTTAGGTCCCGCCACTCATGTATACTCATGTATACACACACAACATAAGTGATGTGAACAGCTAGGTTGTAAACCTGACTGAAGAGATGCAATGATCAAATATGTGTGTATGTTGGTATGTATGTTTTACATTACGAAAAAGATATGTTAAGCGTACTTTTTCAGTCGACATATGAGATTGAATTCATTACAGGTGACCAACACAAAGCAACCCAAACTAAGTTTAGGAGTTTAATGGTAAGACAAAATATTTGCTTTTTGAAAAAGGTCAAGGTCGTAGTAGTTTTTAAATTCCGCCAAGACTTCTACGGGCTATTATCACTGTAGCTCAGCAGATATATCAGCGTTTGATGTTAGCTTGGATCCCAAGTCGACTTAGTTGAGGGCGTGTTTCTTTTCATTTTCACTAAGCTCTCGATAACACAAAAATGTTTGTAGCAAATCAGTATCGTTATCGCAAAACAAGTTTATTGTTTAACGTATCTAACGCCTGTATTTTGACGTTTTCCGATTAAAAAACTGGAACTTTAATTTGTATATCAAAATTAAAGGTAATCATGACCTCGGCAATAGGTAATCTACATTGTTAGTTCCAAGAATCAAGTCAAAAACATTCTCCTCTTCACAATAAAAACTTAATTTGGCTCATTACTCGCCTGTTTTTTTTTTTCAGAATTTAATTTTTAGTGAACGGTTGTCAGCATTTGTTTAAGTTTAGTTTGTGTTAAATGGACATCTTTACGGAGAAGTACTTGATTTGATTATAAATTTCTACAATAAAATTTATGAAATTTTTTTTTCTTTTTAATTATGAAAAGAAGTTTTATTGTTTTCCATTAAATCACTAAGACTTGCATTTGTGCGATCTAATCAGTATGTTTAAATGATTTGCTTTTCTTTGTACAATATTTCACAAAATATGTGTACGTATGTATGTATGTAAGTTCTAATGTACTCGAGTCTTATCACTTAAATTAACAATTGAAATATTAAAAATGCGGTCATTATCACAACGTAATTCTTGTCATTAATTTAAGGCACGCAACCAGTATTGTATGCCAAGATCTATGCCGAGTCATACAATAAATGAATACAAATGTACGCCAATCTTGACAGATGCACGGATTAATGCAAATCCATGGATTTTATGTCTTTAAATCCGACAATAAATACACGAACTGTATAGAACAGAATTGAACTGCTTTTCTAGTCTTAAGAGTTATCGAGCAACAAAGAAGTCACTTACAATATCGCACAAGCTCGTAAAGCCTGAATTAAATTCAATGGAAAGCTTTTAACTGGAACACAGTTCCATATGAGAACGAATCAAACTGTAACTTTGTTGTTTCGATTGAATAAAAAGAGTAAATCATCACGCCATACTAAATCCTAAATATTGTACTGAAACATTTCAAGCTTAAGATGGACATCTTAAAGAGTCGAGTTGCTTCTCAGGTCATAGTTTAGGTCCCCTAAACAAAATGTACGTTGAAATAGAGAATGCTAATTGATGCATATGACAAATGGCTCAGTATCAGATGTTGCAACACGATAATAACCTATAAAACGTGTCTAAATTATTTTATTGGTTCGAAAGTCTTAGACATTAAATATGATTTCCATCGTAAGGCCGTTAATGCTAAAACTTTTCACGAAATGCAGTCGAAAGAAGCATTCAAGTGCCTCGGTTTGTTAAGACGGTGCAATTATTTTATCTGATCTTCTTACTATTTATACCACTTATATCCGACCGAAAATGGCGGACCATCAAAGTCTATTTTGAGCGTCCTCGACCGCATACAGAAGAGGGCGAAAGTGCTTGTTAATAACGGTGGGTTATCCAACTACACTGATTCATTGTTATATCGTCGCAATGTGGCTTGCATTTCGCTGTTTTGTCGCTACTATTATGGATTTTGCTTGAGCAAAATAAGAGGACTTGTTCCCGGCTAAAATCGTTTTTTAACCGAACTATCCGTTTGTGGAACTCTCTAATGTCCACAAACATTACTCCCGATGTCCCAAAACCTATTTTCCTAATTCCACTGCATGAGTAGGAGCCATCCCCTGGAACAAAAAATTTATTAAATTGGTTATTTTCAATGTTTCCCTGTACACCGACTACAGCTTGGTCCTAGCGCAGTGTTCAGCGTCCCACGGCATGTATACTATCAGTGAAAGTAAATGTGTGTCCGAAGAACATCCATTGTTATTCGAATTAACCACTCTGAGAGACGATAATGTTCTTACATTATAACATAGCTGAAGTGCATAGATGAATGCAAATTTGTGAACCTCTAAAAAAGGTACACTGTTAAAAATCGTTTGACTGACGATTTCGCATGACAGAAACTTTTTAAAGCATAAAGTTTACTTAGTAGGTAGCAAATAAAAAAAATGAAAATAAAAAATATAACCCGCCCCCGGGTGGGCTCGAACCACCAACCTTTCGGTTAACAGCCGAACGCGCTAGCCAATTGCGCCACGGAGGCAGATGGCAACATTCCTACTCATATTTTATTTCAACTCAATTACAAAACAAACATTTAAAGTCAAAGGTAGAATGGAAGAAATAGAATGAAACACAAGTCAACACACTGGTGGTGGTGAATTTAATACAGATATACACCAGCGGTATACAGCATTAATTCTATGCATATAACAGTGTTTGTATAACAGCTACTAAACATGTGTTCTTTACATTATTGATGCTCATGTTAACCAAGGGCATACGATAGTTACTGTACTTATAAAAAAATTCTCGACTTTTGATGGAATTTTATACAGTTTTTGTAAAAAAGAAAGCAAAACAAATTCAATTAATTTCTTGCAGTCAATGGGACTGGATTAACTCGATATTAAATTTGTTGATTGACAATGAACATAAAAGAAAAAAAGGGGAACGGGATGAAAGAAAAATTAATTTTTAACTTAATTTTGAGACTCAACCGAGGGTTGGATTTGCGAAATTATTACTTTCGTCCGGTACTTAGTTGAAAATTAGGGCATTAAACCCCGTTAATAATGCCTTCGTTAATTGATTCATTATGCGTGGCATTTTTAATATGAAACAAATGTTCCAGAATTTATTAAAAAGAAATTCGACCATTTTTTCTATATTAAAACATATAAATTAGAGAAAAACAATCGCTTTTTAACACTTGTAGTTAAAAAATTATCAACCAGGAGGCAAGTGCACGTGACTTTTATCATAAAAAAATATTTTTCAACATGGCTGCTTTAGCCATTTTGTTTATGTTTCTTCAATTCTTTTATTCCTTTTCATAAAATAAAATTCATGGAGATTCCCAAAATGCTACCCGGCGAATGGTACGTCACGTTTAAGACTGGCCCAAAATTCTGGGTGTGTCTGGAGAAGACAGAGCAATCAATACTCATGCCATTTGAATTGCAGGATACGGGAACAAACTAAAACCCTTATTAAGACTGATTAGCGTTCCTCTGATGTTGTATATTTTGGGTCAAGCAAATTTTCGGTCAAATAAAAACAAATTTCGTTAGAAATAAATCTCCTGTAAAAAATTTAGTCATATTAATCCTTAGCCCGTTCAATTCAATTTCATTAGCAATCAAAACTGATACAAAATCCTTTTTTTTTTTGCTTAAACATCCACATAACCCATCCCTAATTGACTGCTAATGCTCAATTAGCCATGATTACCATTAGCTTTACTCAAAATCCACCTGATAATCCCCTTTCGTTTGTGAAGCTAAACTAGAAAGCACTTGTCCGACTTAATTTTTTTAAGAGAATGTGCATCGTTCTTTTTTTTTAACCGCAAACAAAAAACTTAATTGACTATGGCAAAAACATTAAAAAAAAACACTGTGAGAAAAACTTCACCTGACCCATCCCAACCCTCTGTACAAAAGTAAAACGGTAGCAAAATGCAAAAAAAAATCACTGATAATGTTAACAAAGCGTAAAATTGTAATTAATTTTTCATAAAAATTATTAACAAACGAATGCAGGCAGGGGTAATCATATCTGTGTTCTAATATCGCAGAATACAAATGCAATTCTAAATTATTTCTCGTTAGAGGGGGAATGAATGTGTCTGTCTGTCTGTTTCTATTCAACTTGTATGTTAAACAAGTGTTCCATACAAAGGCACTCCTCACTTACAACAGTTTGTGTCAGTCAGTGAACGTATTTGTTGGTAATTTATACTTGAGTAAATACATACAGATATACATACATACATACAATATATGTAATTGAAAACAACAACAACAAATAATTATAAAAAAAAACTCAAGTAAATTCATACAATTTAAGTCACAATTTTCTGGTTTAACGCGCACCGTGACTATTGATTAGTGTGCTGGAAAGAATGAATAACGGTTAGTGGTTACTTGTGCATGTCATTTTCTGTTATAATTCATTACAAATTATAGATGTTTGAAAACCATTTGATTAGTTTCTATCGATCTAGGTTCAGTCACTGGTTTACATATCGACAAACCAGCAGCCATGTGGTCAAATTTATTAGGAAAAGTAATGAGAATTATTGACCGCGAATGGATTGTATGAAAAAGTTTGGAAACTTGCTTTGCAAAACCTACAACAGCATATCATGAGTCTGAGAAAACGAAGTTTGATCGTGCATACGACGTCCTTCAACGAAAGTGTATGATCGGGGGTAAGTTAAAGATTCTGGTTTTTGTTCAATTTCCCAAAATTAAGGACAAACAAGGGCTATAATAGTGATTAGAAGACACATTTCGCGATAGTAAACAAAGTCAAGATAAAACTAACCTGTAGTATTAAGGAACTAGAGCGAGCAGCATTGAAAAAGTTCCTATTCCTTTAGGGATTCTTGGATAGTTTGTATGGAAAAAAATACGTATTATTTTCAAGTAAAATCTCATGTTGTGCTCATGTTTGGATAGAACACAACCATACAGTTCATGAAATTAGAACCACAGTAATAAATATAATTGCAAATATTACTGCAGGGAGTATTGTCAAGCATTTGCGCCTCACTTCGTTCGATAAATAAATATTAAACAGCTACAGCCATCGTAATGTAATATTTTCAGGACAAAGTTTGATCTTTTCTTTGAAATCAAAAAAAAAAATCCGAGTACCCATCATTCGTTACATTTCTATGCAACATAATATCACTACAACTAAATCATGGCATTGTTTTGATTTCACCCTAACCACCACGAAAATTGCAGAAACCTCATTACAGACGTCCTTGTTGTTGTTGTCCTGTTTTCCAAACAAATTATAATAAGGCGTATCACTGCCATTGTTTTCCTTTTGTTTTTCATTTCTTTTTTTTTATTTTTTTTATTTAGAGAAACCATAAGTTAATCCCAAAATATTGCATAAACACTTCTAAAGCAAGCAGGAATTTGAAAAAGAACGCAATCGTATGACAACAAAGTCAATTCCTGTAATAAGATTTTGCCATCAACCCTTGCTAGAAACGAAAATCATTACACGTTCTCTTTAGATGTGCAACACTTGCAAAGCAATATGTTTCTGGATTTGTTTTCAAATATTACGGAAAGATTATTAGCAACACTTCATGCGATATTAGACGTTACGTTGAACCGTCTGGGTAGAAGGCAATTATTAAGGGTGGTTGTTCTATGATTGATACGAATGTAATTGTAACATTTGTCTTGTTGTTGTAAGATTTAAGAGATTCCACGTGCCAGTTATTAGCACCTTAGACAAAAAATATTGACTTTGGTGAAGCTTATTAAAAAATTATTCAATTAAACTAAAAAAGATGCACATTGACTGCAAGTGGCAAGCACCTCCTGTTGTGTTTATCGGTATTTTACTTCAAATAATACTTGAGATTTGAAATTCTCTTGCACTATTTACAATGAATGTGGAATTTAATTTTAGGAAATAGCGTTTGACTATAATTAAAGTGTTGTTAGAATCAATCCTCACAGTTTTCGCACATCATGCTTATCTTTTTTTCGAACGTCTAAATATCATTCGTTTTATTAAGTATCACTCTTCTAGAGTCTTACTTGTAGCAACAGTAGTAAGAGGCAAAATTTAACAATCTCTGTATTGTGCATAATTAGATTTCTAATCGATAATCAATTCCAATCGATATCATTAACTGTTTTGGATGTGATGTGTGAAATGAACACCGAGAGCGTACGACTTGACCCTTTTAGTATTTTTCTTGACGTTGCAGAAGTATGCGAATAACGTACAAATCTTAATGGTCCTCAAATCCAATATAAGCCATGCCATTCATTGATCAAATTCATCTTAATTTATATGCCATGAGTAATTCTCTGTAATGACAAAATGGATATGAAACGCTCTTCTCACACATATTATCTTTGAAACGAAAAATATATTTCGCTGATACGCTACACACTCCGTAATTATCGTCTCTTCAATTTAACATTCATTTGATAATAAGTTTTCATAGTTTAAGCCTAAAATACA
>QOCX01000032.1:120755-139698 GCA_005959815.1 Sarcophaga bullata | reverse complement strand
TGAATTGTGGGCTGAAACTCTCAAACACGTTTGATAATTTCCTTGAGGATGAGGAAGAATATGGAAAATCTAAAAGAATATACAGTCAAAGAAAAAGGTACATACAGCGGTTTGAAATTGAAAATTGAAATTGATGTTGAAGCGTCTTTTAAAGCATTTACAATCAAGAATGTTTGAAGAGCAAGAGGAATGTGAAAAAATATAACCTAGAAATTATTGTAAAACAAAATACCAAGAAGCGATGTGTGTAGACTTTTTTCTTTGACTGTTTGACTGTTCATATTGTTCTCATGTTGAACATATAAGCATATTTGAGTCATGTCTACGGAGAAATGTTTGAACTGGGATTATGACGTTTGAGCAAAGGGTTGATCTTCTTAAAATCAGCACAATGCGCTCAATGACAGTCTACTTATGAACTCTATCGTAGTGCAATTCGACTGATAACTCAGAATGCTTGGCTGGAAAGCTTTTAACTGCTGCCCAAATTTTGTTAGAATCCAACTAAACGGTAGAAAGCTATTCAACACTTGACCATTTTTTTCTGTCATGCTTTACAAATCCACTAGTTCCCTTCAGCGGTGCTTATCTGTCTGAAACTGGGCCGCAATTTTTCCTTTGTACTGGAAAGTTGAAGATTGATAAAAGATAATAGCACAGGGACATAGAGTGCTGGTTTATGAAGAACTTTGTGTGCTGGGAGTCTTGTAATTTAACCTTCAATGGTAATAGAATATTGGCGAAAGCTGTTAGAGCCTTGGATCAAAATATGTGTGCTAGCTGTGTCTACTATACATTCATATGTATATAGTACGTGCAACGATTTGTAATAATTTGAAGAAATCAGGTCCTCCGGATAGAGTGCATAATAAAGGCAAGACTGTCACGTATGACAACAGTAGACTGTCCATAGACTCCATTGATCTATTAGAGAACTTTCACGAATCCATTCATATTTGAGATTGATACACTGTTGAGTAGATTTTTTTTTAAATTTATTCAAAACAAAAATTTCCCAAAGAATAATTACACAATAATCAACAAAAATAATTCAATGAATATGCCAATAAAAATAATACAAAACCAAATAGCGTTTTAAGCTAGTGAATGGCCATATGGAGAGACAAAATCTCGTTGAAATGCCGACGGATGTAAATGATGTGGCATAGCACCCGGATGATGATGACCATTAATGCCGGCATAGATTTCATTTGAACGCGTCTTAATCGAATTCATGGGTGTGCCAGTTAATAGTTCCGTCATGAAACCAATGTACGTTATGGCCAGACGTAAAGTTTCGATGCGTGATAAACGTTTTTCATAAGCAAACGTGGGTACTTTGCGTCTTAGCTTATCGAAAGCCTCGTTTAGATTAAACATGCGGCGTCGTTCACGTATGTTGGCTGCACGTCGCTGGGCCATGGAAGCCGTGCGTCTTCTGGTTTTCTTAGTCGGATTTCCATTGGTCCCAGAAGAACCACTACGACCATTGCTCGTGGAGCGATTGCTAACCAAACTATTGACTTGGGAACGTTGCCATAAGGCTGTAAATAAAAAATTTATTTCGTTTTACCTAATTTTTTAAAATTTTTAATATTTTCTTTCATTAATTACTGCTCTTACCCAAATCTGTACAAGGAAATCCGGTAATTAAATCTTGATATGGCACTATGGGCGGCGGTGGTGGTGCCTCTTGGGACCATATTGGTTGAAATGGTACTTCTGGCATATAACCAGATTCTGTATGATGTTGCATTAATTATACTTCAAATGTTATATTAAAAGCCTTTAAAAATAATTTCCAATTTAAAAATATTTTTTTCTTATTAATTGGCTACACAACAGTTTCAATTCCAATTCAATCTGTTCTTCTTGGAAGTTAGAGTTTAAATGTTGGCTGCTGTTCTACATGAACTTAGTTTTATATCATTTGGTATTGTATGAGGAGGAGGCAGTATCTTATTGGAATCACAAGGATATGATAACAAAAAATACCCTTATCATTATAGCAGCCATCTTTGATTTCCAATTGGTAACAGCTATTCGCAATTTCATTGGTTGAAATGAAATTTCATTAAACCTAAGGGGTGAATAGGTATGTTCAATGCCCATGAATTAAATTTTCAGTTATAGATGGCGCTAAATATTCGTCTTTGACACTTATTTAAGATAATAAGGTTTTCACAGTGATGTATGTAACCAACAGCCTAGAAACTTTTATTTCTGTTGACGTGGCCTGTCTGTCTGTTTATTTTCTATTTCGAAAATTTCAAATCAAAATTTCCAATTTTCAATACCCAATGACTTCGCTCATCGTGGTGAAATTTATTCTGTCCAGACACAAACAGCCTAGTTTACCACTGGTAACAACACCATTTCGGTAGTGCCGTGATTTTTCTTTGACTAATGGTACTGGTAAATGCCATTTTTATTCACAGTAGCAGGGAATTAACCACATGCCAGAAATTCACCACTTTCTTATTGACAAGTTAGTCAGGATTACAACCTAGCTTTTTACACCACCTATGTTGCATGTATTAATTTTATTCATTATTAGCGGCACCTAGAGTTCAATTGCAATGTTGCCACAAATATGCTGAGAAAAAAATTCACCCAAGAAAAATTTGTTTTATGTTTCGTTTTGTTCGAGATGTCTGTAATTGAAGTTTTGAACCACTTGCTACCGTCTGATAGGGCAACACACTGTTTTGACTACAGCATCTTGGTTATTTTCACCACATTTCTCAAAAACTTAACACATCGAAACTCACATCTTTATGCGGGTAAAATGAAGAAAAGACGAGCTCCACAATGTGATCTAAGGGTATCAAATCGAAAGATCTCGTCTACCAGTTCACATATCTAAAGAATCAAATGCCTATACCTACTATATATTTGAAATAAGATGTGTGTCAAGTAGTGTTGTATTTGTTGGCATTCCAGATCATAAAATTCAGTACGAAAGAGGTTAATAATCATTCACCCATAGTGCTCGCCATTAAGAGAAACCATCTGGCCAACGTAGTTCTCAAATGAAATACGCATATGGACCGATGCTACCATCAGACTAAAATCCACACCAAACAGTAACTGTTAATGAAGAATTGGAAACTATTTGATCTCATTTGGAATGGTATCGTCTCAAACTAAAAAAAAAAATATTTCTTCACGTACCCATTTATTCCGAAATGGGCCGCCATATCGCCGATGACGATGTTTCGAAGAAAATTAGGGTCGTTGCCAACCGCTTAACAGCCCATTCAGCGAAGATACGTCGTTAGCAATGGTCATCTATTTTGATTTGGCAAAACTGACTGAATAAATGACAATTAGTTTGACAGATGTATCTTCAATAAGATGGTCGTTATCAATTGCCAAAGTCCGAAAGTCCCTTTTGGAAAATGTCGCGATTCAAAATATCAATCTTAAGTAAAATCCTGCGTTTAACGATTGACCAAATAATATGATAACCGTGGTAGTGAGTTAATTTAAGAACAACAAATGAAAATTACTTTGCAATCTAAGATTTTAATTAAAAGCTCACCTGCCAACATCATATTTAAAATCTAAGGTATGCATTTAATCATGTTTAAAATTAAAAATTTATATTATTTGACCCACATTTGGTGTAAATAATCCTCTTTGGAAGCATTTACCTAAAGCATCTACGTGTGGTTATAATTCCATAGCAACAGTGGTGGATATTCGTTGGAATGCATTAAAGGTTCATTAGCTTATAAAATAACACTGTAATTCATTTGAATTTATTGGACAAAATCAAATTTTTAAAAGTTCACTAACGTCATCTGCGACGTCGATATGTTCACTTTGAAACACGGGGGACAATTGTCACTGGAATCCTCTTTATATAGACCTTAAAGACGAGATGCCCAAATTCAAAGGTAATCAAAGGCCAGGTATACCTGAATATAATAGTTGCGCAATGTGATCCATGGCGACCCTACTTGCATGGCGGTCCTCTCTGGACTCCAAAATATTTGAAAATTTGCAGTAATTAGTACCTCGTTTATAGCAAAATCTTTCTTATGTTTATGCAAGAGAATTCTTGGAAAGGTGGGACCATTTCCTTAAACATCCTGGACTATAGCAATATGACTTTAGTGAGTAATTATAAGACGGGGGGGGGAAAGAGAATTTTTGTTGTCATCGACTAACATAAGTAAATGAGATTAGAAAACCACCACCCTTCTGAAGACAGGCAAATGCTTTGAAAATTAAGTAAGCGGGCAGAGTATGGCTTGGAAATTTTTGGGGCCAATACGTTGATATAATATACTCATGAGAAGAGATTGTGTTTAAATGAATTGAATTCACTGTGTTACGACTTCCTGTTGGCTTAATTTATGACATGTCCGACCATTTTAAATACTCTAAACACACATGAATGTACACTTATATTTACATACGGCAGGTATATTCAAGCGTAAGAATGTCTTAAGGAAATGTGTTATTCTTATGAAAGGATTACGTGCAAAGTAAATGTCTTCTGCATTATTCCAAGATGTTGTTTTTTTTTTATCAAAATGAACCACACACTACAATACATCCACTTCATTGAAAGTTGCACATTCATTAGGGTACAACGTGGAGAGAGAGACAGGTTGTAAAAGGTAAGAGTTATTGAAAATGATTTTGGCCGTTAGGCCATACGAAACCACACTCTGGATAATGGTTAAATTGATGGCCTTGCAACAATAGCTACACTAGTATAGAATACTGTGTATGAGGCTAACAGATTGTGGTCTAAGGAGAAATCATGTTTCATTGCTTGACTCATTTAAATTTGATAGAAAGCTTACCAATTAACTGAAATATATTTCAAAGGAAAAATGGTGAGATGCCCTTAAACTAGAAGCAGAACCCTGATTTTTGAAAATAATTTTGAAATTTTGTGATACCCTATTATTAGGCTGTCATACAATACAAATACGCATGCAAATCTGAAGATGTAATACCAGGATTTAATATCCTGTAGCACCTTACGGAGCATGCTTGAATACTTGAATATTGAATTGGTACTCGTTAAACTGGTTGCTGTTGCATAAATTAAAGTGACATCATGTTGTAGAGAAATTTTCATTCATTCACGTACGCCGGTAGTGCAACAAATTGGGGCAGAATCCATACCATACCATATGTTTTTGTTGCAACATACATCTCTATTGAGCCATTCTACCATTCAACCATTAGTTATTCAGTTGTACTGTACAATTCGTCCTTCCTTTTGTTTATTCATACATATTTATGTATATGCATGCATGTGGTTGTATGATTTCATGCATGCTTTTATTGTTAGATGTTAAACTGATTGTTGTTGCTTTCTATGTGCCCAGTATGAATGCATTTGTTATGTTTTGGTTTTGTTGTTGCTTTTAGTATGCAAAATATTATTGTTACGAGTATAATGGATTGAACATGCATGCATTTGTATACTGAGTATTTAACGTAATTTAAGTAAGAAAGTATCACTATAATTATTTATTCTTCTTTAATTAATTAAGAGATTTATTAATTAGGAAATCTAACCAATGGAAATGGAAATGTGGGGCATTAGTGTTATCGTTCAAATGTTGCATTATTTTCAATTTAAAAAACAATTATTTTGCAAATGATTGAATGAGAAATTGATATTGCATTAAAGTTAAGATGCTTGTGCAGTGGTATATCCACCACTGTTAACTAATCAAACTATACAGCATCAATCTATACTTCGCAGAAGTCGGTGAAATGCCCATCAACTACAATACCAACGCCAAGGCAAATAAACTGCTAACTACACACAGTTTGACGAATTATTCGGATTACAAATATGGAAAATTCTATAGAACTGCAAGAATTTATCTTGGAAATGTGTTGGGCGCACAAATTCTCCATCTTTTATTCAGAAATATCAATCATTTTAATAGATGTCAGGTACGGATGTTTTCCTGTTAATAATGTTGTTTTAATGCCACCAAACATGATTTTTGAATTGCTGTTGTGCATTTGGGCTTCTCAATCGGCTTTCCTTTTGTTTGCCTGAATATGGAAAATGATAGGGTCTTCCAAAAAGGAATTTTCGTACTTACATTAGTTGGTGCTTAAATAATTTCTTGTTTATTTTGAATATTTTACCAAATCATCATGGATGGACAGATATGGAGTGTCATGGTAATATGTGTTAACGAAATGCTTATTATTATTTTCATCGAACAGTCAATTTCACCGTTGAGACCTATTTCTGTCTTAATGGGTAATGAACAGATGAAATTTTCGAATTTAGATTCAAAAGCATCCAATGAATCTAGAAAAAGTCACTATTAGCGAAGGATTTTGAGCTGGTGGTCCATAATTATTGAATGACATTGAAAAGGCCACGGCGAGCACATCTGATCATTGAATACCAAATTCTTTTGGCCTGAATTGAATGATCTGAATACTAGAACGTATGCGCGAGCGATCTGAATATGTAGTCGTTGATGTAATTTTTGTGATGGTGCATAGGCTCTCTAAACTAACATAAGCTATGCCATTGGCCAGTTGAAGTAAGGTGGCAAACTCCGCTCCCACTTAGATCAGTATTTAGGCCTATTGTAATGCCATCATCAAATCAACCCGCTTCCAAAATAAATCTTGCTACTGAATATTAGAGAGCTGGGTTAAGAAAGCCAGCAAGTGAGAGATCAACAAACACCGTCTATTTATGACAAGAGCAAGGCGCTGACACATGAAGCGAAAGGCCCACAGCTACTGTAGTAGTTATGTGCCGGAATGACGAGTCTTTCGGCATGTCTGTCAAACAAACATTGGCCCGTAAGGATCCCTATCATTTAACAGATACTCCTGCGATTTAAGAACGAAAGTTAGTCGGACCTCTTCTTATCCAGCAAGTTTAACAATGTGGCTTGTACTCTACTTCTGCTAATGAGATTAATCTTCTCTGTAAAATGTGTGGATAATATGCAACTCAACTGAGACAATCGGAATACCTACGTCCTATAACATATCGGACATTGGAAACTCGTCAGAGTAATGGAAAATTAGAGATTGCTGATGCGACCCATGATTTTAGATTACACCCGTATTGGCGTCAATAGATGATGTGTTACTCACGCTTTATTTTATTTATATTTAAAGAAATCGAACGCTTAATGAAAGACCCAATAAGATGAAATTTTAATGAAATCAATTGAGGTTTTATCAGCATCCGATGAATTATTTTGTAATTATTAGAATACTTTAGTGGTGATTGTTTCCCTATTTGACCCCTAGAGAGGGCAAGCGGATACATGTAGAACCTACTTTGGAACAAAAAAAAAAGCTCTGGGCTCAGTTGTTTTATGAGAAAAAAAAAACTTTCCACTTTTTATACACACCTTGTTGATCAGGCTATTTAATTAAAAAAAATTTTGTAAATTATAATTTTTATTAATTTTTTTAAAAAACAAAAACAAAAACGAAAATTCTGAAAGAAACTAGTTTTTGTTTGTTTTGTGCTTTTCTCTTCATAGAACAAAGAAAGCCTATTAATTTGTTGTTAGTGATGTTGTCATTGAAGACTGTGTCTTATCATTCAGTCACTGTACAGAACGTGTACAAGTGGTGATTGGTGTCTGAGCATGTTGCACAGCATAATGTTGTACACTTTCCTGTGCTTGTCGTGTACCAAATGACTTTTGTTGAACAAGTCTTAACTGGATGTACGTACGTATGTATCTCTCAAACACCTGTTGTATGGTTTTTCCTTTTTTTTTCTTTTTGTTTTTGTTTACAAACTTATTTTATTGCTTTATTTTTATGAGATTTTGTGTCCTCTTTTCATTCCTTTGTATTATCCTTATCGTTATCCTTATCGTTTCTGTTTGCTGTTTGCTGTTGTCCTCGTGATGTTCTTTTCATCTTTTGATGTGAGAATAATTTTCTGTGTTGTTGTTGTTTTTTTCCCTCAATTTTTATCTTTTCATAAAAGAGAACAAAACAAAACAAAAAAAAAAAAAAGTAAATAAACAAGTGTTATTAAACCCTGGGGCCTTGTTATGAGTTGTGTATGGCATTCATTTGTAAGAGAGTCTCTCTGAGGTTTCACCAGATACAGAGAAAGGCAAATCGGAAGTGTGTGTAGACATACTGCTTGCAAGTGTTAAATTTTAAGTGATACCAACATTTATTGAAACGATGATTAATTGTTTTAAAATGTAAAATGAAACGATGTAAATACGATATAAAGTATCCAAAGAACTTTAATTGTTGGATGTCATTCTCTCATTTTATTTTGGTATGTATGTTGCAGAGTTTAATATACGTCAAGTCAGGAGGCGAAGTATCATTTAAGTTTAAGATCCAACTTAAGCCAGAGTTTAGGCCCTATCACTTAGCACAATTAATATTTGAATCGTGGATCAAACATTATCTAAAATAAGAAAGTTATCTAGTCACCAATCGTTATCTGAGACAGTTCAGCAAAAGAAGATTGAATGTGAGAGGTTAAGGATCGCCGCCCCTTCATGGTATCAGCTATATAGTCCCATTCTTCTTCTCATAGATACAGCACCTGCAAAAAGCGTTCGATGGAATCCTAAAACCTATGAGATGAATGGATGGTTGTGTGATTGGAGAAAAGAAATGTATCAGTCCTCTTCTTCTCCAAACAAGTTCATCAGAGTCCAGAAACATTAAAAGTACCTTAAAACGAGTGAAGAATGCTCTTCTAAGGGGGCAAACGGAATACCTAGTCTCGGTAAAATATGAGCTCCGTGTCGGCCTTATGCAGTCCATTAGAAATGCAATTTCTGCCAGCATCCATACATCCTAGACTTCATAAAACAGTTCCGTGGGCCCCATTGTCAACCTTCGAATCTTCATCACTACGCCTGCCTAATGCACTGCACATACGTCAGCACAAAAAATACTTTTTTGCCTCTTTCCGTTTGATCTGTATTGTATGGACTTTTCGGCTAAAATTAATATGCGAATCCAGACGATGGGATCGTGATATGAATTCAATACTGGTCGCGTCAGAGTCGTGAAAGAATTTGACTTTGAATTTGAGATACATCTTCTCAACGAGATTCAGGACATCCATTTCGTATAAGGAAGTGTGGAAAATTGGTGCAGCTTATTAAAAATTAGATTAAAAATTCCGTACAAACCTTCACTGAAAGCTCCAAACTGCCTGGAAATGTGGGTTGTGAAATTTGTTTTGTAATCGATTTTAGTAGCACAGTTCATAAGAATGCCGAATCACTGTAACATCTTCCAGACATAAGTATTGCCAATACAAGCTGAGCCAAAAATAATTAAAGATGACAATATCCCCAGGCGAGAACTTTCCTGGCGACTATCAAAGAAGGAAATTCAAACGTAATGAACTCTAGGGTGGTGGTTACTTGTTGCCAATAACTCAACAATGTAGCGGAATGATATGAAGTTCAGACCAGGCAACTGAATTTGTCAGGTGTGGCAAAAGCTTCAAATTTTGCGATAAATTCCCGCTTTTAAAAATCCTCTAAAGACCTGCGAGCTTATAATATGTGCCATGGATTTCGTAAACGCCGAATGATCGGCTTCGGATCTGGCCCAAACTAGATAGAGGGCGCGCGAAAACAACCAAAAAACACTTTCAGTATGTTTGTATGGCGACATTACGGCGTATTGCATTGTGAGTACACATGCGAAGTGTATTGGTATTGGTCAACTAGGAAATGACTTCTGCAGAAGCTTTATAGAGGAGAAAGAAAACAAGACTTTTCTTAAGCTATTGAATACATGTTCAGCTCTATATCGGAGAGCAAAAAAAGCACATTCGTGCCTATTGCATAGATGATCTGCAGTCTGAGTAACTTCATTGTTTTACGGCAAAATGTAACTTCACTGCGTTCATTCATAACAAAAATTCTTTTTTTATATTTGAATGTTGTTTTGATTACATCATTATGAGTTATGTTGGAAAGCTATACTTAATCTCTGTATGTTACGATTTTAATTCCTTAGAACCTTTCTTTAAATATTACAACGAAAAAAAAAATAAATTTGAGCAGAAACCATAATTTCAACTTTAAATTGATGTAAACAATGTCTTATAATGTGTAGTGGCCACTTCTTCTCAGTTATTGTTACAAATTTTTCAAATTCATAACGTGAACACAATAAAGCGGAAGCAGGAAGCTCAAGTTTAAATTTAAGACCAAGATTATAAACTTAAGTACAAACAAACCCATGCGGTTTATAAAATCTAATACATATATACGTAAGAATTAATGGATTTGTTTTATAGAACATACGTGCCACCATATGGCTACATTGTGTAACTTAATTTAATGAAACTCTATGGAAAGCAATACAATACGGTTTATGCTTTAAATGTATTTGTATAACATTATTAAATGTGCCACATATTGTGGCATGTATTGTTTCTGATATCTTCTGTTGTATATATTTGCCTTTAGCACGTGCCAATTGTTTATTTTATTTTCATTCATTTCCGTTCAAAAGTTTCTAAGGGTTTGTTTACAAAACAAAAACCGAAATTCTCTTTCGTAGCACGTGCTTATGAAATGTAAATAAATATTTAAGATGTAAACTTTATCCATACTGTGGAGTCTGTTTAATATTTTTACTCTCTTACAATAATGTTGGTTTCTCTTAAAGCTCTGAGGATAAAAGAAAGCTGTTTTTAGAAGGTATAAAAGCTTGGGTTGTAGTTGAAAACGATTTAGTTAAACGTTGGCGTGTGATTCAAAACAATTGGATAATTAACGGGCTCTTGAAGGATTATGTTCAACATTTTTTTCTTTCAACTTTAAAAGGATTACTAAAGGAATATGCTGCAGAAAAGGAAATAAAAAAATTATATTTTTGAGCAAAAAAAAAACAAAAAACAAAAAAACAAAAATAAGTGAAAAGAAATTGTAGGCAAAGAACTACAAAAAAATAGTACGCGTGTTTTAATCATAATTAAATAAAAAAAATGTAAGATATTTTATAATTACAAAATAATCAATATTTTAATACAAAATACATCGAAACTCTCAAATAATCGAGAATAGCATGTCACTTGAAACAACAGTGGGTATGAGTGATAACAATTGATTACATACATATTGCTTATACGCCTCATATGATATTCAAGTGATATTTGCTGCAAAGAAAAAAAAAAAAACAAAGAGAAAAATTAATAATAATTACATGTCAAGCAAGCAAACCATTGAAGTATGAAATTAAATTCAATGAAAAAAGAGCAAATTGTGCGAATATATATTAAATGCATAACAGCTAACTAAGTCAATAATAAAAATGTAAATATTTAAACATGATAACCTGACACCATTTAATAAGTGTTCATACAATTTCAATAAATTTTTATGTGATAATTCAAAAAAAAAAACCCCCCCCAATACATGTACAGATAAATTAAAATTTATTTAATCTTTTATGTCATGTATTAAAAAGTGTTTGCGTGTATATATTTAAATATTTATAAAATAATATATAAAAACGTGAACTAAAAAAAAAAAATAATCGAAACAGGATATCAGTTAATGGAAAATTTTAATAATTTTAAGCATAAACAAAAAAAATTATTTTGTTTATGATATTAATCATGCATGAAATTTATTGTAAAAAATAAGTTATCGTTACATTTGATTTTAATTTTCGAACGAATTTTTTTTTTAATATTGAAAAAGTGATATAGCCCTGGCTTGTTATCAATATTTATAAACGAAATAAATGGATAAACAAAGTGAATACAAATCCATCTCTCCGTCATCATCATAACTCAACTGAAAATAATTTTTTTTTTAATAAAAATAAAACGAAAGAATTAAAACCACTTAAAGTATATGCCATCAGTTGTCTGGAGTGTTAATTTAAAGCGTTTCGTTTAGTTTTATAAAAAAAAAAGAAAAAAATTTACAATAAAACCATGATAAATCTGTAAATTTCTGTAAACTATCGGTCTTATTATCATATACTGTTGTAATGTACTCCATTGAAAATAACTTTTAACAACATACATAACATATCACACATAATTGATCATTACAACACTTCAGTCACCACTACATGAGTGTTGTTGGGAGCTGTAATTTAAATTCGATTCCGAACGATAGATGTTTGAGAAACTTTTCATGGCAATTTTATTTACTCTTCAGAGTTTTTGCCAAAAGACTGCTGAGAGAAAGCCGTCGTGAAATATTTTTTCGCATTTCATTTCTAATAAGCCACTTCACTTCTAATAAGCCAACACACTACCTACTAGAATACGGCGACTACAACTTTGATGGCAGTATATTCGATGGACAATGAACAATTAAACTCAAATTCATGTGACATTAAGTGTATTTTATACAGGAAAGAAATATTTTTTCTTATTAAGTTGTGGTTGAAGGTCTGATCTGGAGTTTAAACCATGGCCTTATGTCTACTAAGCCAAAACACTACCTACTAGACTACGACAACTATACTGTACGATCCTGCTTTTGTTCAAAAATTTATATGAAAAATATTTTTTTAAGAATTTCCATTCACGTTAATGATCGTCTAAGCAGGCTGTTAAATTTTAATACAAATTAAGGATTTTAATTTTTAATACAAATCCTGGTAGTAAAAATTTGTTAGCAAGTTTGGTAACTCGTTTGTGTCATAATTTTTAAATAAAAAAATTAAATATTAAACCAAAAAATTCAAAGGATATTCATGATCAGTTTCTATCTTCGTTCAGCATTAGGAGATACATTGTCAAATTTAATGAACTCTGCTCTGTTGGTGCTATTGGCCGTCATAACAGCTTCCAATGTTGTTTACAAATTCTCAATCGTGAAAATAATATTCTTTTTCTGTCATATATTTGGCATGTATTTAATGAAGTTAGAAGTACTTTATGTTTGGACATGAAAATTCAATTTGATGTTCGATGCAAGCAGCTTATTTCAAGTGCCTCCGTTACTTTTTAAAACGAAACGTGCAATACTTTAGGAAATATAATCTTCACATCCATTTACATCATTTATATCGGATCGAAATGGAATCTTAGTCTCATATATGGGTTAGTACCTCGAAGCAGTAAAGTGCGAAATTGTTCAATAATGATGGTAGGGTGTCGTCTTCAACTCCACTGATTTATTGAGAGTACATTTGCAGTGTGATTTGGGATTTTTCTGTTCTATCGCTACTACAACGAATTGTGGTCCTGCAAAATAAACAAAAACTCACATATTAGTACGTACGTACTGAAATTATTTTACAATTAAGTTTAGTTTTTATAAAGAAAACTTTACGCCCAAAATAATTTCATACTCAATCCTGTTTGAAAAAAAAAATCTTTCAAATTTCATGTTTAAATTTCCTTAAATTATTATTTCCTTAAATTTTAGTTCTGTTCAAAGAAAAGAATGTTCAAAGAAAATAATAGAAAGATAAATAGAAGGAGAAGAATAACCACAAGTTTCATTAAAATTATCTTAAAGGAAAGAAGAATGAGAAAATGGATTTCAAATAATTATTCTTTCTTATCATTCTTATTGTTCTGCAATATTAAGTAAATAAGACTGTGTGATATCTTAGATTTCGTTTATTTTTTTCATTTTCTCTTTTCTTTTCTTTTTTTATTAGAAATTGCTGCTGTTGCCAGGAGTTAATTTATGAGCCTGATAATAATGACGTATTTTTTTCTCTTTATGTTTTCAGATAAAATATGTTTTTATGTATACACGTGTGTGTACATACATAAATATAATTTATTAGGGTATCTGCAGATGTACAATTATTAGGTCTTTGGTTAAGCGTTTTCTATTTTTAAATTTAAATAAAATAAAGTGTGTGTGAAATATTATCGAAAGAAATTTGCTATGCGTTGGAAATTTGATATGCGTTGAAGTCATTATTTGTAGAATGTAACATTGTTCAGATGTCCGTCAATTTTATGGCTGAAACGCATTCATAAAATATAAAGTTTTCTATAACTCTGGCGCATAAGCTAAGCTGATTTTGAAGTTATGCTAATTTCAAGTATCGCTGTGGTTTAGCTCACACTTGTTGCAAAAGTCTAACAAGGTTGCACGATCTAGGTGGCCAGTTTACATCTCACATTACTACCACATGAGCATGACCATGCCCCCAAATTGCTCTTGCAGAATAACCAATTTGGCATTGGTTATCTAAGTAAACGAATTCATGTCAAAGGAAGTAGATAATCATCATCCAATGCTAGCCGCTGACAGTGACGATGACATTGTTGGCATGTACTGCTTGCTCTTGCTCTTTTTTTTCATGTCCCAACTTATATAAAAAAGGGGCCCTGTCGTTGAATATGATATGTATTCAATGTATATTATGTTATCGGTTGCCAATTGCTCCAGAGTCCATTTAATGTTGTCTATGCCTATACGCCCATGATGAGTTGCCATAACAGACTGAATAACTAACAACTAACTTAACAAATATGTATGTAGGTGGCGTTTGTCAGTTGTCAACCATTGAGATTCCCTGTTATAAGACCCATTATAATACATTTTCATTGTAATTCGTGTATTTTTATTATTTCTACAATATAATTAAAGTTAAAATACAAATGAAATGTAATCTATGTATGGCATATGCATGGTATAATATATGTACATATATGCATATGTATGTTATATATAAATATATTAACTGTATGTGCGTTTACACATATAAATTATATGTAGTTGTTAGTATACTTCAATAATACCCTACGTGACTATAAGCGATGAGCACATAGTTTGTTTGAGTTGAACAACAAATTGTTCAATCAATCAATCAATCGTTACACCTAGAGTCTGAGGCACATAGAACACAGCTATATTAATGTGTGCAGATACATTACTGGATAATCTTATTATTCAGTGTTTCTAAATGGGTCAATTTGACCTCCGAGTATTATACTTGTCCCAATGGCAAGTATACGTCTTCTATTATTCAGTGCACAAAAAAAAATTCGTGGCATGGTATACTCTAGTAAAAACTTTGTTTTGTTTCTTTAAGGAGCATATTCTCACTATTTGCTTGCTTTGTTCCAGTTTAATTAACTAAGTTTACACAGCTTGACTATTATAGAAGGCTCTAAGATGATATGTTTCTCCATCTGTCCAGAGGCTACACATTCTGGAAAAATAAATCGGAGGTAATGGTGATGAGAAACATTGCTTACATAAAATAATTGGTCTTTACAACTCTCAAGTCCGAAATACGATCTAGATTCTCACACCACTTATGTTGTGTGTGTTAATTTTATACATGATCGGCGGGACCTGCAGTTTAAAGTCGTCTCCGAACGACAGATTTTTTGAGAAACTTTTCATGGCAATTTTATTTACTCTCAGAGTTTTTGCCAGAAATCTGCTGAGAGGAAGCCGCCGAAGAAATATTTTTTCGCATTTCGTTTTTGATGTCTCACCGGAGATTTGAACCCTGGCCTTTCATCTAATAAGCCAACACACTACCTACTAGACTACGGCGACTTCAAACATTGCTTACATAAAATAATTGCTCTTTACAACTCTCAAGTCCGAAATACGATCTAGATTCTCACACCACTTATGTTGTGTGTGTTAATTTTATACATGAGTGGCGGACATACAGTTTAAAGTCGTCTCCGACCGACAGATTTTTGCGAAACTTACCATGGCAATTTCGTTTACTCTCACAGTTTTTGCCAGAAATCTGCTGAGAGGAAGCCGCTGAAGAGATATTTTTTCATATTTCGTTTTTGATGTTTGACCAGGGATTTGAATCCATGGTCTTTCGTCTAATAATACGTACTACAGTTAAAAAAAAAACGATAGATTTTTCAGAAACTTTTTCATGGCAATTTCATTTACTCACATAGTTTCTGCCAGAAATCTGCTGAGAGGCAATAGCCGAAGAAATAATTTGTATAGAATATATAACCTGCAGGTTTGAACCGAGCACTCACGTTTAATATGCCAACACACTACACTATATTAGACTACGGCGACTAGTTAAAAAGCTTTCCTTTTTCCTTTCTTGGATTTTAAACTGGATTTGGCTATGTAAACCCATGATAAAATTGGTTAAATCTATTTGCAAAGGAGTGACACAGTTGGCCACGCAACAAAGGGCTTGCAATTTCAAACAGTGAGGCGAGAGATTAATCAGTTTCCTCAACTTTTTTATTGCATTAAACTTTTCTACAGAGTGTTGCATGGTGGGATTACATAAAACGAGAAACGAAAAATTATTCGAAGTTTGATGAAAGTTTGTGCAAAAAATTGACCATAATTTTTATAACTTTAAGTCTAGAATTTTAGAAATATTACCTGGGTTTGAATCTTTTGAATCTTTATGTACTTCCTTGTAAGGAAATGGATTATCTGACAGAGCTAGTGAATTATAAAACCCAATTCCTTTTAGTAAATTGAAAACTAGAATACAACCTGTTGAGAAGCATGCCTTGACCGACTTTAGTAAATCTCTTTACTCCATTTTCAAGCCTTAGTAAGTTTAAAATTCTGACATTTTATTGTGGTATTCTATCAGATCCACCACTTCAATTCATCAATCCACATATCAAGTATATCAACACAGTAATTGGTAGTTTAATCCTTCATATTCATTTTACTTACTCTGTATGATATGATGTGATAACAACAATAACTTTGGTTTTTTTGTTTGTAATACCAGAATGTCGGTATTAGAATCGATTGACGGCATAACGTCGTAAGTAAGCATATTATATCGTGTGATTATATTCTGTTCTTTAAATATATTAAATGCCTCGAATAAATTTCTTTGTCTTTTGCAATTTGTTTTCAATTTACAAAGAAATCATCGTATTATAATAAAACAGTAAGCTTTGCCAGAAGGTAAAATCATTACATTTTCAGGAAATCCTTTGGTTAAAATGTTTTTTTTTTTGTTTTCTTTTGAAAATCCATGCTTATACAAAAGCAAAAATTCTTAAATTGTGCAAATAACAATGAAGTTTAAGTAAATAAATAAACAAACAAACAAACAATATATTGTACGAGTACAATATTAATATTCTTTTGAAATTCTATTTTCAAAAGTAAACTAAAATAGATTTGGGGGATTTTGTTTGCACAGTGCGGATCATAACATAAACAAGCCACATTGTAGCAATACCATTAATAAGCCAAAAAGTCTCAAAATAGACTTCCCGACATCGGCTTATTAAAGAGAGTTTTACTCCAATTTTTATTATGAATGCAAAGGATGTAAATAGTAAGAGAAACAGATAGTTTCTTAGTGGACAATGATTTTAATGTCCAGATCATTAAACTCCTGAGTGCCTAACATTTTTATCATCTAAAGCTAACATCGAACCATAATGTACAATCCCATATGGAGATGGACAGTTGGTCATTCATTTCTTTAAATTTTCTTACGACTGGATCCAAGGTCAAATCAAGATGAGTGCTTAATACTACTGTTATCTGCAAAAGAGTGGATAGGTTTCGAAGTAGAGGAGAAAAATCGTTAATAAAAATTTAAGAAATACATTGAAGATTAATACAGGAACCTTGTAAGCTTAGAATTTTTCTCGTAATTGATCTGTTAGTGAGAAAGCTCAGTGGCAACAAAAAAAAAAAAGGTTCAAATAAATTGCTCTTTCCCAAATTATTGGATAGACTTGTTTCATTATTCTGAAAGTAAAGCCAATTAAATACCAGTTGAACTGGCCTTACAGAAGCCGTACTTACATAATTGGCCATTAAAAACCCTTTAGTCAGGACTATGATCTAACTTTTCATTTCAAGCACATTCTGGGTGGCGTAACCTACTGTTTAAAGTCAACAATTCATGACAATTTTGTTTACACTCAGAATTTGTTACAATTGACTGCTGAGATCAAGTCAAGGCAAGAAATATTTTTTAATATTTTGTTTTGTTCGAGATGCCTAAGTTGTGGTTCGAACCATGGGCTCATGTCTAGGTGCAGAAACTGTACTGCTTGTTGTTAATCAGTTTGTTAGACTAGAGATATTTCACAAACTTATCATATCAGATTTTGTAAAGCTGTTAAGTGTGCTTATTTATAATCGCCTTCTTTTTGGAGGCGAATATCTGATTAAATCAAGATTTATGTTTTGAAAGAATTGAATTTTTTTTTTTAATTTCCAAACATGGTATCAACAGATTCCAATTTAATCTCACAAAACTACATGCTTTATCAGCAGTTTGTTTAATAATGTTTGTCAAGAGGAAAAGGGCAAGGAAAGAAAGCTTTTATTGCATAATCTAAGTTTGGTTCAGGTCAAGATTAAAAGTGGTCAGGGATTAGAAATGTTGCAGAATTTGTTTCAATATGAACGAAATTGCCATTTTTTCCATACTAAAACGATTTTCTAACATAAATTTTTTTTATTGCTTTTTTACAATTTTGTTTTCCTTTTCAACAGGCAGTCAAACAAATAAAAAAAGAAAAAAAACTCTAACAAAAGCATATTAATTGACGAAAAAGAGACATGAAGGTTGTTTAGTTGTTAATTGCCAGTGTATTCATATCTTGTGATTTCTTTTTTTTTTTTGTAAAATAATTGACTTTGTCGGAGAAATGAAATTTTGCCAACAGATGCTGCCATTACATACCAATTAAAAGACTTTCTTTTAGTTTTTTTCTCTCTCTCTCTTTGGATAGAAATCTCATCTCAAACGAAGACGAGTACTTAGGTTGTTGATTTCTTTTTGGCAGTTCGTCATGTATGAAAACAACAACAACAACAAAAAGATAAGAGAAACACAAAAACAAAAAAAAAAGAATTTAATTTTTACACAAGAGTTTATTTGTTAAGGAAAATAACGAAGAAAATGAAAAAATAAAGTCAATAATGCCAAAGATATCAGTTGTTTTTGACTTTGAGATTGAAAAAAAATATCACAAAAGAACTGGAAAAATATTGTAAATATTGCAGGGATATGACAAGAGCAGGCCTATCAAAAT
>QOCX01000032.1:105372-120722 GCA_005959815.1 Sarcophaga bullata | reverse complement strand
GAGTAGTCCGGCATCATGCTCCCATAGTTCGAATACGTGCCAGAGTCTGGCAACAATATTCAGTTTTAAACGAGATTGAACCTCCCCGTAAATGGAGTGAACAATATTCAACTTAACTGGAGCCATGGGTTTATCTATGCCGGTGTAACACGTCGGAGATTACCACGATCGGCACAGTAAGAAATACAATTCAATGATATCTTTGTATTCCGAAACCCATATAAGAGTTACATTTAAATAATGGGAAATTTTTTGGAAAAAAATCCTCGGCATTCATAAACAAGAATGGGTGTTGAACTACGTGCGTTAGGAAAATATAACCAGACTGATTGTCCGTGTAATTCAAGAGATTTTCAGGGAAAATCTCGTCAATCAACAAGCATTGGAACGTTTTCAAAATTGCCATGACCTCTGCTTGGAAGACACTGCAATAATCAGACAACCTAATGAAGTTTAAAGAAAGTTTAATATCAGCACCCTTAATAAAGATAACACAGACCGCTCTGTCCCTCATCTTTAAGTCATCAGTCTAATAAAACGTCATGATTCCGTACTGTATTTCTGCACTAACTTCTCTTCTCTTTTGTGAACTTGAAATCCAATACTTTAACGAAATTATTCCGTATCTTTCTTACAAAAGTTAAAAAGTTTTACAAATCAAATCAATTCAATTTAATAGAGCATATGGAGAACGTTTCGTATTCCCGACATAATTGAGAACAGAAGCCAACTTAAGAGATGTAACATAATTCAATAACTAAAAGACATCTGGATGTAAATACAAGCATATATGTATACTTGTAATACGAGGGTGAACGCAAAATTATACGATCTATGCGAATGCACGTTTTCTTTACTTCATAAAATAATCTCTTTTCAGTTCGACAAATTTTTTCTCAATGATACTCAATAGCGTCGATAGCCAGTTTGTATTTTAAATTGTTGACACATCTGGTTTATCATCGAACCATTTTGTTTCATTTAGAATTAGGAAATAACGCAATGGTACATTGTATAAGATGATGGCATCCATAAATTCTCAGTCCAACTTTTTCAGTTTCTGCCGGATCATCAAAAATGTGTCTGATCGGGCAACACATTTGCTGTTTTGCCATTATAGCTGTTTTAAATTAATTTCTTGGCCAATATTGTTAACTGTTAATTGCTGTGGTGTGGTAGCAGTAGATAAGAGTCAATTAATTGACCAGATTGTAAAAGCTCATATCGAACAATTCGTTTCTAATCAATGTAAACACACAGTATTACCTCCCATGTTATCATCATGTTTTTCAATAGATCGCATCACGCATGCATAAAATAAACTCACACACTGACTGAAGGGTTGCAATAACTAACTACGTATGTAAGAGGATAAAGTCTAGCCCCTGTCGCCTTTCAAACAAGTTGTAATTTTGCAATTACCCTCGTGTCCATATGTGGTTTACATAAAATTTCCTTTTAATTTTTTTCTTTTATTTTTTTCCATTTCCTTTCGTAATTCATCTCGTAATTGTATCTCGGATTTGTGTTTTCTCTCTAGCTTTACTGTTGTGTTTCAATTTTTTTTTCACCTTACCAACTGAATGAGAAGGTAAAATAGCTTAAACTAAATGGGAATTATTTACAAGCCATTGCTTTTGTAAAATATTTCCATTTAACATTAGAGTAGTTTATGCTCCTAATCCGTAATTGTTATTATCCATGGAAACCTTTTAACTTTAGCTATGTATTTCCGTTTTCCATTCTTTAGTTCTTTTCATATATCTTTTTTGTTGTTGTCTACATTCTATCGGGTTTTTTGTTATGTGCTTTCTATTTTTAAACTTCAGTAAAAGTAAGTTTGGCTGTCAGATAAATTAATTTATTCGTTTGAAAATGCTATTGATGCCATTACATGTGTGCCAAGGCTTTCTTGGGTGAAACGCATCCGAAATATGCGATTATCTGTCTGGATTTGACCGATGGCTAGGTTTACGTTGGCTTTGTTGAGGTTTGTGGCCTGCGACAAACATCTTAAACGTGGTCAAATCGCCCTATTAAAAGTATATGTCGTTGGTGTGCTTATTGTCCAATACAGACCATAAGAAGTTGTGCTAACCTCAAACGGTGATGGCCTGTCCATTATGGTTTTCAAAGAAATATGGGCCAATAAGGCCACTAGAAGAAAATCTTCACAAATCAGGGATATATTTAACGCTATTGGACGCCAGGCGAATTGATATCGTCCAATTATTCATGCAACCATTAATTTAAGAATGAGTCTCATCGCTAGAGATGATTTTTTTTGATGAAAACTACGGTACATTGCCAACTGCTATAGAGCCCATTCTGCGAGCACACATCGTTGTGGAGAAAGATGGAAAAATTTGCAACAGGATGAAAAAATTTTAAATGTTCCTTTTCGAAGACCCTATACATGCTTGAGTATCTAAGAAGATTACGTGTATAAATGTGTGCGTGTTTTTTTTTACTTTAATAAACATTGTTACAGAAGAAGGGTACGATAATGTAGAGAAAATGGGTAAGAAAGCATTGTTGAATACAATGTTGTATACACAATAGAACGGTTCCAATACAGCATAAAAACACTGGAGAGAGTATAAACAATTTAAGATTAAGGGATAAATGAAGAGCAAGAGAAGTTTTTTTTTTGTACAAAAAAACTCTTCATTCTGTATCGTGTCTTTCCCGTTTTACTATGGCAGAGTTCGTAAACAAGATGAAATTGTTCAATTTGCAATAACGGAATTTAATAAAGTTTTTACATGCCAACGAGCACTAAAGTAAGTTTTGCAAAAATTACTCTGAAAGTACTTATGGTGTTATGAGAAATTTTATTTTAAACTTTGCCAATAAATTTCTTGAGGAAATTTTAAAAGTAAAATCATAAAAATGTATTGTTCGGGAAGATAATTGTTGAGCCAATTACAAGATTATAGTTGATCGTGCTAGATTATCTGGATATACTTGGAACATGTTGTTAATAAATAATTAGGAATAGTTTTCGATATGATTGTTAATAACGTTTCTAAATATTTTTGTACCACAATGTAGTGAAACTTGAAATAGAGAAACTGGAATAAGCTTGCTTTATGACTTCCTGACTCTTACTCACAGTTTTCTAAGCAAATATTGAGCATTTGTCATGTGTAATGGTATAATATTTGATTTAATTTGTCAAAATCAAACTTGCATTTCTAAGGAGATAGGCCTCGGTTCAAACGAAATATGAAAAAATATTTCTTAGGCAGCTTCTTCTCATCAGATTTCTAGCAAAAACTTTGAGAGTAAAATAAAAATTGCCATAAAAAGTTATTCAAAAAAAAACTCTCATTCGAAATCGACATTAAACTGTAGGTTGCGCCACTCATGTAGAAAGTTAACACACACATCAGAAGTGCGGAATACTGACTGAAGCCTTATTATGTTCAATTATGCTGGATTCACCCATGGCTTCGGAAGAAAATGTTTGTTCCGAAACACTGTTTTGAGAGTTTGTTCTGAAACAATTCATCCAGTTCGAACAATTGTTCTGTAAAACAAGGCTACCATATGAAATATGTTTGTCAACAACGTAATAGTTTTACTATTTTATCAATTTTCTATCAAATTTGTTTATAAAATTGAATTATCTGGCAGCGCTGTTCAATTGTTTCGCAACAAAAATTAAAATTAAACCAATTGAAGTTGAAATTGTTCCGAACATAATTTACTATCTCCTTCTCTCTCGCGTCAAACTCCATATAAAAGAAATTGTTTCTGAAGAAAAATATTGCTCCGAAACCATGAATGAATCCAGCTTAACTGTTATGTCGTATGCAGCGCATCATTGACGACCTAATCTATTTCAATCGGTTTGATCATTATCGAAAGCGCTCTCAATGTTAAAGCATACAGCAAGAGAATATATTTTGTTATCTCGAACCTAGTCCATATAATGGTGACATTGCACAGAGTAGTCTCCCTATGTACAGTAGAAACATTTTTAACCGTAAATTTAAAACATTTCTTTAAATACCTTATCAGATTTGGATCCCATAAGTCCAAGCCATTATCGCCGATTGATTTTAAATTAAATTTTAATTTTTGTTGTTTTTTGTTTTCATTCTTTATTATAAATTTTCTTTTCAAATATCGTTTCAATTCAACTCAAAACCATGCAACGCTCGTTCATATTATTGTGATGTGGGCATGAATAATGCTGGCAATGGTTGTTACTGCGTCTGTTGCCATAGAATTTGACAGAGAATTCAATAAATTTTCATTGAAATTTAATTAAAAAAAGAAAAAGAATGAAAAAATGTTTTAATTTTAAATATGTATGCTTACAGCAGCAGAAAATGTTTTGTTTATTTTTTTTCTATTAATTTATTGAACTAATAATACTTAGTAATGCTTGCTAAAGCATAGCAAACAAATGAATTCAATGAAAGCATAACAATCAGAGATGGGAATATGCGAGTAACTGCCGAATATATGCAAAAAATTATGAAGATAATCTAATAAACTAATATTCATTATTAGTTAGCTAGGGCATTCAAATTGTGAGTTTAATTTTAAAGTACGTTTCACAAAAATCTTTCTTTTTATTGATCATTGTAGTTAATTAAATGTACTTTAGTTGGTAGTAATTATTGAGAGCTGAAAAGCAACAAAAAATAGATCTCCAACTTCATTTGTCTTCAGAAGCATGATCACATGCATATGAGATAGCAAGAAAACAACCGTCTCTTCAAATCAATTGTATGGTCATCCTACCACAACGAAAAGAAAAAAAATAGCTCAGGTTCGCAATTAATTCCAGTTTTGTCTGGAGAGTTTTTACCGAAGAACATTACCTTGTTTACATACAATGCTGTACTATAAGGGAAGACAGAAGTCACAGAGTTCTCCACATTTAGAATAGATCAACTAAAGTATCACGCGATCTATCACAGTTTTAAATGAAGGTAGAGAGGTACGTAATTAGTAGAAACATCAAATAGACTATCAAACAGACTATCAGACTACATTATTATTATTTACACAGCAAAAGATTCGATTAGAATGTATCGCTGTTTCATTGGGTGCCCCCGATGGCCTATTGTGGTTTCGATTCCCACATGGATATTGTTACAATAGGAAAAAGAAAAGGTGAGAATTATTACTCAAAAGCATACAAAAATCGTCTCACACCTCTTTCCCATCTTTCCTTTCTCCTATAAACTATTTGTCCTTGAGTTAGAAACATAATGCACTGAATGAATAGCTACTATCTCCTAGGTATTGGCTTAAAAAGAATCGTGCGTCTGATATGGAGTATAATCGAAGGCCTTTATACCTGTTTCGATACTATTTGATTCATTTCCTGTCCAAACAGTTTTTTTTATAGAAAATTTTCGATTTCAGTAAAAAATGAGAATGCTTCTTTGAATAGCACAAATTAAGGGCAAAACACAGAAGAGGTAACAAGTTAAGTGCAGTTAAACGATTGCCTACGACTGTTAGTCGAGCTATAACAAATGAATTTGCCTCTGTGTTCAACATGAATAATCTGTCTTACAGTGACACGATGAATGTTTGATTGTAAATCAGTCCAGCTCTGAATACTTATTCTAATTTGTATTTGCATTTAAATACCTGAACAGTGATTCAAAATATCGATTATTTAAATGAATAATTTATAAAACTCGTTAAAGTGTAAATAACGGTATTATCAATACATATACAGTCGGAGACTAAAGTTTAACTACACAAGCAAAATGAATTACTTGACAAAAACTAAATAACTTTATAAATTACAGCTTTGCAGTTTCATTGTTCATATTGTTTAAAGTTAAAGTAAATAATACAACAANCAATGTGAAATATAGTTAAAAAAATAATGATAATTATTGAACAATTCTTATTTGTTAACTTAATTGATTGCCCTTTACAACGCTTTAGCTAGAATTACTATCTAGCTTTTTACATTTAAAGACGACTACAAATGACAGTCGTCCTTTACATATTTCGTTTTAGTCGAGATGTTTAAGCTAGCGTTTGAACCTAGGGCTCGACTGCTGACAAAAGTTAAAATATTTCGAATGCGTATTTAAACTGTAGTCCCTGACTGTGCATCACCATAAGAACCATTTAAATAAAATCACATATACATACGATTTACATTTAATGTAAATACATACATAAAATTTTATGTATGTTTGCATGATTTACAGGGTCTTTCTATTACGAATTTCAAATTCAGTTATTTAGAGAATAGACAGGCTTATAAATGAATAGGCTTCCAGCCTAGGGTAATCATATGTTTACTGAGAAGTTAATATCTTAATATTAAGATATCTAAGTTACCTATAAGTTTAGGTATGTACCTAAGGCACTTTTGATTAATCCGGATATGAAAGTATATATTCGAAACTACAGACAAACATGATCCAATATTATATGACCTACTGCACTCAAAGTACTCTATCCTTTAGTCAGATATATAATCAAGTTCTCCAACCACCCATGTTGTGGTGCTAATTTTATTCACGGTCTGGTGGAACCATATCGGTTAAGACGACTCTCACGATAACTTTTGAGAAACTTTTATGTGCAATTTTATTTTACTTCTGAAGTTTATGGCAGAAGTAGCCGAGGATGCATTTTTTTTTTTGGTATTACTCTTGCCTCTTCTAATAGCAATAACCTAACTACTAGGACTACGCCGACTTGTAGTCTATTCTCGCATCTGGTTCAAATCATCTGCTGTACAGATAAAATAACAAGAGCCGCAGAAATGACTTCTGTGGCAAACCTCTTTTCACGCTGGCAACGCGCATCGTCCACTACAGGCCAACTACAAACAACAACTGATTAATTTTGCAACAAGATAATGCACATGCTTCAAATCAACATCAGTTCAGAATATTCAATCAAAGAATTAAGCTGGAAGCTGGAAACTGTTATCCTAACCACCATATTCACCAGAGTTGGCTCGTTTCAACTACTGATTGTTTTCATAGATTGGACATGCATTAGCTGAGCAGCTTTGATTCCTTTTGGAATTGATTGGCTTTAAAAGCCGAACAGTTTTCTTCGCATGGAATCCATAAGTTGCCGGCGAAATGTAAAAAAAAACTATGTGTAGTAAGCAATGGCAAATATTTTGATGGAAATGGTTTTTATTTTCCCATTAAAACTTTAAGTTTTATTTCGACAAAAAGTGCTCACTTTATACCAGATTAACTGATACTTTCTTTACTTGTCTCTACTAGTTCTTTTAACATTTCTGGTGTAGTCAAATGGAATTTTTGCTTTGGAAAACGAAATTCTGCCAAAAAGAAAACATTCAATTGAAGAGAAAATTCTAACTTAAAAGTTCCTCAAATCGATAAAAATAATTCAAATGAAATTAGTGCAGCAAATAATTAAAACGCAAAAGTCTATGGTTAATTCGTAAAATAATAATAATTAAATTAGTGAAGATTGTTCAATAATTTTCAATAAATTCAGTGAAATTCAATTGAAAAAGAAAAAATTTTTTTTTTAAATTGAATACGTATTAAATTTGAAGTTGCTGTTTAAAATTAAATTTTTAATTAAAATTACTGGCATTCGTTTAAATTTTTAATCATTTTTCCCATTGAAGTATTAAAAATTACACAAATTTTCAATCGTATAATGGTAACTCAAACAAGAAGTATTTGCACAAGTTATTACCATTCTATGGGATAGGATAAAACAGCTTCCAGCTAACAAAAGCAACAAACAATTTCAGCAATTTAATATACAAAAAAGCCATATGGCCCTATAATAAATACGCCCTTCTACCACACATACTCCAATCTATTTATATTGTGTTCAACCAACAACTTAATAAAATGGACATACAGACACACTAACAGACAGACAGACAATGCTAAAGAATTTCATTGAATTGGAATTTCGAAAAGATGTTTTCATATTCCATTGATTATGGGCACAGAAAAAGGGAAAGGCAAAACGGATAAGAACAGAAAAGAAAACTATTTCAACAATTTAAAGCCAAATTGATTAAAGAATTGGTGTATGAGTGTGAGGGTAAATTTGTTTATTTTCATTTAAATGATGACAGTGCATAAACTGTAAAAGGAAAAGAAAAGAAACAAATATTTCACGGGGTTGTAAAGAAAATTAAAAACATTTTGAAAGTGACCACTGTTTGCTGTTGAATAATGCATAGAGGCTAGAGCATGCTGGTGTTACCGAGACAATGAAAATCTTTTCTACAGCGGAGCTGGAGGCTATGTAAGATTTAAATCCTTTGAACATAAGTTTCAGGACTAGAGTTATGGTCATAGGAAAGCTTTCAGACTTTGACACAAATCTCCATGACGTGTTCTCCTAATGGGCTTTGAAAAAAGCTGGCAACTGACTTTTGTTATCGAAAATTATTTTTTATAAACGGTTGGGCCCATTTCTGAATGAATGAATGACTATGAGAACAAACCAAATTGTCCAACTTGGTTTGATGTCAATCCACATGAGATGCAAGAGTGTTAAAAGTGTAGCGAAAAAGATAGATAGCAACATTGTTCAAGTCATTACTGCTTTGGGCCTGAATTAGACAATCTGCACACCAATGAAATGTGATTTCAACAGCTAGGCGCTATGTGCCTCACAGATAATGCCATTTGAATGTTCAATGTATAGTCATCTCGTGTGATTTGAAGCAATCGTTAAGATCGTGCGATATGACTTCGTTCTTAAGTCTTAAGCAATGCTCAAATTTTGGAAAATTGGAACATTTCGGATGTGTTCACCCAGAAAAAAGCCATGGCTTATCTAAGAACCCTTCTTAACAGTAATATGGACATTGGTTTTTGGTGAATATCTTCGCTAACAAAATTTTTGTAACAAACGTGAAAAAGAGGCTTCTTGGGAATAAACAATCCTTCTATTCATATATGGGAGGTGTAAAAGGACAGCTAAGGGGGACAGAAGCGGTATGTTTTCCAATACCACATGATTCAGAGCATATAGGGACGACGTCAACGCATCTTCCAATAGATCAGATTAGTTTTCGAAAATATTCTCGGAATTCAACAGAAAAGTATAGGAATGCAGAGGTTCAATGACGGTAACCGTTACGTTAGCACATACTTAACTGAGAATCCAAAGTGTAACGAAAAAGATAGTAACAAGAATTGTTCAAGTTCACTCCTGCTCAACAGCTAGCATTAGAGCTTAATGATTACCAATTTCTTTGGGTCTGAATTAGACAAACTGCGCACCAACGAAAATGTGGGTTGCAACAGCGAGCCTATGTGTATCACAGATAATGCCATTTGAATGTTCAGTGTATAGCACAAAATGTTCCCTAATTTTTGAATCAAAGATGTATAACTTAATGCAATGTTAATGAAATGAAAATCAAAAATGGCGTAAATTACTAACACTTCTCTCGACACCAAATAAATAAATTCTCTCAATTTATTTTCTCTCTCTCTCCTTACTGACTAATACACGACCAAAAAAAATTTTGGTAACCCCCTGGGTGTATTGTCATCTCGTGTTGATGTGAAGCAATCGCTGAATATGTGCGATTTCACTTCATTCTTAAGTCGCTGCACGACGGAGATCATCAAACCTAAATTTTGCCTGCACATGCGTCTGAGTTATGGAAAATTGAACAATTCGAATGCGCTTCACCCCGAACAGCCGTGCTGCTTATTAAAACAGAGTTATCTACCACGACATAGCGTCGATGAATAGTGTTTTTCAAACATTTTCGATATATTTGAACTTAAAAAAACACATCCCTGTCTAACTACATATCAGGAGCCTATATAAATCGAGTGGCTTCAAGCTCCCTTCTTAACTGTATCTGGACAGAACCCGTATGTTTTATGGTATTGGGAATATCTTGTAACAAAATTTGTAAACGGAAGTGAATGAGGCTCTTGTGAATAAGCAATCTTCTTATTTCTATGTGGAGGGTAAGGAACAGATAAGGGTATAGGAGCGTTAGGTTCGATTCCAATGATTCAGAGCATATAGGGACGCACGTAAGCATCTTCCAATAGAAAGATTATGTTTTCGAAAAGTATTCTGGAATCAACAGAAAAGTATAGAAAGTGCAGAAAGTTCAATGAAAGTTTAATTTCGAAAATAAGCACTTTAATAAAACAAATTTAAGGAAAATGTTTGTTGGCTTGTATTTGAAATTAAATGAATGCGTGTTTTCGATAGACAATAACAAAATATTTACAATCAAAATGAACTTAGAAAGTTGTCATACTTTTCTAACACACTCCTACAAATGAACCTTAAACTTTCAATTTTTATTAAAAATGTTGTTTTTCTGTTTTCTTTTTATAGATTTGTGCCAAATTAAATTATTAAAGCGACATAATGCATCGTAAAGTGTTTAACCGCAAATGTTTATTCTGACGTAATCACAATGAAGTATAATAGCGTTACGTAACTTGAAGTCGTAAAAAAAAAATTTGAAAAATTACTTAAAAAAACGAAACAAGAAGAAAGAAATGAATGAACAAGAGACAGCAAGAGCTGTCGAAATCCAAAATATAAAGAAAACAAAACAAAAAAAAAAATCCAAAAAAAAATTTTTTTTTTTTATAATTGAGCTGAAGAGCACGTAGAATTATTTTTAGCAGGAGTAACGTTTTCTAAACAAAAAAAAAATTAATTGCTCAACATTTCTTTTCACTGCTAAAAACTAAACAATTTTACATTTGTTTTTAAGATAGACAAGATAAAAGATAAGAAATAAGACAAGAAAGAATACAAGAAAATGCTCATGAAACAACAACAACGAACATTTCAACAACAGCAAAAGTGTCTGCATGTTATAACCTGCCTCTTATTTAGTTGTCTGCTATTGTTAATAGAATGGCAGGCTGCGTTGGCAACACCCATTCTAACAAAGTCGATAACATCCACAACGATAACTTCATCAAAAACAGCTACAAGACAAGGGGTAGGCGTGGGTGAACTAGGTGGTGTGGGAAGAAGAAGCTTAAGAGAGCATACTAAGCCAAGTAGAGGAAAGACACGACGTGGTCATGTACGGGGTGGTGGTAGTAGTAGTTCGCCATGCGAACACAAAAGCCTTGGTGAGCTCATCAAGACAAGTCCAGTGATACTTAAAGCCTTGGGTGCACATATTTTTAATCATGACGATGATGAAGATTTACGTATTTTGCACAATAGTAACGATGCTTTGCTATTAAAATGGCAAAATGAACAAAATGAAGTACTTACGTCTTTAAAGAGAACTGAAAAACTACAACAAAAATTTCCATATTCAACATCATCCGCAGCAACAGCATCATCATCATCATCATCATCATCATCATCATCATCATCATCATCATCATCGTCACCATCATTGTCGTTATCACGAAAAAAATCTGCTGAAAAAACAAGACAACTGCAAAACAAGCAAACATCTTCGTCCCGGGCACAGTCAAGCCAGCAGCAACAAACTTTCAGTGATGCTGCAACTAATCGTGCCGCCATGCTGGCGTCCATGAATGCTGATGCCATTTTAATAACATTAACACCGGAAACAATTTACAAAGGAGCATCGTTACTAAAAATGACACCCAATGCTGCTGAACATGCAACATCTCGCATGGCATCGAATAATGGTGGTGGTGGTGGTGGCAGTAGTAGCACCAACACCAATTCAATTGGGAATAGTAATGCCAATAGTGATGGCAGTGGTGGTAGCTCAGGCGCTGGCTTAAACGCTGGCACCATTAATTCATCAGAAGCTTCGTATTTGTATGAAGGGTAAGTATGTATATCAAAACAACAACAACAACCACAACAACAACAATACTTAAAGCAAATTGCAAATAAGAAATTGCATTGAAATTGATGGTCTCCTCTTTTCGTAAAATCCCTTTACCATCCTCAGCTGGGATTAATGTCTGGTGGAGTATTCAATTGAAGCAATCAATTGCTTTTCATTCAGTCTTCATGCAAAAATGCATGAAAGTGTGTGAGAGAATTAATGCAAAATATTGAGTGAATATAAGTGAAGTGCTCAATGTAAACTGAAGATGCATTATTGTGGATTTTCTCTGTTCTATTGCACAATGGTGTTATTAAAGTGGTTTTATTTTGAGCGTAAGTAAGTAGGATTAACAAATTTTGACTTAATTTTTCAATTTATTAAAAACGAGCATAGGAAGAATTTATATTCCATATCGATAATATCATACTTGAAATCATATTGGCATCTAATGGACTTCATCTCAAATATCATGCCTTTTAAGGCCAGGAATTAATTGTGTCAAATCGTTGATTGCCAATTGAACAGTATGTATGAAGTACAACTGTTCCGATTAAAAATGGAATATTACTTCATTTTTATGACTGACATGGCTAGCCTCACAGTACCTCATTCCATCGGATCAACTGTCATTCACTTTTTCGTGTGTATGGTGTCGTATTTCAGCAATGGCATCATGAGTGTGGGCCTTCAAATACTCAGTTGTCTCTGGTTTGTTGGCATAACACTTTTCTTTAACAGCGTCACATTAGAAAATAGTCTAACGTAGTTTCTTAGCGGTCAATTGACATCACTCTTGCGGCTAATAAAATGGCCATCAAACGTTTGACGCAATAAATTGATTGTGACATGAGATGTGTGGCAAGTTCCACCATCTTGTTGAAAGCAAACATCGTTCACATATATACAACAACAACAACAACAACAACAACAACAATAAAACAACAACGTACCAAAAAAAATCGATTATTATGATGAGGTAGTTGTCTCCATTGACGGTAATGGTTATGTCGTCCACATTTTCAAGGAATTATGTTGACAATGATGCTTTCACTCCAGAAGCCGCATCAATCAGTCTCTCATAATTGGATTTCTGAGCCCCAAGCATAGTATTTTTGCTTATTAAAGTACCCACCAATATGAAAATGGGCTTCACTCGAAAAGATGATTTTTTTTGGTAAAATTGACGTCATCGTGAGGTTCCCCATTGACCCAAATTTCCAATAAATCCCAACATTGCTCGAGCATAAATTGATTCATTACGTTCATTGGAGATAATGAATTGAATTTAGTGATAGAATAGAATGACATTTAAATCAATAGATGGCCTACCCTATATATGTGCCAGTTGTTTTTGGTTTTTGTCTGTTTTGACATGAAAATTTCATTGAATTCTTTACTTTAATTACGTTTTTTTTGCTTTTTGTGGTGGTGGTACATGTTTTTGTAAATTTTCATTTTCTTTGTTGTTGTTTTTTTTTTTGATTATTTTTTTTTGCATTTATTTACAGGCAATTAAATGCAACTGTCCAACCATTATCATGTTTTGATGATAATTTATTGAAACTGTTGCCAAGTGATTTAATAATTTTTGGTAAACTGATAACAATTGATGAGCAGCAACAGCAACAACGACTACATCAGTCACAACACCAACAACAACAACAAAGAAATGATTTTTTAATTGATCTAAATGACTACACATTGTCATCGGCAACAGCACAACGTCACCAAGAACAGCCATCCACAAAAGATATACTGAAAATCAGTATAAATGGCTTACACCGATGGTCATCCCAACTTGAAAATTACATATGGAAACATTTAGGTAAGGCTACCTTATCAATTTCAATTCATATGGATTCATACTTATTATTTAGGGGATAATATTTAAATAAACTTACTTACATACATACGATTGAAAGCTTTTAAATACAAACTGATTTGGGATCATTATTTTTTTTTTTTTGTCCTGGTAACAATTTTTTCCATTTCTTCTAAGGGTCTGATATTTTCTCCCATTTACGAACTCCCAAGTGCCTGAACTTTAGTTGAAAAAATATTTTCCATTTTTTGTTTTTTTTGTTTTGTTTTTGCAATACTTTATTGATTTTCTCATCACCCTCCATTTGATTATTTTGTTCTCTGTTTTTGGAACAAGTGGAATTTTGTCTGATTTAAAATATCTGTATACATAGATACACATGCTTGTGGCTAGATATACAGACAGTGGTGGTGGAAATAATAGGGACACTTAATTATTTTGTATATTTGTGCTGAACTCCTCTGTACAGTTATTACTCAGAGAGTTGAGAGTACCATGAAGTGCTTCCAAAACTAAAGTGTTAAATGTAGGACAATAGGGAAATGCTGTTAACTAAGACTAGAGAGCTATGAACTTAGACTTGAGGAAGATCGATTAATGGATCGGCATCTACGAAGGTATAGTTTATGAAAGGAAAGATATAGAGGAAGAGATAAAGACTCATCGCAAATCAAAATGGGCTTTGGGAAATGAAAAGATTTTTGATTCATTATACAAGAAAGGAGACGATTTAATTTCAATTATCTCGGTAATAACGAGATAGGACTCAAGGAAAACTTGTTTAGAGTGGAAGGATTTTCAAAGCCGATGTATTGGTTTTATCATGATCAGAAAAGAGTCCATTGCATGTGGCAACCCTTCTAATTGACTACAGTTTTTTCCCCAATTTTCCAACTTGTATTACCTTGCCACCCTGCTTGTTTTGTGTGCTAATAATTTGTACACAACGAAAAGTACCATCCCGTTCGGGCCCTTAAAATGTGTATGCTTCGTTTTTTTCAATCGGCTGAACTGTGTCAATTCGAAATGTAAGAGAAATTAAAAGCAATGGCAAAAAAAAAAGAAAATTCTATATGAAGGAGTATAATGGAAAACATGAAAAACCGCACCCCCCCCCCCCGACCATGTCCCAATTACTGGCCATAGAATCCAAGAATCCGAATCTGAGTTCAATTGTAATTTAAGACAGAAAAAAACAAAAAAAAATAAAGCAAGAAATAAATTTAATGATATCAGCGCTGAGGAACAATAATATGGGAATAGACTAGTCTTCCAAAACAAATAAAAAAATTGTTTGAAGACTAACAAAGCATTTATTACACGTTCAAGTATTAGCAAAAGTAAAGATTGTTGCTACAATCTTGTCAATTCGACAATGAAATGACCTTCAGTCCTCCAGTTAAGTTTCACTCGAATTAACTAGATCGAAATAGGCCCCCTTTCTTTACCAAACCTATTAATTGCAATAAGTAAAAAGACCTAACATTCAGCCTTAAAAGGTGAGTTGGTTCTACTGGAGGCAGCTTGTGATGCTAAAATCTATAAGGATCGGCCATATCGGACAGAATTTGTCGCTTCCAATGTTTCCAACAGCATCTATATGAGACGGAGCGTAACCAATCCTAGTTACTTATACTGAGAACTAATAGTTTTGCCCAGAAATAATAAAGGACACTTTTAATTGAAAAAACAAAAATGATTTCAATGCGAGCTTGTTTTCTGGAAACATTCTTTTTTAGAAATCGCATGTGTTCTAAA
>QOCX01000032.1:0-93732 GCA_005959815.1 Sarcophaga bullata | reverse complement strand
ATCAAAGTTAAGAAGAAAGGAACGCTTAATCCACAATATTACTGCCAGCCAAAATAGACAAATTGACATGTCATTTATTATGTTTGTATGTTTAAATCGACATTCAATTTATTTATTTCAGTGAAGAGTTATTGGCGTCAAATAATTTTTGCTTAAGCATAACAGAGACTAGGAAGTCGCCGAGTCTAGTAGGTAGTGTGTTGGCCTATTAGACGAAAAGCCAGAGTTCGAATCCCCAATCAGACATCAAAAACGAAATATGAAAAAAAAATATTTCTTCGGCAGATTTCTGGCAAAAACTCTGAGAGTAAATGAAATTGCCATGAAAAGTTTCTCGAAAATCTGTATGTCCCGCCACTCATGTATAAAATTAACACACCCAACATAAGTGGTGTGAGAAACTAGGCCGTAAATCTGACTGAACAGTTATAATGGCCTATTATGTATGTAACAGAGACTAGTTTAGTATGAACATTGGTGCATTGTGTCTTATGAATGTTGAATAATTACTTTTTCATTGCTATTCATTGCTTATTGGCAATTGACCATAATTTCCGTTGAAAAATCATCTTCAAGGATGAGACCCATTTCTGGATGTATGGGTACACGAACGAACAAAATTATAGAATTTGGAACGATATCAACCATATGAGATCCAAGAGCGTACAATACTTGCATGAAAAGGTTACGTTTTGCTATGAATATAAGGGTAATATCTTCATAGACAATGAATCGGCACAATAGTTCGATGATTATCAACTTACATTGGCCTGAATTGGATGATCTGGACACCAACGAGATGTGGTTTTAATAAGATGGTACTACGTTAAGGACAATAAGTTGCCGTAGTCTAGCAAGTAGTATGTTGGCTTATTAGGTATGGGGCCTCGGTTCAAACCCTAGGTCTCTCAGCAAATTTCTGGCAAAAACTCTTAGGGAGAATTAAATTACCATGAAAAGTTTCTCAAAAAATTTGTCGCTCGGAGTTGACTTTAAACTATAGGTCCCGCCACTTATGTATAAAATTAATGCAAACAGCATAAATGGGGTCAGAACCTGTTCTGACTTAAGACTAGTAAGGACCAATAATGTATGTACTACGTACCATAAAGGTTATGGCTGTCTGACATAGAGATAATGTCAACTAGCTACCATGATAGTGCGATTTGACATCGTTTGAATTTGAATTTTTCTGGTGAGATTTTCTTAGATCATAAGTGTATACGAATAAGTCTCAGCCATCCTCAGATTCAATAAAATTCATCCCATCGATCAAAATCACCCTGATTCCCGGCAAACAGAACATTTCGAATGCGCTTCATCCAGAGAAATCGTGAACGTTGTTATTTTTCAAACCTAATGACCTCAATGAATAAAAAATTGTTAACTTTTTCATAATCACACTTTGTTTTACGCAAAAATAAAGCGCTTAATAGAAGACCCGATATATATAGGCAAATACATGCAAAAAATTCATTTTTTTTTCAAAGCAACCACCAACAGAAACTGAACAGATATACTACAACAGGTACGTATAAAAATTGCGAATATGGTACGTGGCATACAAATAAGGAATGGCTTCGTACGTCATACATTCCAATAGGAAAACTTTGTGCCACATTTTTTACAACACATTGGTGAACTTCAATAATATTTTTTTTTTGTTTTTCTCTTTTCTACATCCTCACATCTCTTCGAAAATTCAAAGTATGAAAGACGTTAACGCAACAGCATTTCTTGGAAATTGAAATTAAATTTATAAACACGAAAGGTTTGCTTACCTTTGTGCATGAACTTAATTAAAATTTAAATTAAATTTCGTATGAATATTTCATTTTCAACTGTTTTTAATAATATTCTTAAACACACATAAGTGGTCATTGCAGCTCTTTAGTCTGGATTCAGGCCTAGTCTCACACAGCACTTATGTTGTGCTTGATAAGTTTATACATGTGTTGCAAGGACGTTTAGTTAACATAATTGCAAAAAAGAATTAAAAGCGTGTATATGCTACACTTTACTACGTTCAGTTATTTCAGTATTTAATTGTTAAGCGCTTTAGTTTTAATTACGTCTGCAATTGTTATGATTTATTTGAGCAAATAAGTGTTCTTAAGAAACTTAGATAAGCTTTCATTAAATTTAAATAAAAAACAAATAAAACCTACTGATGCCATTATTTGAGGAATATAACATCATATCCACACCATATTGCAGAATGCCCCTCTCAGTAGAAGGATTATGGCGATAATTAAAATAAAAATGACATATAATTTGACAGATTTCAGATTTTCGGCGACTTTCTTTCAGCAGATTTATTGAAAAAACTCTGAGAGAATAAATAAAATTGCAATGAAAAGTTTTTCAAAAATATTTCGCTTATAGTCGATTTTTAACTGTAGGTTCCGTCACTCATGTATATAAAATTAAAAAAATTTAAGTAGTGTTGTGCGAAGCTAGGTCGTAATCCTAACTGAAGGGTTGTAATTGTAATGGTGCTGTAAGAATATAAGCGTATTTTATAATTCATAATTATAAGCGATACAATATTGCCTAAATAAACGTTAATGCATTGACGATGATAGCATATAATATTGTTAGGAAAATGGAAATGGTGTAACATCGTTTAACATTAAAACGTTAAACAAAAGCCACAAAAACAAAAACAACGGACTTGTTTGCCTGATTGACAAATAACGAATAATAAAATAACAACATCAGTACAACGAAAATGAGATAAACAAGTAAACGAAAAGCAACAACAATGCTGTAAGGACGAACGTAAACAAGATATAAAAACAACAAACATGAAAGCATAAATAAATGTAAACATCGTTGTTTACATTTATGGTGATTTCGAAAAGGAGAAGCCTCGAACGTTCGCCTTCAAGAACATTCATCAGACTGTTTACGTCGCGATATAAAAGGCAAGGCATAGCATGCAAAGAGGAGTAGAAGTGCAGTCTTGTGTGAAGACGCGTTGCGTGTGAAATAAACTAATCGTGGTTTGAAGATTTCCGTTACAAAGATCTACAGAACAATTGTTTCGTAGCTGTTATTGCAAGGGGCATAAACAAAGGAATAAAGTGCTAGTTAGCCACACGTAACGTAACGTACCGTAGAAAACGTTATCTTTTTATCATATGGAAAGCAATGTAAACGATTACCGAAATGTTCTCTCTCGTTAGCAAAACGGGACGATCTGTATAAAACAGAATGCTCTCACATTTTTACGTGACATTTGATCATGAGTGATGGGGGCTATTCTATGCAGAGTTGCATTGCGGCATAAATGCCCTCTTTGGTACATTCATGTTTATTTATATAAAACTTTTAAATTGTTGCATGCATATTGAAATTTTGAATTTTTAATTAAAATAATAATAAAAATATTATATAAGAAATAAATACTTTTTGTTTGTTTTATTGTGTCACAAAAAATTTTAACAAAATAAATAAATAATATGTAATATTTTGAGTGACGAAGTGGTACAAATTTCATTTTTGGTACCTTAATATTAAATCGTATATATAATCTTGTAAATTTATAAATAAAAACAATTTCTTTTCTTAATTGTTATTGTTGTTATTATGACTGTAATGTGTATAAAAAAACTTTTAAACATAATATATAAAAAATATGTATTTTAAGTGGGAATGTAACGCAAATGCCTTTTTTGGTACTTTGATATTTATACCTAAATATTTAAAAGTTTTTAAATACATATTCTTATGTATATATATATATAATGTATTTTTTTTATAAGGGTATTTTTTATTATTACGTTTCTAGCTAGAGGTATTGTGTGCAATTTAATAAAAAATAAAAAATCGCTTTGAATTGAACAAAATTCAACTGTACTTATATCTAAATTCCATAAATATTGAATAAGGTTAAGCCAACAATGTAATATTCTAGAATATTACAAGAATAATTATTTGTAACAACGTAAAATTTAAAAAGAAAATATAACTTTTTCCAATTGAAAGTAAAAAATTCAATACTTTTGAATTTTGCTTTGTCTTAACAACACTCATCACTGTTCTGAACAGCTGAATTCGTATTGACGTTTACAAATTTATGTAAACAAATTTTATTTGCATTGTGTTCCGATTGTGTTTTTGTTTTGTTTTACTCTGCTGTATATTTTCGGGATAAAAAGAAAGTAAGTAAAAAATTAAATAAATTACAATATATTAATAAAAAAATTTATTTAAGTGGATAACGAAAAGCTTATTCTTCTCATCCAGGCAAATGAATGTCTGTATAATAAGTTCCGCTTGTCCTATAAGTTGGATGAGAAGCAGAAGAGTGTTTGGCGGGAAATAGAGGCTGAAATGGAAGTTCCAGGTAAATTTAATAAATACAACATATATTTGGAATTGTAATTAATTTTAAATATATTCTAGACTAAATAGTTATAAAGAGGTGGACTTGCCTGCGCGACCGCTACATACGAGAGAAGCGCAGCGAAAATGTTCCTTCTGGTAGTGCGTCAGCCATGAGAACGCAGTGGCCGCTGATGAAGTCCATGGAGTTCATCGACAAATTTGCCATCCGGCGAAGGTAATTATACGTTTGTAATTATATTCTATTAGTTTAAATTATATCTAATTTAACAATTTTTAATATGTAGAACACGATGTTTTAGTTTTTCAGAAGAACTTTTCGAATTTTCGTCGCCACTTTCGTAATCATCATATCCAAGCATAGACTTTCCCTCTGTTTCATCGGAGGTACGAGCTGAACCTCCTCCAAAGCGCAAGGCAGAAGACGAAGGCTTGACTGAGGCTCTGTCAGCCTTTTAGTCTCTTTGCGAAGCTCGAAAGGCCAAGCTGGAAGAGGAGGAAAAAATCCCTTATACGGGTTTGAGAGGATGGTGGTGGCGACAATAGCCACTATGAATCCGGAGACACAGACGAGGGCAATCCAACGTGTGACATCTTTGCTGATGGAAGTGAAACGTAAACCATAATATACGTTTTTCCATATGCACATATAAAAATAAAATCATCTATCATTGTTCCATTTCCATCAGTAAAGATGTATGTGATAATTTTTTTTGTGATTTTTATATTGAGATATTTTTTTTTTTGTTAAGAATATTTATATTAAATTTTGTTGATTTATTTTTTACGTTTAATTTTGTATTGTTTCCTTCTAAAAATATAAAACAACTAAATATTATATTTACTTGTTTTCTGTTTAATTTCTTTTTAATTCAATAAATTATTAAATAATTAATAAATAATAATTATATAGTGTTTTCATTTCAAATTCATAATTAGCTTACTTCAATATAGAATAGCAATACTAAAAATTTTGTGTTTGAACTGGGAAAAAAATGCCAGGATGTATCTAAATTCTTTGATACTGAAATGGAATTGCACCTTCAGTTGAAGTGTTCCGCAAAATTATTTCTCAGGTCCATTACAGTTTGAGTGGATCTGGGAATATGGATTGTGAACGAACGCATAGGTCTGTCACCATTATTTCCGAGCTGTCTTCTCCAGTCGCCTTCGTGCAAAGTGCCGTCTTCTAATTCACGGCCGACGTAACTTTCTGGACAATACCATTGTGTTTGATCGCTTAACATAATAAAGTTATGTAAAACTGTACATGCCAGCACAATAATGTCCACATTGTCTGGCGACATTTCTGTAGTTGTTAACAGTACTCTCCATCGAGCACATAAAATACCAAAACAGTTTTCTATTACTCTGCGAGTGCGAGAGAGTCTGTAATTGTAAACAGTTTTTACGGTATCCAAGTTTGATCCCGCGTAAGGACGCATTAAATTCCTTTTTAAAGGAAAGGCTGCGTCACCTATAAAATAGTGAGGAAAAGGGTGTTCATGTATTGGACATAATGGCTTATCTACTAGCACAGGTACTTTGTCTCCCATTACAGATTGTCCAAATGACGATAAGCGAAATATTCCTGTAATAAAAATTATATTAAAGTCTTAAAAGTATTCAAAATTAAAATCATACCTCCATCACTTTGACTGCCGTAGTTTCCCACACTAACAGATGTAAAAGTGTACTTTGCATCACACACTCCCATCAGGACCAAACTAAAATATTTAAATATTATAATTATAATACATAGAACCAGACTTGTGGGGACATTTTATAGCAACGTGTTTCCCATCGATTGCACCCACATAATTAGGAGTGTTAAAATCTTTTTTAATATCTACATATTGAGTTGTTGGCTCGCTCAAATAGACTGGAGATATAACATTCCAAAGTATTTCGCTGGTATCCAACACAATATGCCGTACAGTAGATTTCCCAATCTTGTGACTCCATGCTATTGACTGCAGTGAACAACCATGTCCTAAATATCTACAAAACTTCACATATTAAAATATTTTAATACGCCATAATTATTATTTTTATTTACAAAAGGGTTATTTCCAACCTTTCATCTGCTCCAATTCTTTGCTTGGGTCTGATTAGTTGATCGCGAACTAGGGTCAGCAACAAATTAAATATAGTAGGCGTCAATCTGGTGTGCTTAAAAACTGTTCTTCGTCTTATTTTTTTATACTCTTGAAAACTTTCTTATTGTAACCCGCTACAATATAATCTCTCTTAATGGGCCCCATCTTCTATAGCGACGTCCAACAGCCAATTTGTTTTTGTTTAATAAATTTATTAAATTTAAAATGCTGATATCGGCAAATAAATCGTCCAAGTACATTATATTATATTAAATAAGTTTTTTTATCCAACACTAAAATTTTGCTGCAACTTGTTTAACAAAATAACGAATGAATAACAACAGCGTTTTGTTTTGTGTTTCTTGTTTGTTTACATTCTTCGTTGACATATGTCCCGTTTTAAACGTTTCTATAACTACCCAAACGTTTTTAAGGCTACGTACGTTACGATTTTATGTTTCTTACGCTTGACTAACTAAAACTTTTGCTTTTATATAGCGACATAAACAATCTAATGAATGTTCTCGTAGGCGAAGGTTCGGATCTTCGCCTTCTCGAAAATTCTATGAATATAAACATGTTTGTATTCATGCATGCTTCCTTTTTTGTTGATTGTGTATCTTGTTTACGTTCATTCTCGCAATGTTGTTGCTATATTTTTCTTTATTTGTTAATCAAGCAAACTAGTCCGTTGTTTTTGTTTTTTTAGCTTTTGTTTAACATATTAATATTAAACGATGTTACACCGTTTCCATTTTCGTAACAATAAGAATTAAAATTTACATTAAGATCTCCCTTAATACAATCAGAAAGTAGTAATTGCTTTTGTTATGAAAATAAACTTGAATTTAAAATCACAAATTGAACTTCAACTTGGAAAAGATAAATAATTTACAATTCCAGTTAAAATTTAAATTACAACTTAAAATTCCATTTAAAATTTTAAAATATAAGATACATTACAAATAATTTTTTCCTCATAATACATTACATACACACAGTTTTTTAAAATGGATCACTTCAGAGACACTTTAACTCTGTTAACCGGTGCACTTAATACAAAAATTGTACAGACCAGGCAACTCAATACCAGAATAACCACCCTTGAACAATTAATTAATCGCCCTACTTCTAGCAGTGTAACTCTATCCACTCCAAAGACTGATAAATTTGAAGGATAATAGGAAGCTGCCTGACTTTTAGGGATCTTCAAGTTTTCGGTGGAAATCCCGTACAAAATATATCATGGATCCACAGTGTTGAATCCATTCTAAAATATTATGAAATCGTTAGATCAAAACCAATCAATAAGGCAATTCTGCAGCATATTAGGCAGAAGGTTAGGGGAACCAGTGGACACAGCCTTAATATCATCATAATATTATGAAACATGAACACCCGGAAAAATCCCCAATTTCAATTCTTCCAATATTCCTAGGAAGCAAAACACCTCTTTAACACTGACAGAGAAATTTTTAACAGATTCAGCCAATGACAATGAAGAAGCAGAATATAAGAAGACTTCTATGGAGAAGACTCAAACCAGGAGCAGGAGGAAATAATTTTATGATAGATGCCTCTCTAGTGTGCCATACCTAGAACTAACATACTTAAATTTCTTGTTGACACAGGGTCTAATAAGAACTTCATTGCTGAAAAAATATCATGAAATTCTAAACCAGGCGAAACTGTCATTAACCGGAAAATACGCGGAACATTTTTCAAAAGTTTAAACATCGAAGTTTACTTAGACTTTTTTGTTCTTCCGGGACTTCGTTCCTTCGGCGGTATCAAATGAGATGATACCCTCCGACAACTTGGAGCTATAATAGGCCGAAAAAATCACATCTTAACATTAAAAGATAACATCATAATTCCTTTGAAGAGTAAAATATCAAAACAGGTTAAACAAATGGAGCATCTATTAAATGAACACCAAGTAATATTTGGCCCAGTAAACGATAATGGAGTAATCGATACGAATATGCGCGCAGGAATCAATGGATGAACCCATCTATACAAAATCGTACCCTTATCCAAGTCATCTTAAATTAGAAGTTGAAAGTCAAATTGCAAAAGTGCTGAAGGCACTATATAATAAGATCATCTTAGAGTCCTTACAATTCACCATTGTGGGTTATTGCAAAGAATCCTAAGGCGAACGGTAACAAACAGTATATGATAGTTATAGATTTCAAACGTTTAAGTGCTGTAACTATTCCAGACACATATCCAATCCCGGACATAAGCAGTATACCATCAATGAATTGCTAATCAAAGCCACAACGAACTTGCTAGACGATTATAACAGAATAGCAACGGAATAAAACTCCTATAGAAGAGCACAAACACTTTACAACAAGATTGAACTAATGAAATGTGAAATATCTTAAATAGTAATAGCGTGTCAGCTAGATAAGAGAGGAATAGTTCATTCTTCAATATTAAACAAAGCAGACATATTGAATATCCTTTCGCAAACTGAAACACTTCCCTAAAAAAACAAAATAAAAACTGTACAATTTGCAGAGCCGGCAGTGGTCGTTAAAGGTTCACTTCTTTTGTGTGTGATATCCCTTCCACAAACTTATGACACGCTCTCAACTCTAAAAAATGGCAAAAAAGTTTACTTGGATAATAATAATAATAATTTAATAATTTACTAGTATCTCACACTGTCAAATATGGAATTAAAGGGGAATATCCAATAATTGATTATGTCGTAATATGTGAACAAAACCAAGTTAAAAAATTAAACTCTGATCTCTGCATAGTTGAAATAATGAATGGTGGAGGAGCCGCTTGCAAATGTCATATATAGAAACAGGAAATAGTTGAACTGTTATTAGAGGGAACGACTTTTTTATCGAATTACATAGGAACCGTAAGATTTGGAAATCACTCCCAGATTTTAAATGCTAACTTTATTCTAAATATCATTAATGATACACTATCATTGGACAATATTACTTATTCGAACTGGGAAATAAGATCATTCCAGATTCTTCCACCAACACTGCACAGCAATATTAGAGAACAAGCAGTTAATCTCGATTTACAATATCTTCACACTCTACATTTGAGTAACATTAAAAACATAAAAGATCTCTCATATAAGGGTATAATTTCAATTGGTACAAATTTCGTAATCCTTTTTACAGGATTAGTGCTAATATTGACAAGGTTAATATGCTCTAAATATCGGAGCAAAAAAAAAAACACTACATCTACCAGAAAATCTTCCCAGAGGTCTAGATTAATTACTAATAGACCATACCTTCTATTGTTATCGACGAGACGCCAATATTTAAGAAATGGGGAGTTAATACATTCACAGAATAATACCACATTTACAAACACATTCACAAACACATTTAAAACACTACTTCTTTTTAGTCATAAACAGAATAATCAGATTAATCTTAAGTTTAGTAATAAATAAAATAAATCATTATTAAATATAAATATATATAGTAAGCAAAATAATATTTCCGCATAGAATACTTAGGTTAAGACAATTATAAAAAATACATGTAGACTAAGCGTATTGAAAAGAAAATAAGCAGAATAAGAAAAATATTTAGGTTATGACAACTATAAAAAATATTAATAGTTTCAGCATATTTTAAATTTTGTAAAATCTATAAAAAGAACAAAATAAATTTTCAAGCTGTTCATTTTTGGTAGCACAACTTATAAGTTTAGTTACTTACATATTATTAGGTTACACTCGAAAATATTACTAACAATTTTCCTCTGGGGCTAACACATGCCTCTCACAAATACATCCACAATTTTATCATATTCTCTTTGTGTCGACGTTTGGTTATTTGTTATGTGCCAGTTATTATTAAGGGTTAGTTAGTGAAGCGTAAGAAACGTAAAATCGTAACGTACGTAGCCTTAAAAGCGTTTGTGTAGTTATAGAAACGTTAAAAACGGGGCATATGTCAACGAAGAAAATGAACAAAAAAGAAACAGAACACAAAGCAACACACACACGAACGCAACACAATGCAAAGAAATTGGCATACAGACATTTGCACGAGGGCATCTGTTCAGAACAGTGATGAGTGTTGTTAATAAAAAGCAAATTTCAAAATTTCCGATTGAGCCTTAATTGGAAGAAGTTATATTTACTTCTTAAATTTTATGTTATTATTATATTTATTTTTATTCTTGTAATATAATGGAATATTACATTTTTGGTTTAATTGAATATTGAATTTGATTCTTATATAATTCCTACTAATGAATTATGATTAGATAGATTCCGATTACTAGATGTTGATAATCGAGTGGTATTGCCAATAAACTCTCAAATTCGAATTTTAGTAACAGCTGCAGACGTTATTCATTCTTGAACAGTGCCTGCATTAGGAGTAAAGGTTGATGGAACCCCCGGACGATTAAATCAAACTAATTTCTTAATTAACCGACCAGGTTTATTTTATGGACAATGTTCAGAAATTTGTGGAGCCAATCATAGTTTTATACCAATCGTAATTGAAAGAATTCCTGTAAATTATTTTATCAAATGAATCTCTAATAATATTTATGGAATTTAGATATAAGTAGAGTCGAATATTGCTCTATTAAAATATTTTTTTATTAAATTGCAAAGCAATATCTCTAGTTAGAATAGTAATAATAAAAAAATAAAAAAATAATTATGAACATTAGAATCATGAGAACATGTATTGAAAAATTTTAAAGATTAAAAAAATGTATATATAAATAGAATAGTACCAAAAAGAGCATTTGTGTAACATTGGCACTTAAAATACATACTATTTATTTATTTTGTTTCAAAGTTTTTTTACACACATTATAGTCATAATAATAACAATAATTATTAAAGAAAAATCATTTTTATGTACAAATTTAAAAGATTAATAGTAACACGAGTATTATATATAAAAGTACCAAAAATGATAATTCGTACCACTTCGTCACTCAAAATACATACATTTATTTATTTATTTTGTTAAAATTGTTTTGTGAGCACAATAGATACATAATAACAAGTATTTGATTTCTTATATAATATTTTTTTATTATTATTTTAATTAAATATTAAAAATTTTATTAGATGCATGCAACAATTTAAAAGTTTTATATAAATAAACATGAATGTACCATTTGTGCCGCAATGCAACTCTGCATACAATCACTGGCACTAAAGCGCTAGCTAGCCACACGTAACGTAGCGTACCGTAAAAAACGTTCTCTTTTTCTCATATGAAAAGCAATGTGAACGCTTACCGAAACGTTCTCTGTCGTTAGCAAAACGGAACGATCTGTATAAAACAGAATTCTCTCACGTTTTTACGTGACATTTGAACATGAGTCATGGGGCTATTCTATGCAGAGTTGAAACGAGTTTTGTACCAAACTGGCTTATGGAAAAGGTTATGAATTCTAGGATTGTATGGAGCCAATACCGCCAGAGAATATCTAAAGTTATGCTGGAACTCCCAAGGTTGGAGGAACGAAGGCGAAATTTAAATTAGTGAGATAAAGCTTTTAAGCTAACAAGCCCTCCGCGAAGATTTGTCATTTGTAACCGATTGCCATGTTTCGCGGACCGCGTGGAAACTCACTGAAGATTTCACGAATAGTGACCATCAGTCGATCGAGATAACGCTTACAGGGCGCAACGCGAGAGGAGACGGATTGCCGAAGTTTACAGGACCTCAATGGAAGGACTCCTGCTTTGACGAAGAGACATATAAATTGATGTCGTCATCTTTTCATACGACTGGCAGCACGGTCAAGGAGCTGAGGGGCATATACGAATTTCTGAATAGAGCATGTGATGCTACTATGCCTAGGAGGACTGTATGTAGGGGACGTTCCCCCTGCTACTGGGGAAATGACGAAATTCGGAATCTGCGGTCGGCATGCTTTGGAGAGAGAAGGGCCTAGCGTACGAGAGGAAGACCGACATGGGAAGCCAAACGGGCTGTATATGAGGATCTAAGGCATCGACTTAGAAGGGCCATAAAAAGGAGCAAGAAACTATCCTTTCAGCGGATATGCCAGGAGGCTAACATCAACCCTTTTGGAACAGCGTACCGAGTCGTCTGCAGAAAAATCGGAGCTCAGCCTAAACTAGGCTGTCCAATTTTGCTACGGGAGATTATTGCCACATTATTTCTACCGGGCCAGCCCTACACGTTTATAAGTAGGGAGCTGGAGGGGGCTCATACCATACCCGAGGTGACAGGAGAGGAGGTACTTGTAGCATGTGCTAGAATAGGAGATAAGAAAACACCTGCCTACCCCATCCCATCTGCCTACTTCACACGATGACAAAAATACTGGAGAGGATAGTATACAATCGACTGCTGACACATGTCGAGGCGAGAGGAGCTCTCTCGGACCTGTAATACGGATTTAGGAAGGGACGCTCCACTGTCGACGCGATAAGGAGAGTGGTCGACATTGCAAAGGACGCAATGGAAGGCGAAATACTGAGATTTGGGTCCAAGGAATACTGCACGGTTGTCACACTTGACGTTAGGAACGCGTTTAACTCGGCGAATTGGCGCGAATTATGAGAGCCCTTTTCAACATGGCTACGCCACCATACTTAATGAAGATTCTGAATGATTACTTTCAGGACAGATCATAAGATATTATGTCTTGTTGTATCAGAAATTCTAATTTAATAGATACAAATACAAATACAAGAAGGTAATATACCTAACGGATGATGGAGAAAAGGAATATGTAGTGACGGCGGGTGTCCCGCAGGGCTCTGTACTCGGACCACTACTGTGGAACATCATGTACGACGGATTACTTCGACTGCAGTTGCCAAACGGAACTACAATTGTGAGCTTTGCAGATGACATTGCCATAGTCTCGGTCGCTGCGACGATAAGGGAAATAGAGGAGAAGACGAAAATAGCGATTCGAAAAGTCGGAGCATGGCTTGATGAGGCAGGTTTAACACTTGCTACACATAAAACGGAGGCAGTCCTGATAAGTGGCCGGAGATAGTAGAGAAGATGGAAGTAACCGTTGAAGGCACTAAGATCGAATCGAAGAGGACCATAAAATACTTGGGAGTGATCATCAATGACTGGTTAAACTTTAAGGAGCACGTGAAATGTATCGGCGAAAGGGCATCTGTAACCCAGGGAGCACTGATGAGGATAATGCCAAATATTGGAGGACCAAATCCATTTAAGAGGAGAATAATATCGAGGCTTGTAACCTCGATAGTGTTATATGCTTGCCCAATATAGTCGGAGGCACTCTCCGTGGGAACGACAAGAAGGAAACTGGCGCCGGTGTATCGTCTAAGCGCGATTAGGCAGATAAGTGGAACTCTGAGGTTGGAGGAACGAAGGCGAAATTGAAATTAGTGGGATAAAGCTTTAAAGCTAACCAGTCCTCCGCGAAGTAATACCTATACATATACCTAATACCATATACATATACATATACATATACATATACATAAACATATACATATACAAATACATATACATATACATATACATATACATATTCATATACGTATAAATATACATATATCTATATATGTATGTAAACATTTTAAACATACCAATATTTATAATTTGATTTTCAAGCAATAAAATTATAAATATTACAGAAAAAATAAATTGATTAATTCTCTGTGCGAATAATATAATTTTGAAATGTTAATTGTTGACTTAAGTTACATAGAAAATATTTTTTATTTTTATTCTTCTTCCTGATTACTGACATTTACATAAACTGATAGCACGAAACCAATACAACTTTTAAAAACATATGAAAAAAATGTGTATAAGTGTATCGGAATTTTGTATGAAAATTATCAACAACAAGCATACACTTTTGTATATTCGTCCAACAATACACCGAATATAACAATACAAGAGCGTGAGTGAATTACCCAAATATAAGAGAGAAGGTCGGCAGAGAAACAGGACTGTCATGTTTATATTTCCTTTCACATCTAACGACTCGAAAACGTAACTTTACAATGCTATAATATCCCTATTATAACAAACAGAGGCAAAGAAATTTTATAAATTTTGTTTATTTTTAATTTACTTTATTTCTTTTTAGTTTCTTTAGAAAAACATATTTTTTGTAAACTTTACAGAATTTTGACAGTTCATATCATAATATTGTTTTCATAATATTTAAAATCATGTGGTTATATACTGATTTGGGGTCTACATGTAATAAAATTATATTTTCTATTTAATTTGGGGTTTGCAGTTAGAAATATATTTCGTTTCACATCACATGCAGACACACACCAATGATCTAACATTTTCGAAACAATTGCTTTCAATCGGCAATGTTAATTGATAATGCTATTGTCATTCTAGTTCCAAGTGATTTTTAGGCATTCACACAATTATTCACTATTTTCTAAATCCTGTTTAGTTGAGTGAAAGAGTTACAAACAAATGTCATTTGTGTTAAAAGGGAAATTCTAAAAATATTGTTAACTACCAGTAATACTATTTATAAATACTTTTCTTTTTATGTTCTCACTTTAAAATATTAAAATGCTTTTTGAAATGTTTACAGTAAAATATCAACTTATTCTGGAAAGTTTAATTCTTAATACAAATAGCAAAATTTTATTTTTTGGTCTTTTTTGATTGTTCAGCGAAGTGGATTACCAACAAATTGTTACGAAAATGGATATGGTGTAACATCGTTTAACATTAAAATGTTAAACAAAAGCTACAAAAACAAAAGGACAGACTTGTTTACTTCATTAACGAAAATAAAACAACATCAGAATAACGAAAAAAATGACTAAGCAAGTAAACAATAAACAACAACAACAGCAGGGACAAACGTAAACAACCTACACTAACAACAAGCAACTAAACATGTATAAATGTAAAGATGTTGAAGGCGAAGACGAAGGGAAAGCAAAGCATGAAAGGTGGGAGTTAAAGTTCAGTCAGTCTTGTGTGAAGACGCGTTGCATGTGAAGTAAGCAATCGTGGTTTGACGATCTCCGTTACTAAGATCTACAGAACAAGTGACTAGTAATTGTTATTGTTTATCGCAAAGGGCATAAACAAAGGAATAACAAATAAAGCAACTGTAGTTGTTAGAATCAGTAGTGAACAGTGGCACACAAAATTGTTCAATAAATATAGGATTTAATTAAAATTAAAAATTTTTTTTTTATTTGCAATCTACGAGCTTATATTTCAAACGTTTTTAAAAAGTAAAAACTTAACATATGTATGTGAAAATTTTTTACTTACATATATAATTGGTTGTTACAACTATTTATGTTGTGTGTGTTAATTTTATAGTGGCTGGACCTAAAGTTTAAAGCCGACTCCCAACGACAGACTTTTTATAAAAAACTTTCCATGATAATTTTATTTACTCTCAGAGTTTTCCTTCAGTAATCTGCTGAGAAGAAGTGTTACGAAGAATTTTTTCATATTTTAGTTTTCGTGTCTGCCCTGTGGTTTGAATCTTACCTCTATAAACACACTACCTACTAGACTACTTACTTACTTTACTTACATCTTTGCCCACATTTTTTAATATTAAATAGTTAGTTGTACATTATTTTTAAACTATGTACACAAGCTAAGCTAGTATCATTTCATAATATTTTTGCTTAAAGTGCCGTTAAATGATAAATTATGAAGACAATTTGATGACATTTCCAGCAATTAATTTTCAACATATTTGCGCTAACAGGCGGTTAGTGGTCAACTGAAAGTCAAAAATTTATTTGAAAAATTTGAGGTACTTGTCACTAATTAATTTCACTTTTTCCATTATTTCATTATATCTTACCAAAGGCCCTAAAGGTCCAAATAGTTGTGACTTAACCATAACCACATAAATCAACCTGCTTTAACGCCATTGACATAACCGTAATCGTATTTATCAATTGAATTTTAGTTTTGCGCCATAATCATAAACAGCTGATTTTTGATTTGACAGATTTGTTTCGTTTTTGATTTGCCCTCTTGACAAATATAAAAAAATTAAAACTTAAATATCTGTTTATGGTTAGGGGTTATATTGTGGTTACGGCGTAATGGCAAAGTCACGACTAAGTTAACCTTAAATATCACCAAATGAAATACTAAGTCATCCTCTCAAGCTTTGTGTTATGGAATAAATTATTTTTTTAACATTTCTTTTTGCTATACCATTAACACAATGATAAACTTGTTATTGACTATTTTCTCTATCTTCTTTTGACAGTTGATAATGACCATCTGTAGTTAGTCTGTTTTACTAAATCACTACAATTGACGACGACGTGTGTTCGCTATTGCGATTTGACCCCATTAGACTTTTTCGCAAGTCTCAGGGGAATGCGAATAAACTGCAAACCGTAGCGGCTCACAAAGCTAACATAACCCATGTCATCACTAAAATCTTGGAAAGTTAGGTATATCAGATGCGTTCAACAAAAAGGAGCCATGGTGGGCAACAGAACGATGTTACATTCCACACATAATGGAAATCAGTACGTCTTTCAAGAAGATAAAAAATTTCAAGTGTGTATCGGAGGGATACACACTTTGTTTCATTTAAATTTAAAGAAAACGTGCACTTAAGGAAGGACCATATGTTACTAGGGCCATAAAAAACGTTATTAGATTCAATGTATTATAGATACAACACCAAAAGGAAAAGTCTAGAAAAAAGTTCGAAACTGAGTGTGCAAAAGAGTTGTGTTTTGTAGTCTTGTGTTTATATATTGGATAGTTTTGTTTTAATTCCGTTATCATTAAATTGGCATTTAAATTTCTTTGCCAAAATACTAAGAAATAATTCCACAAAGTTACATAAAACTGTCATTACGATTTATAATAAATTATATCGGTTAAAGTTAAAATGTTTCGAACATGAATTTATTATAGCTCGTCAGTGTATGGTTTCTTTACTCACAAAATTATATTTTTAAATAAAAAAAGTAAAAGTTTATTCGAAAAAAAGTTTATTTTGTCTGCAAAACTTTTATAATGATTCGATTATTTACAATAAAAATTGTTAAACTGTGCAACGTAGAAAAACTTCGTTAAATAAATTTTCTTTTAATACACACATACACACATATATATACATATATGTATGTATGTATGTATATATGTATGCATATATGAATGAGTATTAATTATATTTTGTTTAAATATTTAAAAGTAAAAAAGAAAAATGATAAAGTAATAATAGAGGTTTTAAATACATAACAGGCATTCGAGTATTTGCGAATTGCATAAAGAAAAGTCTTTTGTTTTTATTTGTTTTTTGTTTTTGGTTTTTTTTTTCTTTTTGGTTTTCTTGATTTAGAAGTTAAGAATTTCATATTAATATAAAAAGGTTAAATACATAGTATTTTGTACATTTACATAAAATAAGTTTGATTTTTTCTTTTATATTTTTAGGGAAAGTCTTACTTTTATAAATATACACATAGTATCAAGGTATGGATAGTAGTATATACGGTCGCAGTATAATATAATAGTAGTATATACGTATATGATATATCATATATATACATATATCGGTATATGATGTATATGTTTTCTATATATTTTAATATTAAATATTAGAATATATTGTATATATTTTAATTGTTTTTTAACTCAATATATGTATGTAAATAGTACATAGTTGTGATTTTAAGATGTGCATTTACTTTGTTTTTAATTTTAATTTTTTTCTTTTTTCTTAACATTCGCGTGAAAAATAATAAAGGATGTAATGGTTACGATTACACTCATAAAGGCAGGTATAATTTCATTATGTTTAACAAAAAAAAAAAGAATAAAGAAATAAAAAAATTACAATATAGTATGCATGTATGAATGTAACTATGTTTTAATTATTATTTTAAATAACTTCCACAAAATTAAATATTTTTAATTCGAGTATCTTATATTTATTACAATATCAATTTATGGTTCTACTTCAATTAAGATAAGACAATTCATGTGTATTAAATGTATCTCATATTCTGCTTCAGAGTTATATTTAATTAAATTGTAAGTATATATTTAAATTACGATCTTGAAATAAATTTAATTTTAAATTTGAAAAAAATTATAGCAGATAATTAAAGTGACGTTTAGGCACATGTAAGTATGTATGTATTTAGTATGTATGTATGTATGTATGTATGTATGTATGTATGTATTTATGTATGTATGGAAATTGTATAACAAAAATTTCCGAAAAGAAACCTAAAAATTATTAGTTAAATGAGATTTTTTGGTTTTTACAACTCGTTAATATAACATAATAACAACACGAATGTTCATACCAATATTTCGGCAAATGTTTATCTATCGTTTGATTAATTAGTGTAACATTACATATTTTACTTTATTTAAAATATAAAAATTCACAACAGAATTAAGATAATATAGAGAGATAAATCCGTATATAACAATGTATTGGGTTAGAAAAAATAAATAAAATCATAATATTAGAAAAGATTTTCAGAATTGGAAATTGGTTCATATCATTTCATATCGTTGATGCCGTACAATATTTTGAAAATCTTTTGTTAAAAAATTTGCAATTTTCTAATTTTTTTTTTTAAATTAATTATTTTAATTTTAAAAATAAAACAAAATAAATTATTTTACTGTGATTGTTATTCGTTTCATTAAAAAAACAAAACTCTTCAATTGAAAACACTGTGCCATCAATTTTATTCACGGTATTCAACACCACTGTGCTTATGACATACAGTTTAACATATTCCGCTTTCAAATGATTTGATACCCAAATGTCTCCGGGAATAGTTTTAAGCTGTTATTTTAATCTTCAATTCGGTCAATGGGTGATTCAACGAAACAAAAATTAATTGAAACCAATTAAAATCAGGATGAATTTTTAAAGGCGTTTTAAATACATTGCTTTGAGTACATTTAGATGTAACCCTTTACTTCGGATAATTATTTCTTTAAAATATACAAACTGTACTGTTCCTAAATCATTTTACTTTTCTAGTAATATACCTCAAGAATTTGTTAAAAAAAAGTTATTTATAACCTATTCGCCCAAAGAGGTATTTTACACGTTCTCTTTATTTTTTTCAATTCGCCAAAACAAATAATTCTCATTAGGTTACAGGCAGTGCATAAAACAATGCGATGTACGAATATTAATATAGAAACATTTAACATTATTAGTTAACATTTCACAAAATTAATAGAAAATATTTTTAAGTGTTGTTATTCAAAAGTAAAAATAATAAAAAAAATTTTATAAAACTTTAACGCTGAGTCACATAGAATCCGTAATACATTAAACTTTCATTTCACAGCAAAGTTAAAATACATGTTTTACTTCTCCGTTTTACTTGTTACTTCTCCGTTAACGCAACTCATAAATTTGGGCAACTTTATAACTTAAGTTGTACTTTCTCACATATCAGCAGGTTTGCTTTGCATTTTCTTTTAACATCTTTTCGTTGTGTATAATATAAGTTAAAGTACTAATTCTAACAAATTGATACGTTGTTATTTTGCAGTCAGTTGGAAATGTCAAAGTCGAACGTATAACGGATGCTAAATGACTCGGCGGTTTGCTTTTTTATTCTGCCAACGTTATTTCTAATGTCAGAAAAATACGTAAAACATACATTTAATGAGTGGCAAGTATAATTATCGTTTTATATTGCACTTTAATGAACATAAATATAATTAGTTTTATTTGCCGCAAATAGGAAGATTTCTGAAATATTTAAGACGGTATGGACAACGTACAGAGTGTGAAAATGGAAATTTTTTGGAACTCGAAAAAAGTATTCCTAACAAGTTTTTGTATTTGATTTGTTTTATTTATGTATCGTAGTACCAGTCATTTATACCGGCATTCACGAAACATTTTTTCTTATTAATCGTTATTTTTTTTTTGTTTGTTTTTAATTCCAAGAATGTTATTGTTTGTTATTACTGATTCTAATTAATACTTAATAATAAAAGGATGTGGTCCTAATCTTATAAATACATAATATGTATGTATGAATTTATGTATTCATGTATTGTATATAATTTAAACTAGTACTTGACACTAGTTAGTACTTGACATACATTTTTGATTTTAACACAATTTGTTTGTATGAGTTTAGCATTAAAAAAGAGTAGATATAGAGGGAGTTAAACCATTAAATATTAATAAATTGGATAAGAATATTAATAATAATTATTATTTTTATATAAGGTGTTCTTTTTTAATACTTAATTTTATATTCTCGTTATATTGATTGTTTCATTTATAGATTCGCTTCGTAGGAGCTGTTTTGTGTCGTTTTCTATTTCGATTGGTGAAACACCAACGCTGCCATTATTAAGATATGAGTTGTCTTCTTCTACTATTTTCTCTAAAAGAATATCACCGGAAGTGTTTAAACCTATAAAAAATAAAATTTTTTCCATGAACAAATTTCAAGTCTTCCGTTTCTACACATCTGATTTAAATGTTATATTTACGTCCAACTATTGATCCGTTTGGTACGTTGTCTGCGGCTGAACTGTTTACTAAAGCAACATCGGTACTTGAATTATTTCGTCCATTTTTTTGAAGAGCAACAGCTTTCCGGGCATGACGTGTTGTTAGGACCCCTGTCTCGACATCACGTTCTAAACGATGCCCTGAACGAGATCTGGTTAGTTGACGTTGTACATAATCTTCTAAATCTTCTTCTTCCTTTCGGCTTATCAAACAGTTTAGTATGAGTAAAAATAAGCCTAAACCCAAAGAAAATAGTCCAGTACACGTTACTTCATTCCACCAAGCCGAACTTGAGCCTAAAATAAATAAATAATTATTACAATAAAGCTAAATATTTTTTTTTTAAACATACGAAAACATAAATTTTATAACTCGGTAACCACTTACGGCTGTAGTATGCATACCTGTTAAATAATGATTACTAATCGTAATGATTAGTAATTTGATCACTTTTTTTTAATAGTGAAATAATGATTACAATTACGATTATTTTGGTTAGAATAGTTAATAATTGATTATTGATTACAAAATAATCAAAAACTATTCAGGATTACTGGCGATTACTCTAATAACCAAAAAGAATCAAATGTAATCCAAAAATAATCAAATTGTTTTCAATGATTCTTTTTCATTATTTTCAATAATTCAAAATTCATGAGTTCTACAAGGAAAAGGAAAAATGACAATTATTAAAAATATTCAAAAGAATTCAAAATAATCATTGAAAATAATTTGATTACTTTTAGATTACTTTTGATTCTTTTTAATTATTTTGTATAATCATCAGTAATCCTGATTATTTTTTGATAATTTTGTAAACGTAATCAATTAGTAATTCGAAAAAATTGTTCATAGAATTATATAATCATTACGATTCTGTTTACAAAGTAATGTAATTGATTACTAATCGTAATCGAAATTTAGCAGGTATGGTAGTATGTTATAATCAAGGCATAAAGATGACATTTGAACACGTTTTGTAAAAATGTGGCATTTACGAATATAACAATAACAATGGTTTTGGTTTGCAAATGCAGTAAAAAAGTAGAGAAATCTGTTTTATTGAAATAGCGTGAATGTAGAGCAAAACTTCAATATGTTTAAGTATCATTTGATTAGCAGAGACAATAAGTTTTAGTTTATTATTGGTAAAAATTCAAAATTCAAATTTTACCATTTTACCACTTTTATATGAGAACATGGCTTCTTTTCAATTGTGACAAACCTCTGTACACTTTATCTGAGAATATAGGACTGAACTACATTAGAAATGTAGGGGCTTACCATATATGAAAAATTATGCTCCATTAAACACTAAGATAAGGTAGAAATGGAATAAAATTAAAAAAATTTAACATTTTAAGAAATTAAATATTAAACAGCAACACCACACTTAAAATACTTCAACCTTCTCCAAAATGTAAAACTTGCAACTGTTGCAAAATTTTTGACAGCATAGTTGCAGCATAGTCTGCCTGTGCCATGGTTTCTTTGTATAGATTATAGGCGATAGTGAAAACTATTGTCAAACTATTTCAAAGTAAGCAAAAAATGCATATGCCAAACTACAGGTGTTTTAGAAACTGGTACTTTTTATAATTATTTTCAATAAAAATTTAAAATCCTCACAAAAAAATCTTCAAATAAAAATTTATTCAATATATACTGCATATATTTAAGCTATTTGTCATTTGATGTAAAACAGTGTTTTTGCCAAATTTTCCAAGTGATTTGAAATTGGCACTAAAAACTCGATTGTTTTAATAGCATGTAATTTCATAATACTTTGTGCACATAGCACAATCTAGATGATTTGAAAGTATTTTGAAAAAAAGTCGTTTCCAAAATATATTTAATAAATTTAAAATTTAAGACGGGACTTGGTTTACAAAAGAATTACCGAACGTTTACGAAACGTACATTCATTTATAACATGTGAAACACAACGTGACGACGATTACCCAACCATTATGGAATTTCGGTAAGCACTTGTAATATTTTCGTATGCTATAAACGAACGTACTTTCCGTGAACATTTGACTAATTCTATCACTTAAAGATTATTACAACAAAGAACAAATTCTCATCATTACGAAGTTGAAATTGAATTAATTGAACCCACATGAGTATAAAGTTAATAACGATATATTGATTATTGAACAATCATGTCCGAGAATATTGGACCAATTTTTTTTTTTTTTTTTTTTTTTTTTTTTTTTTTTTTTGCAAATTAGATATTATAACTAGTTAAAGTTATTGTATTTCATCTATTGGCCATAATATTGAAATTTATTCATCTCTAAATTTAAATAAGCAAAGTGTGTGCCAAATATCATCGAAAATGTTTATTAGTTTGAAAGGCCTGTTAATCTCATTTTGTGTGGAATATATATCGTTCAAATGTTCGCCTCGACTTCTCTAGATAGAGCGTATTGACGTAAGATGACAGTGTCTTCATATAACATGTTGTTGACCTAGCCATCCACCATCTAGACCCGATGGCGTCCAGCAGTGATTTCTTCTTGATGCATTGTAGAGTGTTGGATCTCATGCGGATTGGTATCAACTAAAATTTGACAGTTCTATTTGTTCGTGTACGCATTCATGCAGAAATTGGCCTGATCGCTGAATATCGATGAAAATTAGGGTTCAACAGAACACCTATTTCGATAAAACAATTTTAATATTTGCACGTACTGTTCAATACCATGTATCCGTCCACGGTGATTTCATAAAACCATATAAACCATATAAATAAATGACTGTATATATAATATCAAACGGTAGCAGTTATCTTGTTGAAGCTACGTAAATCAAATGCGGTATTTATAGATTAACTTTTTCATAATTACAATGGTCCATACAGCAAACAGCCTTAGAGGAAAATGAGGAGACAACAGAACATGGAAACATAGGGAGAAGTATTCTTGGATAATCAGAATTTGTTGACAAAACATGTCTAGCTAAAGGAGATTTGAAAAAAATTTACACCCTCATAAGATTCTCGGAATGGTTGAGAGATGCCAAACAGGACGGAATAGTTACTAACGGTGTTACAACGTATTCTTATACCACCCAAGTAAGCTATTCCCGTTGAGGCGACTGCCAGTTTAATCTAAGCAGGCAGAGACTATTTTCACAGTATCTTAAAAACTGCCTACCAGTTTGTGCTTCTAATAATTACATACAAAAAAGGTTCCTTCCATATAAAAAACTCAAAACAATTCAAAATGCTAAATCAAAAAGAAAAATGGTTTTCTGTATAACAATGGACATATAAACTAATTTATTTGAAATTGATTTTTAATAAGTAGTTTGATACTCTTTGAAGGCAAAAATTTATTCGAAATAATTTTTTATTAAAATTTATGTGATTTCTGTTCCAATATTCCAGACTTCTGCAGTTATGACATGTATTTGTGTGTCCCATTGCAACTTTATTTTGTTGAAATCTTTTGCGATTTTTATTATTGCACTCACTTTAATGTTAAAACATGTTTGTTCCACCAAACGGTAATGACAATTAAAAACATAGAATTCGTATATTTTGTGAAAACAATACAAATATGGTTATGTTAAAAAGCGGTAGATTTGTTTCTATTGAAGCTGTACAGACAATTGTTTGAGCTTATTTCTTGAGTTTAGAATATTTGTAAAAACATTGTTTTATGAAATTTTCGGTAATTATTTTTTAATATTGTGTTCTGAAACATAAATTAAAGTGTAAATTTACCCCCTGTTTCTGTAAGGCGAACATATTCAGACGAACGTCTATTCGACTGTTTTTCTATATAAACAAACGTACGCCTGAAGACATTCGTCTTACAAAAATAGGACTTTAAGGATAACTTAACAAAACCAGAAATATTCAATTTAAAAGCATATGGTTATATAATCCTTTGGAGGAACACAGACAAAGCAGTCGCAAAGCATATCAACAATCCCATATTTTGTTGTTGAATTTCAGTTGATCGGCATTAATTCAGCTAAGCATGTCCTAACGATTGCAACTACGTTTAATTACAAAAATTATATAAACAACAAATAAATTTTGGTAATTTATCGGCTAGTTAAAATAAAATCTACAAATTGTACAAAATTATACAACGAAACTTTAAAAACACATTCATTGTTCATAAAAGTTACAAAAATAATTACGGGGATTTGCAACAGAATTTGCCACTCTGATGTGAAACACATTGCAATTGAATATTTATTAAGATTTTAAGTAAATTCGACAAGAAAAGTTTCAGAGAAATAATTCATTTAGTATGAAAATGTGCAATTAGGAATAGAAATTTTGCAATAAAACTAAAAAAAAGTTAAAAAAGTAGAACAAAAATGATTGTTAAATAGTTGAAATTGATTAATTCTTAAACAAAGACTGAAAGTGGTAATGAATGTTAACATATACAATTTGTAAAGTTCTTTCGGAGATATGATTTAGAAAGCTAATTCAGAAAATTGATTTCAATAAAATTTGTTATCTCAAGTAACGATCCTCATATCGTTCATACGTACATACGAATTCTATTTATGTATTTAAAATATTTGTATGTTGTTTACTATTTATTAAATATTTTACTTGTTTGTGTTCTCTAAGTATAGTTTATTAACTTTTGTTTTTTAAAATAGGCTTTGTTCGTTTTTTTTTAATATGTACTTACTAAAAACATTCCAAGACATAGTTTCATCCGGTATTATTCCAGCGCCACACAAAAATAATCCAAATACTATGAATACAATACCAATGTGCAACATTCCAATGCTGGTAACAACCTTATTTAATACATACACGTAAATAAATGTTTAATTTCTATCAAGCTTTCCAAATGTTTATATCGAATGTGATTTACCTGACTATCGAGACCTGGACCAGGTTTAACAGCTGTATGACCCTGATGAAATTTACGCCGAAAGGATCCACTCGGCGAGTGAAATGTTTCCCCACTTTCTGAACTCTGTGTACTATAGCGTCTTTCTCGTGCCCGTTTCTGTTCGTCACGCCTTTTGCGTTGGCGTTTGATCGCCATGGCTGAATGTATACCAACTGCATGCATTTTAAACTTAAAAAAATATAAAACAATAATTAATAAATATTTAAAAAGAAAGTTAACGGTTTCTGTAATAAATCATATATGTATGTTGGGTATAAACATTTGTATGTTTATGTGTGTATGTTCATACATAACAAATATAAGGAAATTTGACTAAGAAAATAATGAAAGTGTCTGAATAGCCGATAATGTTAATCAATATTTTAGATTTTGTTTTCCATAATTTATTTATTGTACCTTCAAATAATTTACTCCCGATCAAAAGCAGGAATAAATTTAGATGCCATAGTAATTTATTCATTACGTTGAGATCTCTCTTTTCGAACGTGACTGTGACGGGAATACATTTTTGTTCATTTACTCTTAATTGTAATAGATTTAAACATATCTCTAGTCAAAAAAGTTGTTCCTATAGATGTAAAGATGCTTCGTGGAGGTTCTTATGCGTGCACATAAAAACAGTATCATCAGCAAATACGGAGGAATTTGTTTTAGACCAATATAATACCCTGTGACATACCGGCTACAATCGACTAGAACACTTAGAAAGTAGCCTTTATAAATTCAAACTTTCATTATGTGTTTTAATTTTCCTAAAGCTTCGAAATATTATTAAGAAAATTTAGTTTTAACTTATAAATCAGTCCGTCGTACCAGATTCTGTTCAATGTCTACAAAATTGCTATTATAGAAGACGAGAGTGTTTTTTCTCTTCAAATGTTCTTCGATAATAAACTTATAGGTCGGTATGACTCCACTTCCATTCGATCTTTGCCAATCTCTTCGGTATTATCTTAATAAGTACGACTTTGCACCCTTCTTTAGAGTAATATTCATGACGGAGAACAGCATTCAAATTGAAAAAACAATCCTTGTGGATATTCAGACCAACCAAGTCAGTATCTTGTAACTTATTTTTTGTGTTGGGTACTTTTTTTGTGTTGACTCTAGCAATCTTCTTATGGATATTTTGAAAAGCAAAACTTAAAGGTAATGCAGATACATTAATCACGAGGAGAAAGTAATCGTGCCACTGCACAAATTTTGGAGTGAAAACGGCTTTCAACAAACAATTTAACCCTCTCAGCATCATTTATCAAGCAAACACCAATGGATTTTCGTAAGGGAATTTAAATTAAACTGATTTTTTAAAGTTATTATTATTATTAATATATATTATTATAATTTGATTCTGACCTAGAATCTAGTGCTTCCAAGTAACTTGTAAGATACGATGTTATTTGAGATTCCAGATTTTGTTTAAGGTGTTGTATTTCTATTTGTATTTTATGCTGAAGAGATCTGTGCTGCTGCTACTTTCCAGCTCATCTTTCTTCAAAAACCATTCCTCACAATTGTGCTAGGAATACCCTAGTATCCAGTCTACCGTCTAATTGAAATAGTAAGATGAACAGCTTGGTTAAGATCTTTGTTAAAATTAGAGATAGAAGTATCTGTTTCCTCTAGTTCTCTTAATGGCATATTTGCCAGGCAAAATGAGCTGATGTATCTTTTGAATTTCAACCATTTAACGCTTTTATTCAATGTCATAATTGAGGTGGGTACTACAACAGCCTTTGGGTTTGAGACCGTAACAATAGTAGGCCAAGGCAAATCCAGTGAAGAGTCAATCTCTGGAAATATTTTTGTTCAGTTAGGAATTTTCTGTTAGTCAGTAAGTTGGTTATCTATTAGATAGAACGTCCAAACACAGCCACCAAACAAAGAGTGGTCCTATAGATTTATAGCATCTTCTACATTGGTTCTCTGTAATTGTAAGTCTAGGGATGAGTATACCGTGGAAATACGAAAATTATAATGCATGCAGATGGTAGTTGCTTGTAAGCAATCTTTACACAAGTTGCACAACAAATGATGTTTCAGTCTTGATTTAATTAGCATGTCTAAACCCTCGTATGCTTTGCCTCCAGGGTCCTTGTAATCGTATAGTATATGTTCAGATATACTAAATGGGATTCCTTGACATCAAATGTATCTCAGATACTATTATCATGTCAATATATTTTTCTTCAAAAATATATTCCATTTCGTTTTAATGTTAACGGATGCCGTCTACGCATCCTGCACTCCAAGCATATCCTGCACTAGAGCGGCTATGCTAGTCATAAACGTATTCAATGTTTACACTAACTTATCAGTCATGGTCACCTGACGATTAATTTGTTGCTACAGACTTTTATGTTGGAATTGTTTTAATTTTAATTGCAGCAGCATGCGATATGTGGCTGAAGGTTGGCGGGGATACTTGAGAATGATGACCAATACTAATAGCACCTATTGAAGAAAAATTAACTGCGTTCAAATGCTGAGCTGAGCTTTCTTTTGTAACTTCCATGTCCTAAATTCTTGACCAGGTTTTGTATAATATATAAAATAAAATTTCCAGCAAAATATAGGTAGAAAACTATTGTTAAATTTCTTCATAGCTTTACTAGGACTTTTTAAAAAAAACAAAAACAATTAACAGAAATACAGGTATACCATACTATATATTCATGACCATTGTTAAACAGAGACGTCAACAAAGTTTGACATTCTGAGCTGACCAACCACATTCATCGAAATCGATAGTTCTCGTAAAGCTAAAAAAAATCCTGATATTAGTAACGTTATTTATTTATGTAGTTTTTTACCTTCTTCGATTACTCTTGGTTTAAATGCAAACACACTGGAGAAAGTCAGGGTGAAGTGCTAGGACAGTTTAGTAAAATCATAAAAGAATTAAGCATTTTCTCGTGAAATTTTTGTCATTCATATTTTTTCTTCTTCCTTATCAGGCTGTTTGTTAATTAGTTTTGCAGCTTTAAGCAGCTCTTTCTAAAAATTGTAGCTTTACATAAACATTCGTTGTGTATGTTTTACAATGATTTGATTTATCCCGGTGTCAGATATAATTGATTTGACTGTTATAAGCCTAGCGATAAAAGAGTCTCACTGCAAGTGTCCAAACGACGTTGTTTTAATTCAGATTACATTCTTCTGTCAAAAGCTTGTTTCGCTTTTATTCCAACATATGATTCAAGTAATGATCCCTATTTCTTTGAATAAATTACATCGGCGCAATATACTTGTCGCCAAATTAGAGAAACTTTTAAATTATGTTCAAATTAGTAACTTTTTAGCGTCAAGGTTTATTCGTTGTGTATGATAATAAAAAATTACAAATACTGGCCGGATGTTATACAATTTATGGACGCAATAGGAATAAAATATGAATTAGATTATTGGAAATTGTTTATTGGCAGTTAAAACTTGATCTTGATTATTAATTTCTGGACGTTATTCAGTTATTAATTTATAAAAATCCTACACTGTTATTCAAACATTTTAGTATTCAACTCGCAACCTTCAACACAAATCAATGATTATCTAATCACACCAACGTGGCAGCATCGTTGTTCACTTTTTTTATACCTCCTTTTTACTTCTATGTCTGGTAATTTCGCGATCTTGCGTTATGTGTTGTTGTAGCCTTTTCGCGCTTTGTTTTGTTTCTTTCTCCTAATTTCTTAAGCATTTGTTTGCATAACTTCTGTTTACAGTATTAATTGTAATTTTTCTTGTTGTTTGTTTGTTTTTGTTTAACTTTTAATTTCCACATAACACATAACAAAATATACAGTGTACAGCATAGATCTATGTACTCTAATTTGTTTCTACAATTTTACGCATTTTAAGCAAAACTTCGTAAAATTAATTCATGTTTTGTTGTCTTATGAAATAATTTCTATTATATAATCCAACTAAAAATTATTAACGTTTTCACAAAATAAAATTAAAAGGAAAACTTGCTGATGAGTCTATATTTTTACGCACCAATACTGTAGATACCCCCAAGAAGGAAAAAGGGTAAATTAAAATGCATAGGGCCAATGTATTAAAATGTTATACTTAATATTCAGTACAATATCTTTTAAGGTCAGGCGCTTCTTTTAACGTATTTGGCTTTGAATAGACCAATTTATATTTGTATATATTTCCTTTCTGTATATATTTCCTGTCATTCCCTCCTAAGCAAGTTTTTCAGTTGAGTTTTGTTTGAGATTAGAGAGATTTAGATTAAGAGTACACTCAAAAAAGATACGTACTGGTTCGTTGTTGTAAACATTTTTCAGGCATTCGAAAGTGTTCTGCTTGAAGATCTGATAGATGAACAAGAACCCGAATTATCTTATTTATATTAAGAAGTTTAACTACTATATTGGTACCGAGGGATAAAAAGTCTCAATATATGGGTCATGGCGAATGTAGCGATGGAGCAAACTGATAAATAACACTTTTTATACCTCGAAGTTCTAATATAAAATAGTACCAAAGTAGTAACATAAAAATTTTTTTCTTATGTTTTGTTCATAAGCTAATAATTTACAAGGTGTCCCAAAAAAGATCATATTCATTTATTTTAATGAGTTAAACATAGAAATTCTTTCGCTGTAGAGCAGTTCTCGTAAAATTTCAGTTTTAAAACATGATCGCGATTAAGCTGATTTTTATTTTAATAGACGTGTAAAAAAGTATAACTTTCAGTACTCAGTAGATATACCGATATAATACAGATCCGTTTTGAGAAGTTTTGCTGACCGATAAAATAAACAGCATAATCAGTTATGCATATAAAATGATGAAGAACGATTATCGGCCACTCACTAGATTTTGGACAGATGCAGTTATCCATCTATCTAAGACTATTTGAAATCCAAAAAAAAAATTGATTACAAATACAAAATTATCTTTTTCTTTTACGGTCGATGGTGGAATTATCTAATTATTAATTTTGAGTTCCCGATTACCGCATTTTTAGATGGTACAGATTTTTTGTTAAAGAAAAAAGTATTGAAATAACGCAACTAGAAATGTTTGCTCAATATGATAAAAATATAGGGAGTGTAGTCAAAATAATGAAGTTTCATTTTTCAACAGGGATCTAGAACAATAAAACATTTGGCAATTTTATTGACTTGGCTATTTGTAAATGACGGTTATTTAACTGTCATAGGATGGATATCAAAGAAAATAACTACATGGATTTATTAACCTTCAGCTATAACATTTCAAAGCGTCTTGTTGCTCATTCCAATCAGAAAAATTGCTTTGGTTATGGAGGACGAACAAAAGTTCCTCAAATCATGGTAGTCAGAGAGCACAACGACTTCTAGAAATTGTGAAATAGTAACCCCATTAACTTCGTTGTGATTTGATGGCAATTAGCACATGCAGTTAAAGGAAGTTTTGTAAGTCAAAAGGATGTAAGAGGCGTATTTATGTTCTTCCATTCTCTACAAAATAATGTACAATGGAGTATGCAGGTACCACTTCTTAAGTATTTTTTAATGCTGTTTTTCTCTTGTTCAGCTAATTAACCCAACATGTCTAATAAAAACAAACTCTAGCCGTCAGAATTCTCATCGATTAGCTACAAAATTTCATCATCCGATTCACTTGACGAATCTATACAATCAATTTTAATGCAGTTTTATCCACAGAAACCACTGGAGCATTGTCACTAACTGTATTAGTTGCCTAAAAAAACATTAGATTTTTTTGACATAAAATTGTAAAGCTCTTCTTACTTCATTGGCACAATTAATATTAATATGGTTGCAGGAAACATCTTCATTGATTACTTAATTAAGCTTACATATTTTGTTATTATTTTCATTCAATAAATATATTTTTACTTACATTTTCAGACATTTTTTTTTCATAGTTTACAAAGAATGTTCCCTAATAAAAACGCTGTTTAATAGTTTGGCAGTTTACCCAATTTGCCCGGAAAAAATGTACGTATGAAGCCCGTTAAAATGAGGAACACAAACTACTCTCTCTCTCTAAATCGCTCTCATTTACCAAATTTTTATTAGAAAGAACTCTTTTCGATAAAATTGAAAACCGGAGGGCATACCCGCGGTAACGCACGTCGAACATAGCTAATACTTTTTACAAATCTATAATTAAAGCCGCCCATTGAAAAGACTAAATCGACTAAATTGGTGTATTGTAAACATAGGACATATTCTTCGATTTCAAAAAGAAAACATCTTTTTATTTACATTGTTTTATATTTTATTTACATTTATGTTTTACATTACTTTTTGACAAATCATGTTAAATTTTTATAAGCACTATTGATTGATTAATTAGATTCACCGATTTTTTTTAAAGTATACTTTATCTTCTTATACAAAAAAATCAATGTATGACTGTTTATCTGTTTGGTTGTACCCTGTAGGCGGCTAAGCCCAATAGGAGGCTTCCTGTATATCTGGAAGGAACTATAAGCTATATTTTACTTTAAATTTTAAGTAGGTGAGGTGACACCCCCCCCCCCACCTGTAAATTAAGTATAAATAGTTGCATATCTCAGAAACTGCGATAGCTAGAGTCATCAAATTTTATACAGAAAATTTTGATATCCACGCGAACATTTTGGGAAATAATAAAGAATGCATAAATTAGTATATCTAAGAAAATATTATATCTAGAGCTCTCAAATTTTATCGGAATCAGTTTAGTATCAATATGAATATTTTAAAGACTAAAATGGGCGTCCTGAAAATAGTGGGCGTGGCACCTTCCATATGACTTAAATGTATATATCTTAAAAACTATTAGAGCTAGGGTCTCCAAATCGTGCATGTACAATTTGTACATAGATATGAATATTTGGCGGACTAGCAATTGTAGGCGTGGCACCGCCCATATAAAATAAATACGAAAATAAGTATATCCAGCAACATATAAAAGCAAGTTTTCAAATTTAGAATATGTAGGCCAGCAATAGTGGGCGTGGCACCTCCGATATGAATTAATTGCATATATCTTGAAAACTATTATTCAAATTTCGCATGTACAATCTGCAAAATTATCAATTGTAGGCGTGGTACCTTACATATAAAGTTAATACCAAATTAAGTATATCTTGCAAAATATACAAGCAATTTTAGTATCAATATGACAACTTTAAAGTCCATATAAATATCTGCAGAAATAATGGGCGGACTAGCCATAGCGGGCGTAGCACCTCTCATATAAGAAAAAATTTTAAAATTTTTATAACTAAAAATATAAACCCATAGCTACTCAAATTATATTAGAGCCATTTCAGTATCAATATTTGAAATTTTTACAACAGCTTTCTGTACCACTCCCACATGTAAAATATATGGAGACAATGACAGAAAAAGGTACTATTTTTTAATTTAATGGCTAAATTCCTGAGCATCCAAATTGTAGATTCTGTATAAATATCTAAGAATATATGACCATGTTATCTCCCATGAGAAGTACATTTTATAAATGCCATATAACCCTTTACAAGTGAGGAATGTTCGGTATATTCTCAATGTAATTACCAGTAGTCAGCTTAGTATGTAAATAACTAGAACGGAACGGTATTTATAAATTACGTAATACCCATAAAAAATAAAATAGGATTATCTTACCTAAAAGTGTATGTGAAGGTAAAGTAATATAAAGAAGACATACACTTAAAAAAGTTTAGTTGAATCATAGATTCTCAAATCGTTACACGTTATTTTAAAAGTTAAAGTTTTTGTGAAAAATAATAAACAAAATGCCACCGAAAAAGTCTGCACTTTCAAAATATACCAAAAAATCTTTAATACTACAATCTCTAAGAGCAAGAGAAACATCGTCCGAACGCGAATCTTGCACTTACAGTGAACGCTGTAAGGCATCAGCTTCCAGGGCTTCCGAAACTACTGATCAGCATAACAAACGCCTGGAAAGTCAGCGATTACGAACATTAGCTTCCAGAGCTTCCGAAACAACTGATCAGCATATCGAACGCCTGGAAATTTGATATCTTCTGAAACCTCAGACAAGCGGGAAAGTCGCCTCAGAAGTCAGCGCATGCACTCGACTATAACAGAGACGTCAGATGAACATACACGGCGACTCAGAAATGAACGTTCTCGATCGTCAATATGAAGAAATACTAAAACAGAAGAACAACGTAACGTATGCCGTGAAAAAATTTTAGAGAAGATAAAGTTAAAATAAGATAACATTTTAAGAAAATTTTTAAATATTAATCAGAAAATAAATATCTTAAAATTAAAATTAACAGATTATTTACCCTATTACGTTTTCTTATAAAAGAAAAAATTTACAAACTAAATATGTATTTAAAATATATACGTATATGTTTCTATTTGATAACGCTAAGGGGTCGAGAAGCATACAGGTTTTTAGTTTTTTTTTATATAAACACATCTATAAAAAGAATCGATTTCGAAAAATTATCATTTTAATTGATTTCTTTAGAATTTATTATTAATAGCGAGTTTGATGGCTTTTAGTGGTAAAAAGTTCTTCTAAAAGTTTTTCATAAAAAAATCCAGTTTTTATTGTAGTTGGTCATATACTTATATGTTTTTATTCTCTAAAATAACTCAAAACTGATTTATTGTGTTTAAATCTGCGGTGTGGATTGGTTAAGTATTGTATATAAATCATTATTCGACAATCTTGAATTGTCTCATAGTAACGTTGTCAATATGATGATTTGAAACCATAAAGATGTTTTTTAAAAAAACGATTTTTAGTAGCATTGTTAAGATTTTTTTTGCATTTCTTTCATCTATAATGCGCAATGAAAAAATCCATACAAATATAAAAATTCTGTCCGATTTCTCGCACTCTGCACGTAAGGATTTTTCACTTCTTATGGGAACACTAATCTAAAAGTAGTTTTTGTCCGATATAAAAGACTTCTTACATGGAAAATATATTTTACATTCGGTCCTAAGCAGTGAATACCGTAACATTCGATGTTATAAATTTTTTTCACAGCATCCGATTTCGTCAATAAATCTATCAGTTCGATTTTCCGATTATTTGAGTCAATGTATTTACGTTTATAAGGCCTTTGCAACAAATTATGACCCATTGAAACATATTGTCTTTCCGAAAATCAGTGACTTAGTTTTTTATATGTTAATTGTCAATAATTATTTGAGTATTTCCAAATAACAGCGAACATAAGATTCAAAATTATAATTAAAATTTAAAAAAAAATACGGGTTTAATACAATTTTATATTTTATAGAAATTTTGTAAAGAACACTATATAAATTCTTGCAAAAAAACAATGTACTGAGAATAATTTTAAAATTATACGTTTTTGTGCTGTTTATCTTTTAATCTTTGTCGTTCAAACATTTAAATTTGACGCAATTGAATATTTCATTTTCTTTTCTTCTTTGATTACAGCTAATATGCTGCCACAGGACAACGAACTACATCAATTAATAAACGAAATGATACAGAAGCTTAATTGGGCATTTGAACTTGAACAAAAGGACAAATAATCACGTTTAGTAATAAAAAATTTTGAAGTGATGAACATTTAAATCGTTGATACATAACTTATTAAAGACACAAACTGATTGAACCAATAAAAAATTGTAATAATTTTTTTTACTTATAAAAAATGATTCGGAAGTGCCATAAATGCAATGAAGTTCTCACATCCTCAGAATTGAAATGCTAAAATATATACACACACATATGAAAATTCGTTGTGAATATTTACGAAACAATTTGTATAATTTTAATTTTCAATTAACAAACCGTAATTTTTTTCATAAAGCAATATAAAATTTTGGCTAGGCATTCTTTAGTACTTGAGTATCATTCTGGACTTCAAACTGTCCTGGAAGAGGAACACAGATGAATGCCTTGTACTCCTTGTAAAAGGACGTTTGGGAGTAGATGGGCCCTGCAGCCAAGTATGATTCACTGGATGTACACAGCGGCTGTTCGGTCTATACTCTCCTACAGGGCATTAGCATGGTGGCAAGCTCTACGAAAGAAGACCTATCTTGCCATGCTGAACAAGGTACAGAGATTGGCATCTGGCGTCACGGGTGCTCTGAAGTTGACGTCACAGTCTGTCCTCGAGGACATCATCGGACATCTTCCTCCGAAACGTGGCTGTTAAAACTGCGCTGACGCTTAAGTTCTCATTATATGTTTAGGCCATGCACTGCATGAAGTAGAACCGAATAACTCAGATTTTATATGTAACTACATAGTACAGGAGTCTGTTTTTGAATAAACACTCCCGCACGGGAAAAATGGATTGCTGAAGCTGTCATCGTTGATGGTGACCTAACCATCTTAACCGATGGCTCAAAAATGAAATGCGGAGCTAGATCTGGGGTATACTTGAATAAACTGGTAGTGAACGGGTCACGCGGATTACTTACCAGGCCAGCGCATTTTTGTTATTGAACAAGCTGCACGAATGATTGAAACCTGGGACCTGCCTCCTTCGAATTTGATCATATGTATGGACAGTCAACCAGCACTCAAAGCTCAGGATATCATATCGTCCAATCAAAGGGCAGCTTGAGCTGCATTGATCCTATACCGCATTCGTCAACACAACAGCCGCATTTACTAGATTTCGGACCACCATAGAATAGACGGACGAACTGGCAACGATCCCCTCCTTGCCAGACGTCTGAGGAGAAGACGATAAAAGGGACATACGCTACCCTGCAAGAATATTTTCCAAATTGGAAAAAGCAACATAGAATTCAACTAACCGCGGGTGGTCCAACATACCTGGTTGACGAGTTTTAAAACTGCTGTGTCCAGCATTGGATACAAGAGAACTGTTCGCATTCTATAGGGAATTCTAAAATTTGCTGACAAACTTGATCTGCCCCACCAGGATTACTGCAGAAGCTGCCATGATGCGGAGGAAAAGAAATCGGTACAATACTTTTAATGTGAGTGTCCTGCTCTTCAGAACAGACGTCATCGGTATTTGGGTGACAGAACGTTTGCACATTATGGCGAATGCGCTACTAAGAGAACTTGATCTGGAGCTCGAGGTGGTTCAAATCCAGCACTAACAGATTATCTCAAAGGGGCTTACCTCACACTGGTTAACACAATACGCCATATGGGACACCGAGTGAACATGCCTATGAACGGCAAGCTATCCGCTCACCTAACCTAGGCATTAATTGTCAGAAATTTTTCAACTTTCTTAAAAATACGCTTCATGATATACAATCAAAGGTCTGACAAATTAGTCCAATTACAAAAACGCGAAAAATGTGAAAAATTTTAAATTAGTCATTTGTCTCTGGTTCAATTTTCTAAAAAACTTAAATCCAATTAAATTGATAAGAACGAAAAAATAATCCCATGTATACAGTATAAAAAATCACAAATATAATCAAGTTATTAGCAACTATTAGGGTTAATAAAAATAATAATATATGGAAATGTAAAAATAGATTTACGTATTTCATTTCATAAAAATATAAGAATAAAATGATGTATCAGCTCGAGGTAATTTGTTTTTAAAAATTCTCTAGTAGCACACATTTCTGGGTCGCAAATAAAGCACTTGAAATTAATCATCGTTATAAGCAGACGTCGGCACAAAGAGAGAATGATAAAAATATGAGTGTATTTGTTAGAGGCATGTGTATAACCCAGAGGAAAATTGTTAGTAATTATTGTTTCAAGCAATGTTCAAACAAATGCTGTTTCCAAACTATTGTGCTTTTTGTTGTCATTTATTATTTTTCGGTATAATAGATAATATTTCACTAAGTAGAACATACCATTATGGAAAGATTTACATACATAGCAATAATGTATCGGAATTTTTTAGTGACCGATTTGCGAAACAGAGCGCCATAAAATATAACCCTTTGAAATATATAGGTACCAGAATTTTATTAATACACGAACGAATGACATTGGTATTTTTCGCACAAGTTATTATGGCTGTGTTACAAGAGCCATCATTACATTTTGCAAATACCTGGACCTTTTTTCGCCAATGCTAAATGCTGTCTATTCACATACCGAATTTAACAATAAATTGCTTTTAGCTTTAAAATCCTGGATTAACTTTTTAAACAAATGTTGCCGTTCGCAGCCCATTATAGAATGAAGCTCAGTATGACAACTTCTATAATGTCGTTTTAATGAGTATACACACTTTTTTTATTATTTGTGCACATACTAAACGCTCAGCATCATTCAACATATTTAAATCAAACAAAATCTGTTCCCCAGTTTTTATTCCACATTTTAATTTAATTTTTCTTTGGGTGTATAATTGAAATAGAAAAAAATTCTAAGAAGAAGCGACAACAACCTGTCTCACTAAATGCTGACAAGAAACTGAATGCAATTCTACGCTCTTCTTAACGAACATTTTTGATGTTCATGTCCTGTGTGTGTAAAAAGTCGAAGATGTTCACCCCCGGGGGATTTAGTGCCGATGTCTGCATGTGAGTCATATTTTTGAAATCACTAAATTTATAATTGATTGGATGATTGGACGCCAATTTAATCTTCTTTAATTTTCTTTAATCAAAAGAAAAGATTTTCATAGGCTTTTGGATTAGCCAAAAGGGTGAACAACTTTTCTTGGTAATTTTCTTTTTTTTCTTTCGTCTGATTAATTTTGTACTTCTATTTTTCATAGAGTTTATACGTGAAGTTTTTTATTTTGTTCATTAAATTTTTGAAGTAATTTTTAAAAAGTACAGTACGTTGTCGTGATTAGAAAATAGTAACAAAACGAAAACAAGACGTACGTTTAATATTATATACAAAAAAATTGACGACTGAAAAATAATACATGAACAAAGAATTGTACTCTAAAATTCATAAACAATGAAAAAACATTTCGGATGCATATTGTGAAATGAAATTAACTGAAGGGGCGTGCAAATTGAACACGTCTGTTAAACATAGACAATCCATAACACTGAATGGTAGCTCTAGCTCAGTGATTGTGAGATCAAAAACCAAACGTAAAAAGTCAATAGCCCGATTTTTACAGATAAAAGTGTTATCTGTGTTCAAAATGCGTTACCAAACGTTACTAAGGAATCCAAAAATCCCTCTCCTAAGTTCCCAGAGCCGAAGATGCTAAAAGCCAAAATAAATTTTCCCTACCCACAGATAAATATATTTTTTACTCATCAAATTGAGCTAACATCTTCCAATCTACCTTAGAGATACAACTTTTAGTGTTTCAATAAAAAAAATTATTATTTCTACTATCATATAAATTCCATAATAAATAAACAAAAAAACTGGTAACTTTAACTATACAGAACTATTGCTACTTAATTCGAAAAAAAAATAAGAAAAGTTTCTGTACCTCCCTGTTGAAAAATGCAAAAGGACTGGAAGTAACAAATATAATAAAGCGAGAGAAGATACTTCAAGTCAATATGTCACAATCAATACTTTTTGTTTACAACAATTAAACGCATCCTACATACAATGCAAGAACGTAACACCGAAATATCAGCATACATGAATCCCGTAACTCGTAAGCGATTAAGTCCAGTTCAATGCGAAAATTATATAGCTTTCCTCTGTATGCGTTATAAGCGATGAACGTTGGGGAACCGATAAATGTTTGAAACCTTCTCAGCAGTAAGTGATAGGTTTATAGTTTATTCAAACACTAAATAATGTAGGAGATTAGAATTACTCCCATCCATTTACAGAAAAAAATTATATATTACAAGCACTTAACGTCAAAGATTCTATTTAGTATTTATAGTCCTGGGCAGGACTTAATCGTCGTTTATCGTGAGGCCTGTGTAAAAATTAGCTACATACAGTGCTTTGAGAATTTTATCGAAATTTATTTTCGTGCTGCAGATTTCCGCTTGCAAAGGACCAATTTGAAAGTGTACAAGTATCTAATCCTACATTTCTGACAGCCAACGCTGACACTGCCAAACACTCTTTTTAGGAATTTCGATTTGTTACGCCTAGCGGTTTAGTGCTTTTAATATAGAATGACAGAAAATTCCTTATTTTATAGGATTTAGAGTGATGAAAACTATGTCCATTGACACACCGGTTCTGACTTCGAATCATTAGCTTATTACTGTTACGATTTTAAATCCTAATGGTGCTCTATGCCACCTATGACCAATATAAGGACAAATAAATGTGTCAATTGGCTAAAATCAAATTATATCAGAGAATCTAGATTACTCTTGACCTTGCAACCTTCATCTAGCTGCTGAGTGAGCGTAATTGAGATTTGTCAGAAGACGGGGAAAAGTTGTTATCTGACAAAATTAAAGATATTACAGAGAGTAGCTGTGTCACATATCCATTCTGCATTTATTAGACTTTAGAATTGCACAAAATGGCTAACTCAAGACATGGAATCTCTAAAGAAATAATTGCTATATATTGATGACACACCAAAGTCAAATAAATCAAATTGGGGTGCGACTTTAAAGAACTGTTATTCCAATGTTCCATCTGATGGTGCTAAGCCAGCAAAATATTTAGTTTGTGTCCGTAATGTTGACCTTGATACCTAAGTCAGTAAAGATAAAGCGGAGTCAAACAAGATCATAAGTTTATTTCTAAAATTGTTTAACGTTTTTGAAAGGCTGTATGTAAATTTATTAGGTTTTCCAAGGCAACTCATCACTTTTGAACAAATCTACGGATTAATGGAAACGATTGTGTCACGAGGACTATTAATTACATTAATACTAAATTTACGTATTAATATGAAGAAGCAAATTATGGTCTCGCTCTAAAGTTTGTGATTTTAGTATTTCCTATCCAGTGTGTCACAGTATAGTATACTTGGTCGATTTTACACTTAAATCGTGCTTTTAATATGCTATTAACCTTTAATGCACAAACTTCCGAATTTGCTGATAACACCGCATATGGAAACCTCTACAAAGTATCGGATACTTACAAGAACACATTTGGCAGCCAGTTTGAATCACAAGAGAGTAAGTGTAAATGAACAGAAATGTGTCCACGTAAGTTTCACATTAAAAAGGAAAAAAATGCTCTTCTGTTGTCTTCGAATATATAACCAGATAGTGCGGCCGGCCATATTCTCACAAAAGATATGGCAAATTACACGTTGAAGTAAGGTTAGCACAAATACAATAAAAATCTTTGAAATATATTAAGATTCCAAACGAAAATCTGGTATTTAATTAAAAGCATGGTAAATTAAAAACCGGAATGTAAGGACCTTAGTTTGCCATTGGTAAAATAAGTGATTGGAAAGAAACAAAGAATGCAATAAATAAGGTATACCACATATAAAGAAAAAAAGAATAATTAATTCATTTTCATAATTATACATATTATTATTAACCATGGTGTTATAGTATTTAAAAATAAAATATTAATTCTAACAGACAATAACTCCTATGAACGGTTGTTTTAGAATAAATTTACATTAACGAATTTTAATTACACTTCGGTGAATGTACATACTCAAGATGACCTATTTTCCAAAACTAAAAACTGCCTGCACTCGCCACGCCTTTCACTAGATTATATTCTTAGTTAATAATGCGTTTCATATGCAAATAAAATAAAAATTAAAAAATTTGTATACGTATAAGGATTCAACGTAACTTCAAATAGACCAGAGATAACTTTAAAGTACATATTTGCTTACGTATAGTATGTGCGTATTTCTAAACTTGGTGAATTGCACAAACGTTCTCAACAGGTTTATATTTTCTGAAGTGACTAATAATGTCGCTCTAACATAGGTTGATATTTACATCTGCATATGCCTTTGTTTTTATGTGATACTTTCATACGTTTACACATTTGTAGTTTTTTTTTAACATTAACTCCCATATACATATACATTGAATTTGGTTTTTATAAAAAATGTTGTTCGATTCTAATAAATTTATAATGTTCGGTATAAGTTCCACATACGTATAGTTTATTTGAATGATTAACTATCAGTTTACTCACCTATTCAATTATTCCTAATGGTATACAAAATATGAATGAATAATATGTGTATATTGTATACTCGTACTATTTTATATTCTTTTCTTTTCTTCGAACGGCAGACCGTCTGTACAACTTTATTAATTTTTCATTTTTATAAAGTTATGTATATTTATCCACATAGTTTAACTGAATATATATATTTTTTATACTTTCATACATATATAGAGAACGGTATTTTATTTTGGTGAATTTCATGAATTTCTTCGAAAAAATCTTGATGAATTTTCGTTAATGCACGACTCAGCACAGTTTTTGACATCAAAAGTAGTCGGCAACAAAGAATATTTAATAGAGTTAACGGAGTAGCTACGAAGAAATAACTGCAATGTATCGATTTTGTACACAAATAATTTGTTAGAAAACGAAGTTGCTTAACTGTAAACTAATTATTTTAATATTAATAAAATTAATATTCTAAAGACACAAATTAAATATTTATTTTCATATATGTATTCTCTTATATAATATATATATATATATATTTATTTATATATATATTTAATAACGCTTTATATATTAATTATTTTCCTTTTTTAATATTTCGCACAACACTAAATGCAAGATTAAATTTTATTTATATTTTACGACAAAAAAAGGATACAATCAGTATGTGTTTTGGTGCTTTATTGAGTGATGACTTGATTATTCGTTATCCTTGTATAACATTAGAAGAACAAGAAACTGTACAAAAAAAGCTTTACACAGCTTTTTCCGCAATAAATATGTTAAGTGCAGACGTAAACCTTTTTATATTTTAACATCTAATTTTGGGCTCTTTTAAGTTCAAACGGAATCTTTTTTGTTTCATAGCGTGAAATTATAATTAAAGCTGTTTGTTGTCTATTATCATATTTCCCATTGGTTTCATTTAATAATTACATAATTCTTAAAATAACATGTGTTGGGTTGTAATTCAATCCAAATAAAAAATACAAATTTATAGTGTTAATATTCTCATAAATTTTTATAATATTTACATTTTAGTTTCTAAACGGTAGGCTAAAACATGAAACTGTTTTAATTTTTGGATTTCCATACTTTCATCAAAGATTTTGATTGGTAATACATTTGAATAATTACTTAACATATTCAGATTACTCACACTAAAATTTTTTATATCTTCTTTGACGAATTGAATTTGTAGGTCTTTATGACAGATATTTCTGCAGTACTTTAATGTTGGAATCGGTTGTTGTCTCTCAAAATTAGAACATCGTACGGCCACATCGTTTGGATACTACTATATGTAGTAAAACTTTGTTTTCTAAACTTAAAGTTAACATTGAATTGTTTACATCTATACGTTTATCTTCGATCAAGATAAATCCCAAGATATTTAACTGATTTACTCCTTTGTATTATGGTTCCATTCAAATATGCTGAATAAGATTCAACCAATGATCGTCGTCTTAGCAGCTAATATTGTAGCAACAGTTAACTTATCCATTGTTAGCATATCTGCTATGAGAATTATGTCAAAGATAGTTCGCAAAACATTGTCTTGTGGAACTTCCGTGTTTATTTTACCAAAATTTGAATGAGTTTTATTGCTGGTTACGAAAAACTGCATGTAGCTAAGGGATTTAGAAAATAATAATAAAGCCGGAATTATATATTTCAATTTATAGAAAAGTCCAACATGCTACAATCTATCAAATTCTTGTTCAACTTCTAAAAAAACAATAAAATTTTCGTTCTAGAGAAGCAGAAATGTTATCAATAATTCAGTGACATTGTTGTAGTGTGTCATGTTTGTGTCTAACTCCAAACTGGCAATCTGGTTTAATGTTATCTTTTTTACAAAATGAGTAACGCTTATTTAACCTAATTGATCACTACAATCCTTCAGTCAGAATTACGACCTTGTTTCTCGCATCACTCATGTTTTGTGTATTTATTTAATCCCTGTGTGCGATAAATTTTTGAGAAACTTTTCATGGCAATTTTATTTACTCACATAGTTTTTGCAGAGAGGAAGTCGTCAGGAAATATTGCCCATATTTCGTTTTGTTCCGTTTTGTTTCGTTTTCACATTTCGTTTTCACGTTTTATAAGCCAACTTACCATCAAAATTGGTATTATTCTTAAGTCTCACAAAATTTTCGAAATGTTGGATAATAAATCAATATAGTGGGTCGCACATTTATAAGGTTACTTTTATTTTCCAAATATACTTTAAACTAAAAACTTAATCAATTGAGTTCCTTTTGATGATTTATTTATCTTTTCATGCACTTTTGGGAAATGCTGGCTAATCCATTATATTCATAATTTTTGATATAAAGTTGAAAGTTCAGACCCATTTTTACTAGCAATCTCCATTAAAAGAATTATATTTCAGGGGAACAACGTGAGAATTCCCAAGAATTCCTACTCAACGAATCGTTTTGTATCAAAAATTATTGACGTAATGTATTGACCAGCATGTTCCATAGATTTTAATCGAATGACACATATATGCAAAAATGGGGAAAAATTCATGCAAATACTTCTAAAACCTTAATCAGCAGTATAAAAAATACAATAATTAGTTTAATTTAAAATTAAAAAAATTTATTAGAATATTTATTTTGTCTTCTTTATAATGAAAAAAAAAACAAAATAAGTTGACCTTTTAATTATCATGAATTTGCCCTGAATAATAAATTATGGAACAAAATTCACATAACAACAACAATAAGAATATAAACATAGTATTTCCTAAAAGTGCATGCAAAGATAAATAAATATTTAAAAGCAACCTTATTGATAATGTTATAGTTTATAAATAGAAGTGACCTTATAAATGTGAGACGTACTATAAATCTGTAAGATTTAACAACATTTTCCGGTTTAATTTTTATAAAGATTTTAATGCTCTGTTAAAATTTGTTTTGTCTAACGGACTTCTAGTATTCTGATATATTTTTCTCTTGTTAGCAATATCTGTCTTCAACAGATAATTGTTTTATTGTGGTGGCGTTGATATACTTGCTGCTTCATGAATCAAAGTTGTAAATGATTCAACAGCATCGTCTAAACTACAATTGTTTTGGATTTGTGTATTCAAATTTAAATTTTGGTCTATTCACGATCCGAACAGTTGCACATCTGTGTTCAGAGTCATAAATATAGGACTGCGATCAGATCTTAAATCAGCACTATCTATTATATCTAAAAAGTGCTATTCCTTTAGAAACAAAGAAATCTAGAGAATCAGGTATTATAACAGCGTTGGTAACTAGTTAGCAATAACTACATCATAATCTTTAATTTTAAAAAGCTTTTACTCGTAAAATGATTTTCTGAGATTAGTTTTAATAATATTTTCAATCTCATTTCTATTATTAGTCCTTACGTTAGCGCTCCATACTGCTAGCTTTAGGGCCATTATTACAACTTGCCGTTAAACTTGGGTTTAGTTAAAAGTATCTTTAGCTAAAGAGAACTGTAAAGTTAACTTTGACTTATTTTTGTTATTACAACCTACAGATAAAATAAAGTTAACATTTTCAAAAATATGGCAGTATCGAAGCAATTCCGATATAACTGTTCACTTAAACAAGTTTTTTTAAACGCAGTGGCAACGACTGGTTTCTTTTTTTTCTTTTTTTTTTTGTTGTATTTGCTCATTTTGTTTATATTACAAGTTGCCACATTGAAAATAATGGATAATATGGTAAGATCCTCCCTTAGCTTAACGCTTACTTCTATCTTATTGGCCACTTAACGAAAAACTATTTATCTGCCAGTTAAAAACCTCACTTTAGTTAACTGCAAGTTGTAATAATGTCCCTTAAACTTATTTGCATTAACTTTGACATTATGTTCATTAGATTTTCTACTATTTTTTCAAGTTGATCCAAACGACTCTTCTTACTTATATTTGATGCTTAACAGCTCCTGAATGTGACATACATATTTATTATGATGTACCTCACTATTAGGGCCATTGCTTAATTGTGGAAATTTCGTGGACTATGTATTAAATTCATAATTTCTTTGACTATTCGAAAATGTTTTTGCATATTAATCCTGTTCAAAACGAGGTTTTGTTAGACTCGGCTTCCTTTATAATTGCCCATGTGATTAGATAAACAGTGAACACAACAAGCTTTGAAGCTTCTACGGTTTTTTGCCCTCTATGGTGGAGTAGTCCATACAGCATTTAACATGTATGTATTTTAAATTATGTTATTGAGGTCCAAATTGAACTATTATTGTTCGATTTTGGATCTAAGTCCACAAAAGACATCGAGAGTGGTTCTGCAGATGTTTAAAATCTTCGCTTTAACTTCCTCTGTGGGAGTTGTGGAATGGATATATTTTATATATTTGTTCTATATGATCTTTAATTTAATTGGTAAGTACGAAAATGTATATTTGACTTTTCTAAAAAAAAACTAACTACTTTTCTAAACGACCTTACCTCAATGGGCTATAATTGATATCTATAATCAATCATCAACAACTTCACTTATTTTTTATCATTACATTCATATTTAAAAAAAAAAAAAGATAGTTATAAAAATCTATATCTATCTATATAAAATAGATATTGGCACTAAATTTTTAGCGAACCGTGTGCTCGCTAAGTATTTTGTAAATTGCCATCGGTGGTGTAATCAAGGTCATCCTCTAATGTCAAGCCAGTTTTTCATTATTAGCAAATTGTAAAAATGTTAGCGACTATTAGAATTTTATTACAACAACTGCATGGAGTTGGATCAGCTAAATACCGATTACTGAGTAGCTTTATAGTAAATAAATCGCAAGTTTTATAAACTTGAAATTTAGTCTTAATTTGTAGCCTGCCTGCCCATATCGCACATACATCGTAAACTTTAAAGGCAACTTTAATTTTGTAGGACAAAACTCAATACATTATTTTATAATAAAAATCTATTAACGTACATAGATACTAGACCTATTTTATTTATTAGTTTGTAAAATTATCGCATTTATATTTATTTTATTTAGCGAAAATTTAAAATTTTTACACTGTGAATGGGATAAACACAATCACACATCAGAGACAAATGATGAATCTGCTGCTTCATAGCAGCATAACATCAACGTCCACAACATTTTCACTATTTACAAACGTTTGCTCTTTCCTCGGGTATCAAATACTAATATTAAGGCATGGTTTACTACCAGAGATAATTGATCTACTGCGTCCGGCATAGTTGCCGACAAACAGAAAATGACAGCTATATTAGCAGCACTTGATGACAATGTAATTTCGCAGATAGTCAACGTAAAGGGGTTTATGAATAAAACGGCTGCCTGAGTTTGCCTAACCCGTTATAACTGCTTCGACTATTACTGCATCCGAACTTAATAAGATTGCCCCCTCCATTATATGCCATAGATTCTAATCAGATGAGCCGAATACAGCACCAGCCAACAGACAATTTAATGAGTTGAGTGAGACTATCATTGAATTCAGCAACACGCTCCAGTTCACACTCACGTAAACCAATGACTAATCGCAATCGCTCGCAAGCCTCCGTGCTTATACCACTGACCAGCGTTGTCACTTGCCAAGTTTTTTCAGGTGCTAAAAAGTTTAAATTAAAGTTGTTTCCTAACAAAAGAAGTTTTTTCGACAAAATTAAATTTTAAATTTTTTCAATAAATTCAATAATAATAATACGAAAAGTTTATATTTTTAAAAAAAATATTGTGTATTTTACTAGTCCCGGGCAAAAGTAGCAAAGAAACATCAACAGAGGGCACCGGCCACCGGTGTTTCCTCTTCAAATTTTCTAGAAAACAAGTTTTTTTTTTTGTGTAAAAAAAAAAAGTTTTTTTTCCAGAAAAAAAAATTTTAAAAAAATTAAATTAATTAAAAAATTTAGTATCACCACATTCTTCAGCTACAGTAGAGAGAGTACTTTGTCGAGTTAATCTAACTAAAATAAAACTTAGAAATTTCATAAAATATCATCTTCAGATCCAATATTGACCTAACTATTTAAGATTTAGCAATTGTAACAGCTTCGACTTTTATGTTGTACCTGAATTAATTAAAATATTTAATACTAATGTATTGTTACGTTTTTACGTTTTAAAAACGTTTGAAATATGAGCTCGTTAATTGCAAATAAAAATAAATTTGTTTTCAGTTTTAATAAATTCTTTATTATTCGGACAATTTTGTGTGCCACTGTTCACAACTGATTCTAACAACAACAATAGCTTTATTTGTTATTCGTTTGTTTATGCCTTTTGCGATAAACAATAACAATTATTAACCAATTGTTCTGTAGATCTTTGTAACGGTGATCTTCAAACCACGATTGGTTTACTTCACATGCAACACAAGACTGACTGAACTTCTACTCCGACTTCGCATTCTTTGCCTTGCCTTTTATATAGCGACGTAAACACTCTGATGAATGTTCTCGTAGGCGTAGGTTCTAGTCTACGCCTTCACGGGAATTCTATGTATACATGTTGTTTACATTCATACATGCTTTGTTCTTTGTTATTTTTGTATCTTGTTTACGTTCGTCTCTTTAGTATTGTTGTTGTTTGTTGTTTACTTGTTTATTCCTTTTTTCGTAATATAATGTTGTTTTTTATTTTTGTTTATTCCTTAAAAAAGTGAACAAGTCCGTTGTTTTGTTTTTGTAGCTTTTGTTTAACATTTTAATGTTAACATTTTGATGCTGTACAGATTTTAATTTCTTTAATTTCAATTTTTTAATTATTTTTGAATTATTATTATTAAAAATTTATATTGTTATTAGAATGTGTTTAATTTCAATCCTTTTGCTAATCAACACTAACAAAATTGTCAGTGTTAGTACAAAGTGCAAGTGCCGGCATACGAATAGCTTTAGAGATTATTTTTGTATCGGGCGTTGCTGACAAGTTTGATGTTGTTATTTTGACTTTAAACTTGTTAGTTTCTGTTAGCGTAAAGTTTTGCTTTTGGGAAATTGGTCATCTAAACGATGTCTGCGTTGACCTAACCTTGAGCGGATGGTAGACAGGCTTTGGTTCTTTCTAATGTTGGGCAAAATAAATTTTTATAAAATTGTGGAGGAATATGTATTTTCTTAATATTTTTAGCTGTAAATTGTGATAAGAGCAAAGTTTTGTTAAGTAATATAAACTAGAGAAGTAGGAGACGATATAAGAAATAAAGAATGAGTTAAGAAAACTTTTGTTAGTCGTTCATGAAGTGTAGAAAGCACAATTTGACAATGATTATTCTAGACGCTGTTCGTATTTCAATCTGTACTGGGATACATTTTCTCAATTCTTCTCTGGTTACAGATTGTCTATCACTGCGACGAGATCTCCGACTTTAACATTGGGGTCTGAATTTTTCCACTTATAACACTTGTGTAATCTTCTTTCCACGGGATGGAGACATTCACCGAGAGTTTAGAGCACCTCCAATTCGGGCTAAAATTATAAAAAACTCCTCAAAGTTTAGTTTCTGGATAACACCAATTCCTTTCAAATGAAACTTTATACCGTATACTGGTATAAATTTCCACTTATATTTATGCGTGATATCTTGGGCAATGGCTTTAGCATCTTTATTCGCAAATTTAGGGAATTCACGTTTGAAAACTCTACCGCCACCAAAGTTTCTCCCATTATCGGTAACTACCTAATGAAGCGAGAAAAGCTTTTGATTATATTAATGGGCCAGCGAAGTCGATTCCTGCAATTAGAAAGGGAAGAGATAAATTATATATTTCAAATTTAATAAGCATTTGTATTCTTTTTAGCCAAATCAATAACCAAAGTTTTTACAGCGCGCAGTTCTTATTCATACTCAACACACGTAGTGAACGAAATGCTAGGTTAAGATCTTTGTTTGATCATATTAATTAACCTAAAGATGTGACCTAACAAGTACAAATCCTTGTTACATGAGACAATCTGTGGAGAATGTCTCCCTCTTGAAGTCAGATACTTCAATAACTTTTAATGAATTTCGTTTTGGCAGTTCAAATATGGGCTTGTAAAACCATGAGGGTCTGTACCACCATGTGGAGTTATTTACCAGATTTACATTCACGAGTTCCGAGATCAGCTGGGTTGAAATGAGTGGAGATATGTCGCCATTTAAGTTCCGGAACTGGGCGATGAAGACGATTCTATTTGCAACATATCTTTCACAAGTGTAGAGTGGTTTCGAAAGCCAACTAACGACAATCGAAGACTCATTTCGCTGGAAAACTTCTGTTTCACCGAAATTAGGAATGTTTAAAAACATTTAACAAGATTCGATACTAGTACTGCTCCGTTTAGTTCCAAGCGTAGCAGGCAGACTGTTTGAATAAAAGCTCCGTTACTTTTTGCATTAAAAAATATTAGAAAACATTGTGTGTATTAGTCTGACATCGAATATATACAGTAGCACGGTATGCTTATTTCGACGCGTCACAAAATTCATGAATTTGAGTTTTGTCGGATGAAGTGTATGGAAGACACTCTGGAACTCCTATTGTTTCCACTCTCGAGGGATCCGAAACGAAATCACGTTAAATGATTCTGGTAAAATATCGTTATCCCATTCCAATCTCTGTAGAGGCTTGTTTCATGGTTTTCTTTAAATGAAAGTTTTTAAGTGGTGTGTTTTTTGCCCTACACACCACTCAAATTTATAGTCCAGAGGATTGGACGGCACTGCACTATCTAGCACGTGCTAGTATGCCATGCAGTAGGGACCACGTGTAGGCAGCTTGTTAACTTGAATACTGCAAGACAAGAATCGTTCTAGAGGTCACGATGTTAGTCACAATTAAAAACTTTACCTTGTTTGCATGTATCCCATCCCATTAACAGGTTTACACTTAACACTTGCAAAAATAAACTAATTCTTGATTTACATAGAATATAAGAATTTAATTTTTTTCCAAAGGAAATAATAACACTATGCGACAAAATACAAAAAATTAAATATAGCCAACTACCTAGTTTAACATACTCGTATATAAAAAATATGACTCAGCTGTTATACTCTTTAAGTAATAAATACTATAATTTTTGTTCGATTTTATCAAACGAAGAGAATGCACTTTCAGAATGTCACCACTTCTTTTATAGTTTTTAATTAAATTTTGTAATTAAGAATGGCCAAACTTGAAAAAATGAGAAAACATAAAATTTTCCAAGTTTTCCCCATCAAAACTCATTTGATGTATGTTTGAACAAAAGGCTTATCTCTCCCCTTTCTAAAAAAAATTCAGGATTTTTAAAATAGGGCCAAACATATTTTGGCAATCAATAATTTTGTGTGAAAAGATCAGAAAAACAGTTTTTGTCACATAAAACCAATTTGGAGGGTTCGAGAAACATAAAAAATATATTGTTACGTTTTTACCTTTTAAAAACGTTTGAAATATGAGCTCGTTAGGATTGCAAATAAAAATAAAAATAAATTTGTATTTAATTTTAATAAAATCCTTTATTAATCACACAACTTTTGTGTGCCACTGTTTGCAACTTGTTTTAACCACAACAATTGCGTTATTTGTTATTCCTTTTTGTTTATGCCTTTGCGATAAACAATAACAATTATCACACAATTGTTCTGTAGATCTTTGTAACGGAGATCTTCAAACACGATTGGTTTACTTCACACGCAACTCGTCTTCACACAAGACTGACTGAACTTCTACTCCGATCCTTCATGCTTTGCTTTGCCTTTTATATTACGATGTAAACAGTCTGATGAACGTTCTCGTAGGCGAAGGTCCTAGTCTTCGCCTTCAAGAGAATTCTATGAATGTAAACATGTTTACATTCATACATGTTTGGATGCTTGTTGTTAGTGTAGGTTGTTTACGCTTGTCCCTGCTGTTGTTGTTGTTTGTTATTTACTTGCTTATTCTTTTTTCGTTGTACTGATGTTGTAGTTTTATTCTTCTTTATTTGTCAATCAGGCAAACAAGTCCGTTGTGTTTGTTTTTGTAGCTTTTGCTTAACATTTAAATGTTAAACGAAGTTACACCATTTCCATTTTCGTAACAATATTTTTGAATTCTACTCAATCTAGTAAACAACTTAGACTATGTAGATGTATTTTCACTGTCACACCGTGTAATTCTTACATAAGCTCCACTAAATACACCTCGCACAAACAAAAACAAATTTTCTTGTGTAATTGGCTCAGTAGACGTAGTAGACATCAGAAATAATGATAGTCACTAAACACATCATCTCGAACATTATTGTTTAATATAAAAATATAACGACAAAGAAAATTATTACAAATTTACAATTGAATTAACAAGTCTACCACTACAATATGTTGATTTTCTGGTCTGCCATTTTTAATATATATGCGTAAGATGATTTATTTTCTTTTTTCAGTAGTTTGAGTATGTTCATAGATGGAACATTGTTGAAAACTGTTCAATTCACCGACTTGTTATTCAAGAAAGTTGGGCAAAGAGGATCTTTGGAAGAATGTTTTTCAGACTGACAGTTGAGCCAATATTTTCGGAGGCATTGTTCACGTATATATTACTTTATATATTATTTTTATACTATCTGCTTTTTCTTTTAGCGTTAAAACTTTGGGTTTTTGAAAGACATTTATAATAAGTTGGATTTAAAACCGCCTTTGAGAACAATTTCTTTTTACATACTGTTTAATCACTTATCTATAGACACTTTCATTCATGTAAACTAATCCAAAACAAAGAATTTATTATCAGAATAGGTGATGAGTTTTATGCGGGGATCATCAAAACGTATAAACTTAAGCATCCATATCGTAAATAACATTATATGGAAGAATGTAAATAAAAAATTCCTTGAATATTTAATTTCACTTTCTGGACCATCACTTTTCCGGATATACACGCTTTCACATGTTCACACAAGACTTACTTATTTTAGACTTAATTATTTAATATTCGTACTACTTAATATTACTACTTAATATTACTTTGTACTTGCAAAAACCTAACTTATACCCAACTTGCTGTACGAATGAAAACTCTTCAAGTTGTGATTCAATGAATAAGATAAATAGCTAGATATACAAGATACAGCAGCATGTCTAAATACTCATACAAAATTTATAACACGTCATTTGAAAATTTATTAAAATGTCATACTCGTATGTATGAACATAAGATCATCTACGTTAAACATCCTCATTATCTATATAGATCAGTTTTCTCTAGATCAAAGAGAGTCCTGAAACTTAACTGCATTAGATACCGTAAAGAAATTTCTGGTAGACACTTGTATATTAATGCAATTCGTCTCAGGAATGAACTATCGAACGAAATTACGAAATTTACGTTTTTTAACAAACAATAATATACATGACATAATTATTTAAACATATTTTCAAGTTAAACAATTCATTTTTAAGATTATGATTATACGATTGTCAAACTTATTCTTATTATATCTTACCAGTACTACTAAATAGGATATTATCGTCTTATGTTTACGTTGAAATGAATAAAAAAAATATTTAATTTTATTTCGTAGTTTAAATCCAAACTCGGTTTCATTAAAATATAAATAAAAACGTCATTCTAAAATGGATATTATTTTGCCAAGAAATATAATGGTTTCACAAAAAGCAAAAATAAAAGCATATTAATGAATAAAATATAAATATTTTTAAACTAAATAAATAATAAAAATATATTATTTGAAAATTATCACATCTTCGGCCAAGTCCAAACAGCTGTTATATGTTAAGACTGACTTTTGCAGCTGTTTGAGTTTATGCATATAATGCAAATGATTTTTAGATCGGATATTTTTATAGGAAACTCCATCAATAAATTTGGATATAATATATGATATCCAAAATATATTCGTTTTTGGTTCAAAAACTTCCCATTTATTGCTAAAAGAAATTAAATTTAAGATTATATTAAAAACAAGGATTAAAATAAGACTTACTCAAGAACTTTACGCATCATACGATATATATCAAATTGGTAATCTCCAGTAGCAAGAAAAAGTTCTTCGTCAGTTGAAAGATCGTTGTAAAAACAATAGTCATTGAAAGTCATACGTGACAATGTGTAGTCAATAATTGTAGTTTTAACACCCTTAGTGGGTATAGTCAATTTTTTTTCACCAATTCTATAAGAAATATTAGACTGATTCGTGTTAAGAACTAAAATGTTACCCCAGTGTAAATCACGATGCTCAAACTGGTATTCATTTTCTCCAACAGCCAAAGTTAATATTATCTAAAAGAAAAACTAGAGTACTACTTGCACAATGATAACACATGTTACTTTTTTACTTGTTGTAATGCAGAAAAAGACTGTTCTGCGTTTTTAAACTGGAATGATTCCAGATCTTTGCCGCCGAAAGCTAATTCTAATATAATGTATTGTTGATTGCTTGCAAAACATTTTGGATGTTCGTTTTCAGATTCATTTTCCAAGTCATAATCTTCCCATAACTTAAGAAGATGTCTTGGGTATTTACCTTTAACACATCTAACCTGCAATGTACATATATTTTTTAGAATAATTTCAAATAATGTTAAATAGCAAAATACTAACTTTTTTTACACTAACAAAACTACTGCTAAGGCAGCAAAGTTCCATTGAAATTATTACCTCCGGTAAAATTTGTTCAAAAGTTTTTTGAACTTCTCCATTAATTAATTGTTTACCTTCAATTGGTATTACTTTTAGAACAGTCTCCTCAGTGTTTTCATAATTATTTTGTTGAATTTGTTGTCGATTCAAATGAAGAAAAACTTCTCCGAAAGCCCCTTCTCCAATTTTTCGACAGTTCTGCAAATAATCTTTACTGTATGCAGTCTCAAATGCTAAAACTCGACTTTGCCGGCAGCGCTGTAATATTTGCTGTCTAAAATCGTTACATCTTAGACTGTATGACGATCTAATTTCATTGTCATTCTCAAGAGAATTAGGTTTTATATAAAGTGATTTACGTTGACCTGCGACATTTGTTGCGGCTGTTGAAACTTTATCTCCTGTACTTCGTCCCTTAACGCACTTTATTTGAAGCGATTTTCGGTTTTTGTCATTCTCTAAGAAAATTTTAATATAAGATAAAAAGCTTTAAACTTAGCGCTAATTAAAATCCAATGTAAATTATTTATTGCAGCATTATATACAGTAGAAATAAATATGATTTATACAAAATTCAATAGAGCTGATTTTAATAAATTTTTACTATCTTAAAAATAAATGTTTATGTCCAATATCTAAACTACATTATATTCTTAATATTAATAATCATACCAATAAAATATTTTAGCTTTCCAATGCGGTTCATAAATTTAATTTTTTATTTAATTTAATGATTGAAATTTTTGTTACAGTGAAAAATTGATTTCCTTTAAGGTGAATATTCTAATATTAATTCCATGCAAAATTTTTGCTTCCTTCAAATATGTCATTAATGCTCTTTGAATTAAAATTACAACCAGATGCGTAAAATATTGTTTAAAAAATGTTTAGATTTGAGTAACAATTTGTTTCATAACCTACTCCTCTGCACTCCACAGCAAAGACACAGAATATATTCTCCTACTCTTGCGAGCTCATCTGCAGCCCCATTACAACACACATTACAATGCTGCGGAATCCAACATAGTACCATCGTGTTCCTTTCCAAGTAAGAGCCCTTTCTTGCAACTAATCGCGAGCTAACATAGTGGGGCCAACAAAGCCAACGGGTTTACAAAAACCGGCAAAATATGAAATTTAATTGACTTGATACGTGAGTTTAGTATTTTTCTCACACAGACTTCATACATATGCAGTTTAGCTCGTTATGGCTATACGCAGAATATAATTCGCAAACAACCTAACCAGATTTTATCTTAGGAACCTCTTAACAGTTATAAGCCAGAACCAAAAGTCTCTGTGTACACTTGTCCGATAATTATTTCTGCGGAAGCTGTAACGACGAGAAAGAGGTGAAGGTCCCAAAACGTTTTCTCTGTCGTTGTCCAGCGCTTGGCAGCCTAAAGATAATTTTTGGGCTCCCAAAATTTATTAACAGAATTTATTTAATAGTTTAAATAAAATTCATTATTACTGAGAGGTGTCAACCAGAAGTCGTAAGTCCGTAAAGATTGAATGACTATTAAATAGACTATCTACACCTTGAAGTGGCTCCCTATCTGGAATAATCACTATTGAAATCTTATACCTTAACGGTATAGTCCATTCACCATTACCTCCACCGCAAGTAATTTTGAACCTTTTTCAGTGGGGTCTAAGGACTGTTCCTGACGACGCCCCATATGATCAAAAACATTTCAATGTTCTCTATTTTCTGGTACGTCGTACCTCAAAGTCTTCAATTTGTGCTAATCGTTGTTATTTGCGTATACTTTTCCACAACAAAAATAAAATTAGTAAATTAAAGTGATATGTGAAGAATTCAAGAGAATAAATTCATCTGTTCTATGAGCATTTCTAAAAACAAATAGCAAAAATAAGCTGAATATTGAAACAGGTATGGGTAACACGCATACTTTTTTTGATAAAATATGTGATTTCCTTCACGTTTGTCTAAGAGAAATACATTTCATCATGCGGGTTTTATGAATAACGGCACATTAGGAATTAATTGAAACTTGGGATAGAAAACAGAAAGATTTCTGCTGGAGATTTTAGACAAACGTTATATGTTATCTAATAAAATAAATATGTGTTTCAAATTATGAGATCTTCGAGAATACATACATACATAATTGGCCATTACATCCCTTCAGTCAGGATTACGGCCTAGCTTCTCACAGAATCGAGAATCTTCGAGAATATTGTACGTTAAAACATTAATAGGTCGATTATAAAAGGCAACCGAACTTCAGCTGCATTGCCACCTGGATATCATAAATTTGTAATTGAAGAAAATTTTTTTTACAAATCAATTTATGTTGTTGCCAGTTTATTTTTTTAATACCATTCTTGACGTTTGACGACTAAATTAAAGCAATAGATTTTAATTGTGATGATAATTATTATTGTTTATTATCATTTCATTCATTGCAAACATTTTTGAATATTCACACAATAAAAAAAGTACTAATTGATCTTAAATACACGAAATTAATTCAAAAAATATGCTTGGTCGAGCGGAAGATCTCACGAATTCGGTTTATTTCTGCCAATTTTTCTTATTACGACTTTATACCGTTTTACCGCCATCTATGAAACGTTCTATTTTTGGAAACTGGAAACTTTATTTACTCGACTAAAATGGTTATAAAAATAATGTGACAATAAATTCAAAATTGGGCACGAAAACAACTGTGTCCAAATTGATTTCCTCCTCAAGCAGGCCAAACGAGAAAGCCTCACACGGAACACATTCTCAAAAAACATTTTTTTATAACTTCGATAACAAAGTGCGCGATCTAAACTCAGTTCAGAATTTGTGAAATACACAATATCTAGCAGGTTTAAACAACAACTTAGTCTCGACTAAATATTAACATTAACAATATTAAATATGATATTAATGCAATTCAAAACAGTTTCGAACTAACATAGTGTTGTCCTTATTTTTTTCACAGTGTGATCTTGTATTTTAATAAAAATGGTAGAATAACAATTCAATAAAACCTTTCTCATTAATTCCATGTATGTCAAACTTCGTCATAAATTCGTAAACTTAATACTTACCCTGTATCAGCCTCAAGTAGTTCAGAGATTTTCTCCATTTTCCAGGTTGCAAATTTATAAAGCAATGCGATGAATTGTTCTTCAAAATAGGGCTGGTTTTAGTACAATTTGTATTATTTTCATTATTATCCTTTTTAGAAACGAAACATACTTGTTTTCGATTCTGTTTAGTTTTCCATTTCCTTTGCACCATCTGAAGAGGCGATATTCCTACGGAACAATTCGAATGTTTTCCATGTTCAACTGACGCAAAAGTTGCAGTTCTTTCAATATAATCCTGATCAATAATAGCATTGTCTAATATTGGGGTTGCATTAAAACCAATTTCAGAAGAAACTCTTTTGGACACATCTTGAGTGTTAGAATTAAAGTTCTTTAATTCCCACAATCCTATTGGAGAGATCATACATTTAAAGGGATTGGCTTTTAATTCACTCCTGACTGGTGTAGACATAATTCGGGTTTTAATAATGCAATTACTTGATTTGTCTTTAATAGTTTTAGGTATTTCAAGAAAGTGATTCTTCCCTAGCAATTTTTCGGTCGAAGGACTCTTACAAGTTTCCTCTTGTTCTAGTATTAAGACGTTAGATTTATCATAACTGCTATTTTCATAACTGGAGTTCATATTAAAGGACGCTCTAATATCACGTTTGATTACATTTAGTTCTCGTAATAAGCTAAACGCAAATAAAAGTTATTTAAAATAAATAAGTTCAATTTCAGTTGACTTACGGCCTTTGGTCCAATAATTTGTCAAATGAATCCTTCCAAAGGTCATCAGGCAAAGTGTTGTTAGTTTCCATAATATCCATAAAAATATATTACTTCTTTATAAGGAAAAAATAAAAGTATATATGATATAAATACAAATAGTATTTATGCTATACATAGAATATAGTTATTAAAATTTAAAATTAGTGGCTATTTTGTCGTCACTACACTGTATAAACGTTTTTACACATAAAGCAACGAAAACCCTTTATCAGCATTGCCAGATTTTTTAAGTTAAAAGAAAACATGCTATATTTTTATCGTCGAAAAGTACTTATATGAAGGGAGAAAATATTTTTCCTAATGCCAACTTAGCGTTTTTCTATAAAGTTGCAATACCCTTATAAACATGTATTGGAACAAGACGTATTTAGAATAAAAGTATACTCAGTGACCCTATTTACACGAAAACAATTGTGCTGGCATAAAATAATGGTTTATAGGTTATGCTGTGGTTTATAGGCAAAATAGGTTGAAGAGCAAGGATGTTCGGTGACATAGTTTCAACCGGACTCACCCCCACATTAGCAACACAAAAGTAATACATACATATTTATAAAAATCAAATAAATACAAAAAACATTCATTCATTCATTCAAAGCTGTGAATATATGTATGTATACATTTGATACAAAATTAAAATTCAGCTCGTGTTTTTGAAAGCACAATAATTGTGCGGCTAAAAATTGATCTCACATTTACTTTGCATAGTGAATCATGCAAACTTCTTAATAATTTTTTGTAGAATAAAATATTACATAGAAAAATAATGCACAAAAAAGATCGAAATAAAAATAAGGCCTTTAAAACACAAATACTTAAAACACAAATACATGAATGCGTGCAATAACAAAGATTAAAATACAAAAACTTTAAACAGTAGTTGGGAATTTCTCAAATAATAGAATTTACAAATCAAGGCTGAGTCCTATAGAATCCGTCATACGTTATACTTAGAGTTGTCCAACTGAGTTTGGAAATGATACGTCTTGACAATTAAACTGATTTGCAATTTTCCGAAGTATATTGATCTCCATATGATGTTAATATTATAGGAGTCAGTCAATTTGTTGTGAGATATTCGCTTTGCTATCCGAATCTATTCTAATATATTTGGACTACTTTCTTTATTTTCCTTTCCACCGCCGTCAAACCGAAACCCACTTTTCATATCCACACTTCTCTAAAATTTCAGACTGTATCCAAATTTAGATGAAGAATAGGAACAAGCTCTAAACTGGGATTAGTTTGTAGGTGGACGGTTAGTCACCACTATGTCTATGGGACTATATATATAACTTGGAGACCAAATAGAAAGGTAACTATTTTGCCTTCAATATAACTAGGCGACTGGTTTAAGAATTGAAAAACTGTGTGTGCATTATTGAAAAAATATGTATACGAGCTTGCACGCACAACAGTCTGATTCATCAAATCTTATGTTTTTAGTTAGAGGTAAAAAATTTGAAAGGGTCATACCGTACCGTCATGTTTTATTTTCTTTTTATCCGCAGTATCCTACACGAGATAATAAGCAGAGAAAAACTGTATTGTGTGTGAAAGAAAAGGCATGTTCAAACCAGAATTTAACAAAAACTGATCGTGTAGACTTGAACTCCGTACATTTATTGCCGTAACAGCACTAACTAGAATAATATAAGAAATAAAATGATTTATCATATTTTTTCTGCATTAATACTAAACCTCCAAATTTAAAATTATTCTATGACTTGGCATCTCTGTTGATTTCGATTACATAACCTCCATTCGATTAAGTAGATCATTTGCAATTATATATGAATTCTCCAGTGGTCTCAACTCATTTGGTGAAAGCATAGCGAGATGAATCGATATACAAAACCTTTGATGAATATCCTAAGATCCAATAAACCAGGATTAACCCGAACACATTTCACATATTATCCCGATAAAAATGTTGCTCCGGCCGGTTCACAAGGTGCTCAAAAAATGAACATGTTTCAGGCAATCAATAATGCCATGGATATTGCTTTAGAGCAAGATGAAAGCGCTTTGCTGTTTGGAGAAGATGTCGGTTTTGGTGGCGTTTTCCGATGTTCGATTAATTTACGTGATAAATACGGAAAAGATCGAGTCTTTAATACACCTCTGTGTGAACAGGGTATAGCTGGTTTCGCAATAGGAGTTGCAAATGTAGGAGCCACAGCAATAGCCGAAATTCAGTTTGCGGATTATATTTTTCCCGCTTTCGACCAGATTGTCAATGAGGCTGCAAAATATCGTTATCGTAGCGGTGGTCTATTTGATTGTGGATCTCTAACATTCCGTGTTCCCTGCGGGGCCGTAGGTCATGGTGCTTTATACCATAGCCAAAGTCCGGAAGCATATTTCGCTCACACTCCTGGTTTGAAAGTTGTGGTCCCTCGTGGTCCTATTAAAGCGAAAGGTCTTCTGTTGGCATGTATTAAGGATCCTAATCCTTGTATAGTGTTTGAGCCAAAAACATTATATCGAGCTGCAGTTGAGGAAGTTCCTTTAGATAATTATATATCCGAAATCGGCAAAGCTGATATTTTACGAAAGGGAAAGGATGTAACACTAATTGGCTGGGGAACACAGGTGCACGTTTTACTTGAGGTAAATAGAAAAAAAAATCGTGTAGCTTAAGATTAAATATTTTATTTTTGCAGGTAGCCGAACTGGCAATGAAAGAATTAAAAGTTGACTGTGAGGTTATTGATCTAGTTTCAATTCTTCCTTGGGACAGAGATACAGTGGTAAAAGTAAGTCATATTTGGAGTAATTCAATTTTGATCACTAACAGAAAAATCATACTTTTACAGTCTGCAAAAAAAACTGGACGAGTAATTGTTTCTCATGAAGCCCCTCTTACCCAAGGTTTTGGTTCTGAAATAGCGGCATATATCCAAGAAAACTGTTTTCTTCATTTAGAAGCGCCGGTAAAACGAGTAACTGGTTGGGATACCCCATTCCCTCATGTTTTTGAACCATTCTATTTACCGAACAAGTTTCGCTGTTTATCTGCTATTAAGGATCTAATCAATTACTAGATTACTTAGAATGTTTTCCTAAAAACGGCTAGTGCAATTTAACTCTAATGTAACCGATGCATTTATATTTTTAGACTTATTATGAAATTAGTTTTTCATTTAGAAATGACGTGATTAAATTAAGTGTAGTAAACACTGTAATATATGAAAAGAGATCAGTGATATAAATTGTATGTAAATAATAAAGTCACATATTTTCACAAAACAATTCGTTACACATTTCTCGACAAATTTGTTAGAAGTCGACACAAAAAAGTTAACTTTGCTCTTAGCTTTTTATGTATGTTTAAAAATGTATAAAATATTTAAAATTCCTTTATGCCGCATCAATTCAGGCTGATTCTCATTTAATTAACTGTTAAAAAATGTATTAAGGTATAACACAATGTATTTGTACTTCAGTACCTGTTGCAATTATTTGTAACTTGAAATTCTGCTAGAACAAACGAAGAGAGTTACAAATCGATAAGGAAGGGCAAAAAAATAGTCTGAATATTAAATTGGCATTAAAAAAGAGTCAAAAAAATCCTGTGGTGAGTTGAACAAAACTTGCTAATGATACACAAATAAATGGTTATACAAAAACTAGAAACAGAATCTTATTTACTGGGTGATATGCAAGCAGAATTCCTTACGAGAAAACCCTTATCAGACAACAAAAAAGAAATTAAGAAACAAAATTGAATTTTGAGAAACATTCTTAAACCAGAGTACATTTTTTCTGAAATGATGGCAGAGCAGATGTTCGTTTGAAAAAATTTACAGCATTAGCTGTGAATAAGGCAAAAACAAACACTCATGGGAATGTAAGTTAGGTGACCACCAAACATAGTTACAATGCTTTTAATATTATTAGAAGGTAGGGATACTGAGTGTCTACTCATAAGTTTCAGAATATCTAAGTAAGCTTTTCCTCGCTTCCCCTCAATCTGTTCGAACAACTAAAATGTTGATGTAGAGGACAGATGAATCACTTGCTGCGAAAGTTGTTCAATACCTATCTAATAGTTAAACTTACCTCGGTAATTATCCACATCTTTTGTAAACAGGGAATTGTTTGTGGATAGGATACATATGGATTGCCTTATCCAAACCTCATAATAATTTGATTGTGACTGGGGCCTTTTTTATAGATAATTCATTCCTATCATTTCATGGGTTGAATTTGAATATGTTTAAAATTCTGTTTCAATGTGATATTTCTGCGAAGCTATCTCCCTGGTAGTTACAGTATATATAAAACTTTTTGATTGAGCAGCGCAGAAGGAACAAGGTTCATAGGTTTTTTCACTACATCTGTAATTTAATCGGAATATTAAATTTGTTACATAGTCTTTTATACGACAGACCGTTTTCAGTTTCTTGATAATCGTCTTTTTCACAATTTTGTCTATTATATATATAATATATATAAATATCATAATATAATATTTTATAGTAGTATATAACATTTAATGGGCATTTAATGAATAACATCCGAAATTAATTCAAGTTGTCATGTAGCAACTGGTGCCCAGTTTCCACCTGTAGCACTATGTTTGTAAAGTAAAAGTATTTGCATTTATTTAAAAAAAAAATTCAAAAAAACATAAAAAAGTGGTAGAAGAATAAAGAGTCACTATGGACGAAGAAAAGAGAAACCGGTAGAATTAATTTATCTTTATTCAGAAGATATTAATTTTTGAACAGTTATATTTAAGTCTGACACTAAAACGATAGAACATAACTAAATATTTTACATTATTTGTTACATATAGCGAACTTAATACTGTTTTACTATTTACGACAAAACCAAAATAGCTTAGATATATTAATAATTTATGCAACAATTAAAATAATTTACATTCGCAGGATCATCTTTGTACGTATGTGAATATATAAACATCTGATTGAATTTATTTACGAGATGTAAATGTTAGTGAGACACTACTGTACCAATATTCCATTGTTTTTATTTATTGCGTTTCTGTTTACTACAAAGAATAAAAGAGAAAGATACAACTGGTTTAATAAAAAATTTTAAGAAATTATATTGTCATTAAAACGATATTATAAATCGAAACAATTTAATGCTTTTAATCACACAAAGGCACAAATCTAAATTGATTATCAGATATGTTTATTTTCTTTTTTCATATAAGGATGGGAAGAATTATAAATAAATTATAGGATTATGTATGATATTTATGTACATTTATTTACGATGACATATGATTAAAGTCGTTAACCGTTATTGATTATTACTTTTTCGCTAGAGCTATTCCAAGTCCCAGAATGCCACCCAATACCAAAGCTGCTCCTCCCGCCACTGCCATGCCTTTAGCCATTTCTTTGTCATTTTGTTTCTTAATGTACTCCTTAGAAAAAGTATAATGTACGTTATTATTCAGTTTCAAACTCATTATTATATAATTTATTCACCTCCAAGGAACGAACTTGTTCATTTGATTCAATTTCTAGGAATGCTCGGCAATACTTAAGACCCTCCGAGTAATTTTTAATCCTAGCATTGCCGAAAGCCAAGTAATATATATAATCACGTTTGCCATCAGGATGTATGCGGGCTAAATCTTCTAGCATCATAATTCCCTAAGAATTACGTATAAATTTTGGTGAATCACCCGATAACAGTATGTGATTATTGTAACACATAAAGTCAAGTAAAACTGACCTTTCGGATGTCGTTCGTATATCGACTGCGAACTAAGCAGAAAGCATACTCAAATTTGGTTTCTGTCGATACTTCTCCATCCAGTTCCAGTTCGTGGGCATATTTCTTCTCAAATTTCTGAAATTCGACAAACGTCATTTCACATAATTACTACAGTTGTAAAGATATATGAACTCACTTCAAGTTCGTCCTGTGGAACAATTTCGTTTAGCAGTTCTTCCATTATTTGACACAACTTGCTTTTCTACAAAATTCTAAAATTAATTTATTTCTTATTGTTCACTCAAAACAAAGGTTCAATTGCGAAATTCACAGTAAGTAATGACGAATGCAAAAACAAATCATTAATTTTGCTGTTTAACCGCACTGTTGACAACTTAATTGAGTTACAACGCCAAAATCAAATTAATTAGACGGTTTTTCATTTGAATAATAAATTTCTTTCGCCATAAAAGTTCAAAAAGTCAATTTGTTATTGGTTAAAAAAAAAAAATACATACAAGGTGAATTTACTTATCAGGTGTGGTTAGCTCGTCAGGTGATTATGTTGTTGTATAGATATTGAGACTGTCAAATTATTGTCTGTTTATGTTTACATTTTGACAGTTTGAATTTAAATTAATTTAAATTTAAATTAGAAAAATGCATATCAATGAACATACGCAAAAAACAAATGTTTATAGACGTTTAAACGAAGAATTCGGCATCAGTGATGAACAAATGCTCATGATTTTATAAATCCTAAATTTTAAATGTATCAAACAATCGAGTATTTTCCCATTTTGGGTACAAACTCATCTTTAACTCAAGTGCCTTGCCGCATCATGTTTTATACATCACTGGCCGACTCCCAATGTTTTGCGTGCGTTCCTTGCACAATACTTTCCTATATACACATTTATATATACTTATGTACATAATTTTACTATTGTTTTCAATCTTTTTTTATTAATAAAAACGAATATTTAATTTTGAAACCAATTTTTTTATGTTTTTATTTATTTATTTATTTTATTGAAACAAAATTTGCCTGTTGTTTTAAATTTATTGTAGAATTGCTCACACCTGTTTATATATAAGAATTACCCAAGTGTTAAATTTAACCTAAGCATTGCCACTATAAAATACCGATATTTACTTCAGAAAGGCGAGCTTACACTGTACTCACAGTTTCACATCTTCACCCAGAGACCTGTTGGTCCATTGTGACTCTTCAATTAGGAAAAAAGGAAGCATAAAGAGAAAGAGGAAAAAGGAGGTAACAGAATTAAAAAAAAAGAAAACAAATGAAAAAGAAAGATAAGAATTCTCGCAAATTCTCTAAAAACATTCCCCTAGTCATTCAGTTACGTTTATAGACCCTATTAGATACTCAAGTCTGTAGCCTTTTAGATGTATCAGTACATCTGCAAATTAACTACGTATCAACTCTGTTTAGGTATCTGTAAACAAGGACAGTGATATAAACTATTATTCGTTATTTCCATTGCTCCTTTACATAATCTATAGAAATTTTAGATAATTATTTATTTATTATATTTCCTCCTACTAATCCTGTGTCTAGAGGAGTCATGTCTTGTTAGTAATCCTACAATAGTTTACATTACCTTCCTATGCCTTGAACAAGTTTGAGCCTTTGGCATAAAGCCTGGACAACCATACAGTCCGTTCGAGTGAATTAAGCGTCTCCTTAACAATCCGAAAGATGAATCCCATTAGTGGTATCACCGACTTCCCCTCCGCGATATCATCCAGCTCATCTCCAATTTTGTCGTAAAAACGCGGCAATGACCAGGTACCCAACACAGTTCAATCAGATAATATGACATAAGGCAATCTTTTACTCCCCCCGAGCAGATGTGATCTAATAATATTTGCTCTCTTCGGAATGTATTTCCTGACCAGAACCTCCGCCTGAAATTCCTCGACCCCTGCCCCTGTGTCCTAAGAGTTTTTCAGAACTACGATACTTCTTTCTTAGACGTGATATTTTGATTTATGTGCAAGATTAGATTTAAAAAATAAACCGTATGAGTACAATATGCAAGTTTTTTGAAATTTAAATATGGTGGTCAAGGTAAATTCACACAAAGTGATGTCGCCCAGATGTTAAACTTTTTATTTAAATTTACATTGTTTTTATATATCAAATTTGTATCTATTATGCTACTATTTTTTATATACTTTTAAAAATGCATTTATTTTTCACATATATTTGTTTAATTTAAATATGAAATCAAACAGAAAACCAAAGATAGGGTCAATTTAATTTGACGGAAGAGCCAACAAAAGCAGGCAGCAAATATTTCGTTTGAGGCCTTTTGCACTTTCAAAGTACTTTGAAAAGTCTTGAGCTTGTTGCAGAAAATAAAAAAACGAACGGGAGAAAGTTCACACTTTAATGTACCCGCAAAGTTGCTTATACCTATTTCGTCACCTACCGATAGTTGTGTACACGACAACAAAATAACAAAAGTTTATCAAAATAAACTTTGAACATGCAAAAGTGAAACAAATTTATAGAGAAAATGTAATAGAGTTTGTTATAATTTTTTAGAAAGTGTGTCTTTTTTGTTGTAAGTCCAAATGGAATTTAGTTGGAAAACTACTTAACTTTATTAAATTATATTAATAAACAATTGATAACGTCGCATGCGATTTGATAGGAAAAAACTAGCATTAGCAACCCTGTTTAAATAATTATATGATATTGCTTTTTTGTTGAGTGCTCCCGCAGTTCAAAGAAACCAAAAGGGGTCCAAATATCGAAAAGCTTGGAAAATTCTCGCCTTAAGTCATTATGATAAGAAGTTTTTTTTCTCGTCAATTTTATAGTTCGGTAGCCAAAAATAAAGAAAAAGTCGACTTTTCACAATTACATCACGCTAGTAAAATTCCCAATCTGCCTGTCGTTAATGATTTCAAAACATCGGACGAAGATATAAGAATAGATGTAAAAACTATTCAACTGTTGGAACGTCTTGCTCTTGTGAATTTAGATGGGGAAGGTGCTTTGAAGACGCTGAGAAGCAGTATACAGTTTGCAAAAAGAATTGAGAATATTAGAACCGATAATAAAAAACCTTTATATACTGTACTGGAAAACCTCCCATTACATTTACGTGATGATCAGGTAAACGAAGGCAACTGTCGAGAGGATATTTTAAAGAACGCAAAATTAGTTGAAGATGATTACTTTATTTCCCCACCTGGAAATATACCGTTGAAGCAGAATTAAATAACTTGTCCAATTTTAAAATAGTTCCGTAAAAACAACATTCAATAAATAAAAATTATATCAACCTTTAGTTATTTGAAAATGAAATTACTTAAGAATACTTTAAACGCTTTACGAGAAGCAGAGTATTTAACGACGAAGGATATATGGAGTACCAATTTACACGTTAAGTTCGATCCATTACTTCTTAAAAATGGAAGAATTGTGAGAGACCAGTTATTTAATATATGGCGTAGTACGAAAGTAAATTGGGTAGATCAATGTGTCAATACGCAACACGACAAACTTAGGTGTTCCGAAAATTTTCGATTATCTTTCATAAATAATGAAGAATTTCGAAAAAATTACGAACAATTTTGCAAAGTCAATGGAAAAGATTCTAAATCAGTAGAATTTAGGACAATTTCGAATCTTTTTGTTGATAGCAAATACGACGAAGGTGTATTTTTCGGCGGTACAAATGAAACGCCAATTTTAATAGCTGAATATTTTGTTGACATGAACGATGGTTTAGAGAAATTTTACAATATTCAACGGGAACGCAAAATATGGTGGATGCGATATTCTGCTAACCCCAGCCGATTTTTTGTGGAACCTTATGATCTTTGCAACGAAGGCATTAATGATAATTTGTCTTTGAAGTCGAAATCAATAACTATTAAAGCACAGTATGCGTTTGGCTTGGCTGAAATGGAGACTATAACTTTGGCTCCTCTTAATGAATCGACTTTCTTCGAAAATGCAAAATTTTCTGTAATACGATCAGTTATTAATTTGAACCTGACAACAACCGGTATGTTTTATTTTGTAAAAAAAATGAGTTCTTATTTAATAATTTTTCACAGCATTAATTTTAGATGGCAAAGATCATAATCGCGATAAAGCATTAATGTTGAATAGGAAATTGGCACCTTACCAGGTTTTATTATCACATTTAGCCGAAAAAAGTAATATAACAGTTTTTTTTTAAATAGTTACTGTAAATAATTTTTGACATTTTTTTCCAGACGAATTTTCAAATAAATTGATATTGCACATTGAAAAAGTTATACGTAACGCCGGTCTACGATTATACGATGTAACTGTGTATAAGGAATCGTTTAGGGAACTCGATGAAGACCTTACATATTATGACAGTCTTGGTATACCATATATAGTCACTGTTGACAAGCAATCAATTAAAACTGGGCTAATTAAATTGCGAAGTCGTGAAACAACTCTTTATGAAACTATCCATATTAGCGATATACCAAATTATTTATTAAAAATTTTTCAACAATAATTTAAATGGAAAATGATTACATAAAGTCACATAAATATTGGGAAACATTGAAACCAACCACTCTACCAATATAAAGCACAAATTCTAAACCAACAGTGCATTGTAGACGAGCTGATCCATCCATAATATTGTTCTCTCCACTGACGAAACCAAGAAGTTTCAAACGAACTAAAGTTGATATCTGTGACAGCAAATTACACGTAAGACCAACTTTTTCATCGAGTATTGAATAAAAAATTGCGAGCAAACGGTCAACACTGAAGGACTTGGGACCCACTGATGTAAACATTTTTTCTGTCACCTTTTAAAAATGTCCAGACATTAATATTTTAACAATACAACTTGGTAATAAATAGAATAAGTATTATTACTTTGGCTTTGGCATTAACAGTCTTCATACGTTTTCGTTGTTTACCATGGTATTTAACATAGAGCCGTTTATCTTCTTTAGCTGAGTTATTACTCGCTAGAAAGGCGGCAATTAACAAATACTTTGCATAAAAAGGAAGGTCCAAATTCTGCGCCAATTTGCGAATACTTTGATCCGAATAGATGTCTGGCAGCAATTTAGAATTCTGAAATTTATAAATTTATTTTTCTTTTATTGAATATCAAATACTATATTTGCTTACCGCTTTAAAAAGATCTTACTTTAAAAATGATTTCTTAATTGCAATGATTTTGTATAATTATTAACGAGTTTGCAGTCGGTTTGGCATAAGGACTATATATACAGTTCAAGTTTACTGGAATATATAGGATCGTTTTAATGTTAGGTTCGCAATTAGGTTTTTAAGATCTTAAATATAAAAAGACATTCGTTTTATATTAAAAACATGGAAATACATAAAAATACTCGAGCATCTCAAAGAATTATTTAATCCTGTCAATTAAAGTTACTATTAATTATAAATAGTATTATTATTGTTTTTCTCTTTTTCATTTAAATCAACTAATATCAAATAGGCAAATATAAAAATGTTTGATAAAAGTGCCTAAAGTGCCTTTTAATATGTGTTATAATTATAACTTTTTATTATAAATATGTAAACTCCATAATAAAATCCAAAAGAATAAAATAAATTATTTCGCAGGAAAAAATATTTGTAAGAGGTCAGCGCAGACGTTACTAGATCAAAAAATTCTAGATGGATGCCTGTAAAATTATGTGTAAGATAACATCTTATCCCAGTTAATTACGGGATAAAAAGTTTAAGTCTATTGTTTACTGATTGCATATACACAAAAACGACAATGATGTTGTAGTCCCGTAAGCAGCTAAATTGGTACGATAAATGGATGGGAGCATTTCCATGTCTGTTTCCTAATTATTAATGCAACAATAATTAATAACAACCGAACTACCAATTGTAGAAATAAGCATAACAATAGCAGCTGAATACCGACATTTTAAAATTGTATTCAAAACACGTTTGTTGAACAAGTATTCAGTTTTAATCACCAGCTGGATGCAGTTGCTGTCGATCAACCCCTACAACGTAATCAACGCTAATGAAACAACATGTAGACAAATAATTTCTTTTTCGGAAAAATTGTACGTTCGTTATTATATAATTGATAAAATCAAGATAAATATTTTGAATGTCTATAGAATAAATCCATCGAACACATTCAGTGAAGTTTAACCGACATTGCAAACAATCCTTTGATAAAAGAAAAAAATAAATATCATTTATTACCATGTGATCAAACGAAGTTACTATAGTTAAAGTCTAAATCAAATAATTCAAAAATCACATACCTTATTGAAATCATCGGAGCGCATATACACCTGAGACAATGCTGTTCGTAAAGGAGAAGCAATATTTCGCCATAACTTTGATATTTCTGTTATTTCAATAGCTCCATTTAAGACAGGTTCCATATAAGTTAAAAACAATTTATTTGCTGTCATTTTTAATTCTGGAACATCCCGACAAGCTTTGTAAAATACACTTAAAAATACATTTAAATAATTACAGAAAAACTCATGCGTTATTTTCTCCACTATATTATATTGTCGTAAAATATTCTCTTTATTTCTTATCGTCTCGCTTTCCCATAATTCATTGATGTGAATTTTTAACAATTTAAGAGCAATTTTGTATTGAGTTCCTAAAATTGTTAATGTTTCCGATTTCGAATATTGAGGACATTGTATAGTAATGACATCAGACAAACCAGTTCTTAAGTGGTATTTTTCAAATGGTATTTGTGAAATTAATATAACGCAGACGTTAAGACCAGTGAGATCCTGTATACGTAGAAGTGAAGGTAATATACTGTACTCCATATCACGAATACGATCTGCATCATCGAAGGCAATAATATAATTGCGTTGAGTACTATGACTGTTACATTTTTGGAAACATTTAAGAAATTCCTGCAATGATTCACATCGTTCTTGATCTTGCAATTCGCTATTATAAAACAATCCATCCAAAATATTTTCCAGAAGAATTTTCATTGAATAGCATTCAACGCAATTTATCAGAACACATCGAGTTTCCTCATTTTCGACCAAACTCAAAAAGTCTTTAATAATACAAGTTTTTCCTGTCCCAGCATGACCATAAACAAATATTGTCCGAGGGAAGCATTCGTCGGTGTTACCAATTAAATCAAAAAGACTTCGAATGAACTTACTTCGGCAAGGATATTTTGTTTCCAACTCTTTCATCTCCATCGACTATTCTGCCTTATATTAGAAAAAGGACTTTGAAATATGTAAAATATACCCCAAAAGTAATGAACACATATATGTATAACATTTTAAGCCGCAGAGTTGCATTTCGAACAATATATTATTAGAGATGGTTAAATGAGTGATGTTTTGATTATCGCACTCGGTGCATATTTTTGAAATTTTTTTCAAACATAAAAATTTCATTTAAGAAATTTTTTTTCAATTGATATTTATTGTTTTGTTAAAATAAATTAAAAGTGAAGAAAATTGTTTGAAGAAGTAAAAAAGTATAAAACATGAAAAAATTAATATTGAAATGAAAATTAAAAAAAACTAAAATGAAATGAAAATGGATATTTAAGTCTAACAAAAGAGCAGCAAACGAAAGTTACTTACTTACTTATTTAATTGGCCATTAACGACCCGATTAACTGCGCTTTTGATACTTGCGCGCCTATGTCAGTTGATCACAACAATCGATGACAGATCCTTTCAACGCAAACAAGGGCATCCTCTTCGCCGACTCCCTTAAATCCCCGCATCAAATACCCATCTCGCCAGAATATCCTCCTCAATTCAAACAAAATGACCGCGCGAGCTCAGAAAATTATCGCCAACTCGCACTGGACCGAAGATGTTACATAGGACTTTTCTCTCGAATACTCTTAAGGCAGGCTCAATTGACCACTGAAACCTAGTAGCATCTGTTGGCAAGAGTGGTCCTGTGCTTGATTTCCAGACTGACATCATTTTTGGTGGTAATCGTGGAGCCAAAGAAAATAAATTCCTTGACTATATCGAAAATACAGTATCGGCCGTAATCTGAAATCCACATTCCTCTACTTGGCGATAATATATAATTCATTATGCCCTCATTTACTGCCAGACCCATCTTAGAGACTACCTACCTTGACGGAACTGCTGCAATTGCTCAAAATCAGTGCATAGCCTTATCAGCTTCGCAGTTATACCGAGCTCAGACATTGCGGCAAAAACACGAAGTCTGCCTTATAGTCGACAAAAAGATGATGTGTGTAGACATGTTTTTCGTAGGCCTTTTCCAGGATTTGACGTAGTGTAAAGACTTATTTATACATTAATCTTTTAAATAATTTTTTCAAGGCTTAATTGGTACTTTTTTATTTTTGAATGACCTTAACAACTTCGTGCAAATATATGTAAACCAATTTCTCTACATTTTAGTTTTTTTTTGTCTCAAACCGGAAATGGGAATCTTCGAAAGATACTTTAGTTCCAACAAAAGAGTGCACGGTTCACCATCACTGGTGTCTATGTACTAAATCCACCCCATATACACTTCAACCACTCTCCCCCCGCGGACTGCCGTAAGGTATTACTTCGTGGAGGGCTGGTTAGCTTTAAAGCTTTATCCTACTAATTTAAATTTCGCCTCCAACCTTCGGAGTTCCAGCATAACTTCAGCCATTCTCTGGCTGTATTAATTGGTACCATAGAATTCTAGAATTCATCACCTCTTCCATAAGCCGGTTTGATACAATACTCGTTTCACAGCGCCATCTAAATCTGGGGCAGCATGTTAGAATGTGCTTCGCATCTTCCTCCTCATCTACACAGTTTGGACAAATAGGGGAAGTATCATGTCCAAATCTGTCCAGGTACTTCCTGAAGCATCCATGACCAGTTAGGAACTTGGTCGCGTAATAGTTCAGCTCGCAATGATTGTTCTCCATCCAAGGGGTTATATCAAGGACAAGGCAAAATGTCCACCTTCTCCCATTGTGACTGCCATTTGTGCATGGAAGTCCTTCTTTTCTTCTACATTTTACGTGTGTGTGTTGTTTTGTGTTCTGTTTCGTTTTTATTTACATTCTTTGTTGACAGATGTCTCGTTCTTAATTTTTTATAACTACACAAACGTTCTTATGGCAAAGTACGTTACATTTTTACGTTTCCTACGTTTGGTTAACCAGAACATAGGACTTAATGCAGAATTCTGTGAGTTTTGAAAATGTAAGTAAAAATCTTACAACAAATTGTTCTTGTGTTTACACATTTGGTGAAAAAATCCAAAACAAAGTAAAATGAAAACAACTGCCTTTCATTTTCTTTTCCACGTCTTATTTATTTTAGATGAAAACTTTTATCCTATTTTTTATATATTATTTGTTTATATAGAAATGCATCCTTGATCTAATGAAGTATGTGAAAATAAATGCAACAACATCAAACATTTTCAGGTTCGCATTTCATTCAAGTTTAAAGCAATATCCGCGGATACAGCATTTTTTTATCTAGCAGTGACAAAATATATAAATTCAGAATGACAATTAAAAAATGTCCTAACTTCTTACTTTATTATCCCCTATTTAGTTATTTTAAAGGCGGCACCGACAGAATATTTAACAGAGTTGTAATTATGGCAATCACCGTTGTGTACTTATTCAATAAACGCTGAGTCGCATACATTTTACTTGGACTTTTCCGACTGACAGCAAAATGAAAACATATAAGGTTGACACAATCAGAACAATGACGTATATTGAATTTGTCTTTCCTACAAATAAAAATCTGAAGAAAAAAACAAAACGAACCAGCTGATAGCTGTCAAAGTGCTCAACACAAGTTAATTAAAGTTAATTGCACCACAAATTTATGCGTTGCGTTAAGAGATATGTATTGAATGAAACAATGCACATCGACCATAATTGACAGCAAATGCTCTATATAGTACTTCTTTGTCAGTGCAACGCATAAACTTGGGCAAGTTTATACTTTCAATTTATGTCAGCAGCGATAAGCTCGTTGGTGGTGTTTTTTTCTTTCGATTTTTTTGTTGTGCAAATTGTGTACTTCAACATCTATCGGTTGGTGTCTTTTAAGATTTTTCTATTAAAATTTCTGTTTTGCGGAGGGAAATTCAATTTACGTCAACCTCAACCTTCTGTTAACCTCATTCGTTGTTACTTTGCTGTTATTTGAAGTATAGCGTATGTCGATTTCTATTTGACACGACCTTAAGCTATGTATTTTACCTACATCTTATTATTTATTATTTTACATAAAGTATTTATACACCAATAAAATAAATAAATAACAAAAAGAACAGTATAATATTACAAATTCAATAAAAATGCAATTACTATTAATTATTAAAAAAATAATCAGTTGAATAGTGCTTTATTGCGTTTCAAAGCCATTATTTCATGTATATATTGTATTGTAAACTAGGCCGTGACTGAAGGGTCGTAATGGCCAATTATGTATGTATGTATGTATATTATATATATATATATATGAAGTCGCTGTAGTCTAGTAGGTAGTGTGTTGGCTTATTAGACGAAAGGCCAGGGTTCGTATCCCCGGTCAGTCACCAGCATCAAAAAAACGAAAATATGAAAAAATACTTTCTTCGGCGACTTGCCTCCTCAGCGATTTCTGGCAAACGAACTCTGAGAGTAAATAAAATTCCGGATTGAAGAAGCTTCTTCAAAAAAATCCTGTCGTTCGCGGAGTCGACTTATAACTTGTAGTCCCGCCACTCATGTATAAAATTTAACACACACAACATAATGGTGAGAAGCTGTAATCCTGACTGAAGGGTTGTAATGGCCAATTATGTATGTATGTTATGTATGTATGTATATTAGCTTAATACTGAGATTTCCGTTCATAGTTATTATTAAGGTTTTCACACATACTATGTGTCAAAATGCCAAAATATTGATAGCTGTGATATGGGCTGCACACAACTTTTTATTCAATTTTGCATCACTTTTTATCTTCGAAAGATTTCGTATATTCGTTAAGAAATCAACAACAAATTACAGAGACAGAATTTTTCAGCTATGTTTGTTGTCGGTTATCAATTTCGCTTCAATATTTGAATTTATGAGTGTGTTAAAAAAACTGAGTGTGTACAATGGCAAATATTGATCGTGAAATCTCCGGATAAATTCCTGGCTATAATTTATTAACCAGTTTTATTCAGCTTTGGAAATACACGCAATCACATTTGCCAAACAACACTTTACCCAACATGAAAAGTGAATTTTCATGTCCAATATCGGAAAAATATTCTTTAAGTAAATAATGAAAGTAATCGCATTTCATTTAAAAAAATTTGTTGTTCATATGTATATATAAGAGGATTATAGGAAAATAAATAATCCAATGGGGTTTACAATTCACTGTAAACCATACAAATTCCAACGAACTTCGCATAGTTACATATTTTATATTTTTAATAATTTTTAAATTAAGTCTGAAGGACAGTTATAAAATTTTTTGATTTATTAAAAGCCAGTTTAGATTTTCATATTTACTAAATCTAGGTTGAGTTTTCGACTGGATCAGCAGATTATATTTAGGGCTTAAATTGGCTCCGGCTGTATAGGAGATTGTTGTCGTGCTGCCTTTAAAGTAATCAAATACGTATTCCATTTTGAGCATGCAGCCAGTCAGCTTGGAATTTGTTTGTGGTATCAAGCTTCTATTACAAGTCCTTGTAACCAATTTTATTTAAAACTACGTTAGGGAAATAATTATGCCTACAAGAGAAGAAATCAAATATGTAGCAGTTATGCTTGATAATAATATTTAATATTAATAAAACATATCAAAGATATGTGGGCTAGGCAGGATCAGCGCGTACTTTGCCGTTCACAACTAAGTTCACTCGATGACTAATTGTATTGCCCAATGTGACGTAAGCCCTTTTGTCATGATCCGTTAGTGCTGGGTTTGAATCACCTCGAACTTCGGATGCAACCAGCTAGTTCCCTCAGTAGCCATAATGCCCAGATATTCAAATGTTTTGTCGCCCAAAAACCCATGACATGTAGGTGTTGTACCGATTCCGTTTCCTCCACATCATGGTAACTTCTGGCGTAATCTTTGTGGGCTGTCAGCGAATTTTAGTATTCTTGATAGAATTCGAACCTTTTTCTTGTCGAACTCAAGTAGTTCCCTGGTTCCCTCGCTGTCCATTGCCTTGCATGGCAGTTTTGAAATTCGCCAACTATGTATGTTTTACCGCCTACGGTTTTTTGAATTCCATTTCCAATTTGGAAATTACTATTGTAGGGGCGTCACCTCCTCAGCCATCTCGTCATTTCGTATTGCAGATATGCAGATGTTATCAAGAAGCTACTGCTCCCGCGTATTCGCATACTTCTACGATGAGGTCGGGATAGCTGATCTTTGGTAAAAAAAGAAAGTTGATTACTTTGCTGAAAAGTACGCAGGTCCATAACTTACCGTTTGCCAAGGGACAAAAGGTATGTGAAAATTATATCCTAAACCATGAAATCTATCTCTTATGAGCCAGGTCTCCTCTAGATGTTTTACTTAATACAAAGTGTTCCACAAAACTGATAATATTTTATATATATATTTTTTCTAAATAATATATTCCCTTCCTTTCAGATTTTCAGATTTTTTGAAAACTCCAGAGCGTTTGAAGATTTCGTTGATACGACTATTACATTATTACTTCCTACAATAGCGGTTGATTCTCATTTTACATAACTTCGCAATTAATTTGAATTTTTTCAGTGTAGTTATCGTGTACTTGGTAATCGTTTTTTTTTTTTTGATAAACATAGAGAGGTATTTTTTTTATCAGGAAAATCATTCTGAGTCAACAGTGCAAAGAGGAGCGGTCAGACGTTTTGCGACTATTTAGATTGTGAAGTTTTCATTAGAAAAATAATTTCCAAAATTTAAATTTAATAATCGTGTAGACTGCCCAGAGTCCGCGATTTTTGGAACAGATTTTGTAATTGTCTTCTTTTCTTATAATCGGTTTTTGGAGTTCCATTCGGAAATACGATGACGGAGAGATACACATTTGGAGGGTCAGTCGCCCCAATAACTTGCCACGCTTGGAACAAGGATAAAACTCGTAAGAATTTTTCTTTGCCAGAAAGTGGAAAATATAAAAAGTATTGTGATAATGCGTTTATTCCAAATAGAAATTGCGTTGTCTCCAAACAACAATGAGATTCATATATACAAGAAGGATGGGAACGATTGGAAGCTTGTGGATGTTCTCAATCAGCATGATTTGAGAGTAATGGGGATTGACTGGGCAAAGAACACTAATCGCATTGTCAGTTGTGCAGCAGACCGTAATGCATACGTATGGCAACAGGGTGAGGAGGGAAAGTGGAAACCTACGTTAGTACTCTTGCGAATTAACCGGGCTGCAACTTGTGTGAAATGGTCTCCAGCTGAAAATAAATTTGCTGTTGGTTCTGGAGCAAGGTTGATTTCCGTTTGCTATTTTGAATCGGAGAACGACTGGTGGGTGTCAAAACACATAAAAAAACCCATAAGGTCAACTATAACGTCTTTGGACTGGCATCCAAACAATGTGCTCTTAGTAGCGGGTTCGACTGACTATAAGGTATTCAAATGTATTGGTTAGATGAAAATGCTTATAAAACTAAATATTTTGAAAAAATAGGTCCGTGTTTTTTCAGCATATATTAAAGATATTGAAGATCAACCGCTTCCCACTCCATGGGGAAATCGTATGCCTCTGGGTAATTTGATGGCTGAATTTAAAAATTCTTCATCCGGTGGTGGATGGATTAACAATGTTAGTTTTTCTCTCGATGGGAATAAAATCTGCTGGGTTGGCCACGATAGTTGCATTAGTGTAGCAGATGCTACAAACGGCAATTTAGTTATGCGTTGCAAAACAGAATATTTACCATTTTTGGCTTGTGAATGGATATCGCCAAACTCTATTGTAGTTGCCGGCCATAGTTGCGTTCCATTGGTCTATAGTATAAAGGATGATCAGTTGGTGCTTGTCAATAAATTGGACAAATCACAAAAAAAGGAGTCTAGCGGTATATCGGCTATGCGCATATTTCAATCCTTAGATAGAAATTTACGTACCGAAAATTCTGATACCTTTGTCGATACAATTCATCAAAACGCTATTACTTGTATTCGCTTATACGCTGGAGAAAAGTTAAATTGCTCGCGTATTAGTACTTCTGGAGTCGACGGCCAATTGGTAATTTGGGATATTGACTCCAATGTCAGCGCTTCAATAAAAAATCTTAAAATTTAAATGCATACAATTGATTTTGTGAAATTTTGATTATAATAAATTTTTAAAATATTTAACATAAACATTTTATTTGGTCTATTGTATTTTAATAGGCGGTAATTAACACAGGGGTAAACAATTGACTTCAATTGGTTGTTTTATAAACGGCTCGATTACGGACGGTAACTGAATTCTTGTTTCGAGCTGGCAAAGCAACTTAAGTTTGCTTGCTGTTTATAGTAGGCCCACAAAAAATCAAAATTAAACATTTGCAAGAAACATGAATGGAAATTTTTCAGTGTAAATTGGTTGCTTTTTTTTCTATTTACTACTCCACACCTTGGATACTATTAGTGTCTAATAAAAAGGATAAGCGCATCCAAAATTTTTGAGCGTTATCTTATAACAACTTTATTTATCTGGCGGATAGGGAGTAAAGCATTGGCGATAGCCGGAAGTATGTATTAACACATTACAAGACCATCATGAATGCATTACTCTTAACTCTGAATACTAAAGTTTCTCGTTGACTAAATAAATATGGACATACCTTAAAATACACATGATTGGAACCAATGCCGAGGTCCTGAATTGCTAGTTTGTGTCAAAACATGCAAGTTGATAACAGTAGCTTTATATTTGTACGTACTTGTGGGATCAAGCTTGAAAACTTTACAGAAAAGAAAGTTGAAGCATGTTGGTTAGAAGGATGACGGACTATTATAATTGTGTTGGAGAGATGCCTTAGTATTGTCATACGACCCACCGTATTCCAACCAATAATGCCAGTTCTCTGCCTAGCACCTGATATGTAACCAGGTGTTTCCTTCACTCTTCACAGGTTTTAAGAACGTTTTGCGTTGATTCATTCTCATCGTAACAGAATCTACATGTTGGTGTATATGCAAACCAAAATTTCAATAACTTTGATGGCATCATCAGGATTACGAACTAAAGACAACGGGGAGGACGGTAGGGATTCGGACAAGGGTAAGAACAGAATGGCAACATCGGACGGAGTCAAAAGATTGTTGATGTCTTTTGGGGAGACGACAAAGCAAAGCTGATGGTGGTATATAGAGGTATCAGCAAGGACAGTTTCTAACGGAATTCTAGGGGATTCTTTATTAATTTCAGGTGTCATAGAGGGTATAGACGATCTATCGATGGATTCTGAGAATAGAAATGAGATAAGTGTAATCTCTGCTCCAAATCAAGAATGGGCTTTTGGATCCACACTGCGGTTTCTGAGTTAAAGAAAATTTCGTAAAAGTGGAGAGGGAGGGATGCCTAAGATGATATTGATAATATTGGAGGAGAGTTGCAAAGTTATAAATAATAATTTACAGGCCTACGAATTTTCTCTTTCGAAAATCTGCCCCCGACGGCTCGCCAATATCTGTCAATACTGTGGTGGATACTGTTCACTACAGTAAAGTTGTAATTTCAGCTAGTTCGATCATTATTGGTAAACCAATTACTGCTGGTACGTCGGAAGAGAAGATCAACTGGTTGAATAGAGATAAGAAAGCGGAAGGCAGTGAGTCATTGACTAACCTCCTTAAGATACTTTTATTCAATACTGTTAAAGATGATCCTATTCTACAGTCCTATGGTAAGGTGCAAATGATGTGGATTTCAACGGTGTAGATCGATTAAAGGGAACAGGAAATCTTATATTTTTCTGTCTGAGGCAGTAAGTTTAAGCTGGACGTAATATGTGCATCTGGGACTTGAGGCCAATATTTAATCACCAATAAGAACGGTGGTGAAAGAAAATGAAAGCCTCGTTACTAATCAATGGAAGGTCATATCTTCACTGGTTTCTACCTAGAATCAAGGAATAGATTTTAGATTCGCTGGCCAGTAACCTCTTGAGGTACTTGATAGCATGAAGGATATTATAAAGTTCGGTCTGGGTAAGGCTAGATTCCGCTGTGCGACATCTAAGAGGAATAAACAGGCTGCGGATGGAGAACTCAGGAGACTATGGCCCTGTATCAATAGAAGAAGGAATTGAGATATGACTATTCCCCCCATCGGATTAGAACAAGGTGATAACGTGTATCCCAGTAAAGAAAGAACTTAAATTAACATATATGTATATATATTTGTTATGATGGCGATACAACGACGATACTGGGCTCGATCTACATGCCAATTGAAGCCGCTGACCATGAAAGGATTTTATTGACGTTATGGGCTTAATTCTCGGCTATGATGCCAACGCACATCATAACCAATTGGGTAGTAGATTTTTGATTTTATTACTAGTAGAATTAGCCTAACAGACGCTATACACCTTCGTTTAAGGCGAAAAATAAAGGACGCGATCGAAGTGATTACTTTCTCCTTAGTAGATAATTCTAATCTCGATGGCCCACTCGTTTACTCTGTAGAGCAGTAACATCTGGATTGGTGGACGGCCGAATTCAAAGCGGAAAGATCAACTGCTAAGAGTTTGTTTAATAGGGCCAACTATTTCGTAGGAAAGTGAACTGAAATAGCTATAGGGAGAATCTCAATAAGTATAAAAGGGATATAATATGGACAAAAATTATTCCGTGCGTGCGAGTTTGTTTACTACATGCAACATGACTAGAAGGCGGAGAGAGGTCAGTGAAGTTTTTATACCGAAAGTGGGAGAAACCTGTCTCAAATCCAAAGGATTTCCAACCCATTGGTCTCTCGTCTCTTCTATAGTAGACATTACACAGACCGATAGTTTTTAGAGTAAAGACTCGAAAGTGTGGACTGATATTTTTTGAAAGCAGATCGGAAGTTATTTGTTATGATAAAATAAGTACAAATGATGGAAAAGTTTGTATTAACTATTTTAGTAGTATTCTATCCAATATTTATATACATTTTTTCTACAAGAATAAAATAAGAGTACCTAATTGTATATTGTATACCTTCTTCCAAGTTTCATTGATTTGAAGTTTGAAATTTTTGAAAGTTATTAATCTTGGAGTCGTTGAGTATATAAAAGTACATAGGAGTGTATGTAGGTATATACATCTATAATGTAACATATGAAAGCAAAGATTCTAATTTTATTTTTGTAGAACAGGAAAGTATAGGACCGAGTTTTTTTAAAAATATAAATTATGAGTGTAAATTGGAATACGCCTTATAAGTTGTTGCACAACAATTGATCCACTTTCTACAGTCTTGACTAGTATTTGCTTGAGTAACTTTGTATTACCTTTGTAAACAGTGAATCCATTGGATATTATTTTTATTTAATGTACTACATGCCAGTAATTTTTCCTTTAAAATAAGTTACTCAATTGTACATTAAAAGGTTTTCTTTAAAGTCAATTAGTGAAGTTGGCGGTGAATTATTTTAATTACGGGCTTGTATGTACATTCATCTCACCATCTTCTGCATCGCTTAGGTCTGAAGTTTCTTCTAACTGTTTCAATATTTGCTCTTCATAAATCAACGTTTTTAGCCCTTTGGGGGATAATCAAGAAATTTGTTAAATGAACATTCCTTGCATTTCCAGAGAAAATACAGCCACAAAGTGAATTTGTCAAATATGTGGACGTGCATTACAACACTTAAATATAAAAAAAAATTATTGTAAATAATATATCAAATAGTCAAACGTACAATATTTTGGACAGTATGTTTGAAAGTGTTAAGCTTAACAATAGCCTAGGGACTCATTAATGACAGTACTCTAAGCACAGCTGGATATAATAATAACAATTCAAGTGCAGAAAATGTAACATTATCAATGCATAGAATTTGCCCTGGTAACCATATCTGACATGCCTATGAAAACATAAAGTGGTCCGAATAGGGACTCTTAAAGGGTACAATTACAGCAACGTGGCAGGATCCTACGAGAATATATTTCCACCCATATCCTTCTTCATACGGCAATCATGTATACGATGATTAAATCCAAGGTAGTGGTACTGAGATCGCTTTTTGAGCCCTTACCACGAAACTAAACCATTTAAAATAGACACTCCCAACCGTAAACACTTAATACAAGTCACTTCTAACATATGATGTAAGTCTATCAGTTGTAATGAACTGCCTCTGCTAAATATACTGAAAAATATTAATTCACGACTTTAAGCATGATTACAGTAACGCAGTGGAACACCAAAATGTGGAATACGATTAAGGGCTGAATGGTACATCGGTCAAATAAGGGATTGAAAAATATAAAGTATATATACCCGTACATTCATAAATACAAACAATAAAATAAGAAAAAAAAAAAACAAAGCAACATGATCGACAGTTGCGCCACAAACGAATTATTTTATGCAGTGTAATTTTGCATTTATAACATATCCATCCATTTATTGAAATTATAAGCTATACTTACAATCAATTCGTGACCTATCTTATAAAAACAAAACATGATTTTAAGTTCGACTTTTATTAAAACAAAAGTATATTTTATTAATAACAAGATTATTATATAATTTAGATTTTATTTCCTAAGTTGTCAATTTCATCTAAGAAGTATACCATATCAGATTCGGTTAGACAAGAATTTTGCAAGACAATACGAAAGAAGTTTGGTAAATTGTGCAAAGGTTGATATGTTACCATCATGGAACCTTTCTTAATCATTGCTTCCTTTATTTTTGGAGCTACTTTATGTAATTCTTTAAAAAATTTCTCGTCCCTTTCCACATTTCTTAGACTCGGTGGCACATACCAGAAACTTACATTTGTGCATTCTGGATTTTCTAAAACGAGTTCGAATCCTACTCTCTTACGGATCTGATCCGTTATAAATTCAGCCATTTTAAAAACTTGGTTTACATGGTTCTCAAGCCCCTTAGTGCCCTTTGCCTTCCACATGAACCAAAATTTAAATACATCTGCTCTTCGTCCACACTGAATGTGTTTATCACCGGTGTCATATGAGGTATCGTAGAATTTATCTTTTTGGAACAAATACGTAGCATTGGTTGAATGGCACTGCGAAAGAATATCCTTATGACGTGTCAAGAATGTTGAACATTGCTGAGATGCTGTTAGCATTTTATGAGGGTTCCACGTGACCGAATCAGCTCTGAAATAAAAAATGGATTACCCATTAACAAAGTTCCAGTCGTTTATAAAAATAATCACTTTTAATAACCTACTTTTGAATTCCGCTTAAAAGATGTCTGTATTTAGGAGACATTAAGGCACCACCACCCCAAGCAGCATCTACATGCATCCACATATCATAACTTTTGCACAAATCTGCAATGGCGTTAAGATCATCATATGCTCCTAGCACCGTTGTTCCAGCTGTAGCAGATACCATCATTGGTTCACAATTATTGTTAATACACTTTTTAATTTCTTCCTCCAAACATTGAATATCAATTTTTCCAGTTTTTATTGTTTTTATTTTGCATACATTCTCACTGCCGATGCCCATAAACATGGCTAATTTTTCAACTGAATAATGCGCATCTTCCGATGTAAAAATAATTTGACGTTTAGTGTTAAAAAGACCATATTTCTGGAAGTAAATATATTTATATCGTTAGAACGTAATCTGAAAGATCAATTATAATAAGCATAATCTCTTACGCGGCCCCCACACGTTGGGATTTGTTGTACCACTTGTTTAACTAATTGAATAACTAATTGCAACGTTGGACGGTTGATCAAAATATCAAAAAAGAAAGATCAAGAAATTTTCTTCCAAAATGGTTTTGAAATAGAGAAGTTTGAAGCAAACGAGTATCTTCTTTATTTAAGAACGAGTAGGAGCAGCATTATGCGTATATATACAGATAAGGAAATACATGTTTGCTAAAATAGTGTTTTGGTAAATTTTTAATAGAACTCTTTTTAAATTAATAGTCGGTATGACTTTCATTATTATTTATTATTTTATTAATAAGAAAACGCATGGAGATAATTAATTTAAGAAAATTTTGGAAAAAATTTCACAAGCGTTTTCATACCATTTAAACCTTAATGTAATGATGATCAATTTAAAATTTCAATTGAGTTGTCTTTGAAAACCCATTTAAATTCTGTAGTCGAAAGCAGCGCAGGTCATTAACGAATTATCTTTAAAATTTCGAGAATACTAAACTCGAAAACCTTCAGGGACACTCAAATTAAGCTTTTCATTGCCACTAATTGCATTGCGCCATTCTATCACACAATTTCAAATTATTCAGCGAATGGTAAACCTGCTTTTTATGTTTTTCCTGTAAGCTTACGTCCCAGTACAATTTTATTGTCTATTTCATTTAAATATAATTTTAATTTTATTTGTTTGCAACTGAAAATATTTGTTATCACAAGGCGTATTGTCGATCGTTTATCACGTGTATCATTATTCATATCATTATCATCCTGTATCATTACTTTCATATGAAAACAAAATTCAAAATTCTTATTGAAAGTAACGGTAAATTTTTCAAATGCTTAAAATGGCAAAAGGTAGATTGTATCGAATCTATTTTATTGTAAAACATTATATAGCATTTATCTGGATTGAAAATTTATATATGGGATATTGAGACTTAGATTTGGGATTTTACCTTCCACGATATACATAATTGACATATTTACTAATCTGTACATATAAATATATAAAAGCGAAAAACTGATTGTGAGTTCGATTGAAATTTGTAGCCGTTTACAATTAATAGCAAAACAGCAATATTAATTACCAGATACCTGAAGGAACTATTTTAACATATTGTGTGAATAACCGAGGAACTTGTGCAATTATTTTTAATACCGTCAAAAAGTTGAATCAAAAATTCCGAATTATAGGAACAACGAGCTTTTGACTTCTCATATAGAGTGAAAATTTCTAAGTAGCGGTCATCCCTTAATAAGAGACGCAAGCGTTTTTTAGCTTTTAAAATTTCTCGTGCTCATACAATTTATATGGAGCATATCGCAATTACGATACGGCAATGCAGCGGCAACGATTTGCAATTTTAAAATTCGATTTTGACAGAACGTTTAATAGTGTAATTATTTGCAAAAGACAATAAATGTAAACAAGGGAAAAATGTGGGAACAATAAAACATTTGAAAAATAAATAGGGGTTTAAACATTTTTTAATAGTCCTGTTTTTATCATTTTGACGTAAATTGTAGATTTGTATTTGTGCCTCGTGTATCTGGATGAATACTGATGAGTTATCAGTATCCCAAATCTGTGGTTAAAAAAACTAAATTTTGTTATGAATTTTTTCTCTAACCTAAGTCCATATGTATGAATAATATAATGTATGTATTAATATAAATATATTTCTTTAATATTAGTGGTATCAGTCAAAGATTTGATAAATATTTCTATAAACTATTTCAATCACATGCTTGGCTGTCAGTGCACTGATAGCTCTTGAGTTTTCCAAATTTGCCTAATGCGAGAATACAAAATTCTTTGTGTATTGAACGTTTGCATCCAAACTAAATCTAGTCAACTAGATTTAAAATCTTGCGCAAAACATAGAGCGTTTACAATACATTTTTTGTTTGTTTTTGCACCAATTCTTATTTTTCTTTCGACAGAATTGAATTTTTATTGCAAAAAAAGATGTATTTTTAGTACAAGAAGCTATAGTTATATCTCTCAACCTATTGGAATACGGCGAAAGTTCGTGTGGAAATAGATTTTGTTTATCAAAATCTCGTAACTGGCGTATAAGCAAGTACACATATGAATAGGCTATTAGACTCTGCTATTCCTTGTTTCACAAATATAAAGTATAGTGCGTCTCAAAATCTTATACTACAATAGCTAAGTTTATGCACGAAATAGTAAGCTGATAAAAGTATTGACAAATAAAAAACTAAAAAATTTCCCTATTGTGAATGTAAACAAAATAAGTTATTTCGTTTTGCTATAAGTAATTAAAATTGTATTTTCTGTGTGCCTCAGCCTAAGAAGTATGCGAGAGAAAACGAAAATTTTGTTTATATTGTAGCCATATTGCTAAAATATGAACATTTGTCGTTATAGCGATGTTTAAAAATTTTATTTTGAAAAATATTTCAGGGATGCAGATTGCTGCCCGAGAGTAATGATAGAAAAGTCAATCGAGTTACGACCAAACAATATTAAATCTTATAATTAATCGGAAACTAGATCAACTAAATAGCACACCCGAAAGGCTGATCAAAAATACTCTGACCATATACGCGAACGCAACTGAGGTTGACATTTACATTTTATTATTGGCAAAGAGTGTGGACTTCAAAATAAATATAAAGAAGCCTAAGACAATGCACATCAACAATAACGTTAACAACAATATCAAAAAGCACCTTTGTTATTTGGGTCCCATAATATTGATGAAAAATAGTGTGGAGGCTAACGTGTGTTCTATTATAAAGAAAAACAGATTTGTTTCTTCGGTTAAACCAAACATGTCATTCAACATAAATAGCGCAAAATACGAAAATTTGCATATTTAACATTCAAATCTAACGCTGGCACATAATAAATATTTTGGTGTCGTACTTGCACTAGCGGGAGAGTAGCCCATTGTTTGTCAAATATCAAAACGAAAATAGGAGTGATCGAAGGTGATCTTCGAAAAAAATTATGTAATTTAATATTAAATTAATTGGAATATGTTGAGTCATTTATTATAAAACAAATGACCGCGTTTTCCCTTACTTTATAAGAAAAGGACAGTAAGCTCTAGTTGGAAGACGACGTCGAAGTAAAAATTCAAATTACAGCTTTTTTCTAACAGCAACTTTCTTTAACTTCAACATACATCCATATATCCATATTAAATGTATTCCTACGCTTTTTACTTTCCTTAATCATTTTTTAATGCTAAATCGTTTCTACTCTTGTAAAATAGCATTGCGAAGTAGCATTGATAAATCTTTAAAATAATAATTTCTCGCACAACAATTCACAAATTTTGACAGTAAGACTCTGATCTCGTTAAACTGAGTATAGAGTATTATAGTAAATGGTATGTATTTTGTTTACTTACCTTTGTATTGGGCGATTTATGAAAACGAGCACAACTTATTGCGTAACCATTTGCAATAGAGCCTCCTGGACAAAATATGCCATCTCCATATCCAGAGTTGGGAAAGCCAACAATGCGACGCATTTCAGATAGGACCTCTTCCTCCATGAGCGTAAATACTGGAGCAACTTCATATGTATAGACACTAGGATTTAATGCGTCGGTTAGCCATTGACCAATTAATGCATATGGATCAACTCCAGAATACAGTTGGTTAATAAAATATGGATGCCCTGTTTTCACAGAATATTCTATTGTTTTTTTTATTAAGTCAAATAATTTTTCCTGCGATTCAGCGTCATCTTTAAGTTTAAAATCGAACAGTTCTCTCAACTCAGATGGGGAATGCCATTGGACCACTTTATTGGAGCGATTAGTACCATCAAACACAGCCGATTTAATTATTTCCTCAACGCATACCTTTATAAATTGTTTACATTGAACATTTGGATGACTGACAATTAGACTTGAAGAGGATTCATTTGTTTTCAGACCATCGACATCGCTGCAGTCACCGCTACCTTTACTATTTATTGAATTCGAAATCATTTTTTCAACTTGATTAATTTCTATTAATGTGGCTCTGTTCTCTTCTGTTGACAATATGTTACTATTTTTATATTTTTCTTTTAAAGTGTCATTGTCAAGAGTGGCCACATTAGTGGGTGAAGGTACTATCGATACTGATAATGCATTAACAGCACTTGTATTTCGTGCCAATTTAGTTGAAACGTCAGCCTCATAATGAACTTGTTGTTGTTGCTTAATTATAGAATCATTGTAAAGTTGATTATGCTGCAATTGCTGCTGTTGATGATGATTGTGATTATTATGGTGACCACGAATACTCTCGCTTGCGATCATTTTAAATAAAATTAACAATTGCTAATTTGATTCAACTGTTACGTTTGTTTTATTGCTTGTAATTGAGTATAAGTCCAATCAATATATTAAAGGCTTCCTTCCGATTAACAGAAAAACAACAGTAATAACAGCGAAAACAATAATACCAAAAAAAAAAAAAATAATAATAAAAGTAACAAAAATAATATTGATAATGATGTTAGCAGTTATAACGTACTGGTCACAATATCCCCAACAGAACAATAACTGTTGCTTTTATAAACATCTGTTTTTTGCCTGGTTTCTTGCTGTTCGTCTAATCTGTTTATTGTTAAACCGGTAGGCAATGATGATACTGTACTGGTACTGGCACGTTGCCATTCTCTTGAGAGCTTCGTCATGATAAAAAAAATATACTGATTATGACGTTTCGGTACTTATTTATTTATTTATGTGTGTATATGCGATATTTTTTATTATTGTTTAATTGTGGGAATGAATAACACCTGCAAATCCAGCTAATTTTAATTTTAAAATGTAAAGAACAAAAGCTATAACAATAATCATTTTAATTTAATACACACAATTAGTAATTTTCTGGTCGAGGGATTATTTTATATTACCATTACATGATTCTCTAACAAACACTTACATATGTATGTATGCAGCATCGTCGCTGCAGTAGTACCAACTGCGGTAGTAGGTCGTATTCATTGAGTTAATTAGGTTCGCGTTAAACAATTAAGATAATTAATTATTGTAACCAAACACACGTTTGGATTTGCATTTACATTAGTGTCTTTGAATTTGAGTATAATTAAAAGATTTTCGTAAGAAAATGTTTTATTGCGTTTTCATTTCTCAAAACACAATGTAATTGTTTCCGATAATAAAATTATATTTTTTTTTTTTTTCATTAACACAACAACCGCGCTAAGCATTGATATTTTTTAAAGTTATTTATAAAGCATTATTAGTAATATGTTTTATTTTTTTTCAAATTGTACAAGTTTATTTCAATACTCCAGAGAAGTTATATAAACCTTTACTTTTTCCCTCATTCTTTCTGCCTTGTTCACTCTTCTGTAACATTTTTTAAAGTAAACGATAAACTGAATAAGAAGGAACCAAAATTATATAGTTACGTTAATAAAGATGATATAGAAAGTATTTTACAAAACAAAATAAACTTATCAACAATTCAATTATACAACATCGTATCGGTAATCAAACATATCATAACTAAAATCGGTTTTTAATTTACTCGTAAAATCCGAATTGATTTTTAAATGCTTATGTTCACAAACGTAATGAGGTAGGTTAACTCTAGGGTCTTAAAAAATTTCTACTCTAATTTATAAATTTTCTTTCTTTCAAATTTGGATTTTCAGTTTGTAATCTGGAAGATATTCCGTTGTGGATTATAAAATAGAACAATTTGGCCGTCATTGAAACCTGCAGTATAAGTTGCTCGATCACACCTAGCTTTCATCTTGTTACTTACTATTTTTTTATTTGAGAACGAACAAAGTACCTCGTTTTTAGTGTAGTTAGGGCTGTCATCATTTGCTGGTGCAGGCGTGACGCCAAATTCGAAATCGCCTTATTTTTGCGAATAATATTAGCAGGTGTTTTTAATGTCAGGGCGTGCATAGCTGACCTGAACCCATTTAAAACATCTTTCGTTAGATGTACTTTTATTGATGTATAGGCTAACATTTGTACATTTTCTATGTATGCTTTCACCAATGAGTTTTAAACTATTGATAAATTTATGGTGTCTTGTTTCTTTTTCTGCTTGATCACACTAAGGCAAAATTACTATTAACTTACATAGCCATATCGACGGACGATTTCCAGCAATTCAATTAAATGTCAAAAATATTGAATTCATAAATGTAAACAGAGGCGTTATACAGGGTTAAATAATTGAATTCTACATATGTTTCCTCATATGGAAATTATTTACTTGATTCGGTTAGATACTGTTAAATATAACTATAGAAACTTGTTTAAGAGTTTCCTATCTTTTATTTAAACACAAAGTGTGTGAATTTGACCGATGGCATGATTGAAGGCCGCTGTGGCTTAAGTATTATTCCCCTTGACAGTATTTTTCTTAATTCATTTTATTTCATACTTTTCTGTTAACTTTTTACATTTGATCTTCTTGTCGATCAATTTAACTTTTAATGTTATATTTTTATCTCTTATTTTTACACTCTTTAATACTTACTTTATTTAATATGCATTTATTATAATTAATGGCATTATTAGAACTTTAATTTATAACTCTTATTAAGGTGCTTTTACCTTATATCTGATTGCGGTTTACGGATAGTCCGGCTGTCCTTTTTGTATGCGCAGTGAATCCATCTCAGTAGATTTTCAAGTTATAGCCAGAGGTATATGCCGTGTTTTATATAAAAAAAAGTAATTCCTTCCTTTATTAATCGTTATCTTTATTTTTGCTGATGATACCATTTGTACTTCACTTCACTTTTTTTAAATATTGAGTACTTTTTCATAACTAAGCTTTAAATCTAACCGTTATGTTAGTTGAATAACTTTAGCCAACTTTTTCATAAGAGTTCTGTTTCGGAATCTTCGGCTACAATCTTTAATAAGGACTACTGGTGTGTTCTAAGGCTATACGATGACTTAATTATTCGCGCTTTTTCATCTCATTAACCATTTACTCACGAGTGTTTTAAATTTCTTTCCACCCTCGGCGGCCATATTGGGTTGGCCTCGTTGTTTATTACACGTTCTACTGGAATTAACCTATTTGATATGGTATTTTTGGCGGCAACCTTTCCGTGGATGGACAAGTTTAATCTTCGTGGATGGTTTATTTCGATCTTACTTGTTTTTACAAGAACTTTTCTCGTTCATGTTGCGGACTCCTCGATATATCTACAAAAATAGCTCTAACCAGAAAGATCGATATCACTCTGTATTTATTATTAAAATATCCTAAATTTTTTGTTTGTCTATTTATAGGCAATAGATATGTATATGTATGAGAGTTGTATGTGTACGGTATTACTAAAATTATAAACTGGGAATTTCCTTTTCCCCTTTTGATAACTGACTACATATCCTGCAATAAAAGAAACAATTAAACTTTCTAAAAATTCGATGATCTAGTCCCCTACATATGTATGCACTATCTGATAGGTATTATTATTTTCTGGATCATTTTCTTTTTTTTCTGTAAATAATGAATTAATATTTTATTTTTGTTCATTTTTTTTTAAGTTTTTGTTTTTATTGTTTAAGAAAATGAAATAAATATACTTTGTTGATTTTTTTATGCGATTTTGCTTTGATTTTTTAATTAAAATTTGAATTTATGCGGTTTTTCAGGATTTTGGAATGAATCATTAATTTTTATATGAAACTAGAGTATCGTTTTATGCGAATTGAATTTATGCGATTTTTTTGGAACGCATCTATCGCATAAAACGAGACCTGAGTTTACACTTAAGCTGGATTCACTCAAACAAACATTTTGTTCTGAAGTAATTTTAGTTTTTTGAGAGTTTGTTCTGAAACGATTCACCCACTTCGAACAATTGTTCTGGAAAAACAAGGCTACCATATGAAATATATTTGTAAACGACGTATTAGTTTTACTATTTTTATCAATTTTTTTTTATCAAATTTGCTTATAAAATTCAATTGTTTCGAAACAAAAATTAAAATTAAACCAATTCAAGCTGAAATTGTTCCGAACAAAATTTACTCTCTTCTTTCTCTCTCTTAAAAAGAGGAACGTCAAACACCATATAAAAAAATTGTTTTGGAACAAAAATGAATGAATCCAGCTTTACTTTAGGTATACGTAACAAATAGCGTTCAATGATATAAAGATGCATGCTGAGCAAGACGTATGTCGTAGGCAAATGGTGCAAACTTCCTTTAATTCATCTGCTTCGAACCAGCGAAGGAAAATTGATTTTTTGATTTCGTAACAACTATAAAAATATAATGTTCTTTTTATGCATGACGTTATTTATTTATTTATCCAATTATTGTTTTAAGTATATATTGTAGAAATGAAAATGGCCTCACTCTAATAAACCAACAACTTCGCAGAAAGAAAAGAAATGTTAATCTTTAATTTTTTGATTCAACTTCAAAATCATTACTTGCCCTCGAGAGCCATTTTGTTGATGAATATTTAAAGATAATATGAATATGATGATATGAAATCTCTTCAACTAGCACTATAATCAAAGTGTTGAGAATACCATATCAAGCAGTAGCTAAAGAAGTCAAATTTAGCATGTGAAATTTGTATGCATATGCGGAACTAAATTCTTAAATCTAGTTTTAACGAATCTTTTTTCCTATTGATTATATACTTTTTCGCTATTTGAAAATCACTCTCCGTATTTATTAACGTGATTTCGGTGGTCCAATACAGTGCACAAAAGATTATGTTCGACAACAAATGCGTATTTCCAACTTTTTGACTGACTCTGTACCAGTTCATTTGGAGACATTTGTCAGAAAGCTATTTATATTTGACACAATCTTTAAGGCATTTATATTTTCGATATGGCTTTCCTGAAAAGCATACAAAGAGTACATGTTTCGTTTAGTTCGCCTTTTGTCCTTTTCTACATACTTTATTGACCATTAACAATTTATTTATCGGATTTCAGACTGATTTAACACATCCTTACAGGCGCCTCTGCTTCATGAACACCTTCGACAAGTTGGTCACACCAATCGAAGACAGGGCATCCTCAATTTGGTACTTCCAAATAGGGCGCCCTCTATTAACTCCCACATCAAACACCCGTCTCGTCGGAAAATTCTCTTCATTTGTGTCAACAAATCTTCGCCAAATGATACCACATGTGCTTACACCAACAATTTACTAAATAAAAAGCAATTAAAACTTACCCTTAGTTCGCATTCTGCATTATAAAAAATTTTCTAATAATTTTTATTTTAATTTAAAATGATAATTTTCAGGTGTTGTTTTCTTATGAAGTTTGACTTGTCAATAAAGTACTAGACAATTTTCGTCGTTGCAGAATCGACACCACCTGCTACATGAATTCGTCTTGACAACAGCATTGAAGAGAAGGATTGTCGATTATATGTCAAAAACAAAGCGAAAAATTCGTTTATATTTAATTTTTATATATGTTTGCTGTTAGTTTTACTTAAGATTTGTCATTTTTAGCAGACGAAATATGAACTTAAAAAAACCACCAGCTACGTGTTGTTTTTGGTACAATTTATATATTTGGTATATATATGTAATTACATATAATTACATATATAATTATATATATATATGTATTAAATATATATATTGTTACAAAAATGGAAATGGTGTAACTTTGTTTAACATTAAAATGTTAAACAAAAGCTACAAAAACAAAAACAACGGACTTGTTTGCCTGATTGACAAATAAAGAAGAATAAAACAACAACATCAGTACAACGAAAAAGGGATAAACATAAACAGCAAACAACAACAACGCTGGAGGGACAAAAGTAAACAACCTACACTAACAACAAGCATGCAAACATGTATGAATGTAAACAACATGTAAACATGTAAACACGTTGTTTACATTCATAGAATTCTCTTGAAGGCGAAGACTAGAACCTTTGCCTACGAGAACATTCATCAGACTGTTTACGTCGTGATATAAAAG